>CM070596.1:18308176-18711528 GCA_036346395.1 Hsuehochloa calcarea
CTCCCGTGGAGTTGTGATCAATCAAGATCACCTTCTCTTATGCAAAGATGCTTATGAATGCAAACATGCAAACTCCATCATAAACATCATATCCAACTTTCATCATGCTCGTCAACAAAGATATAAACATACCAATTCATTGTTTGCAATTAAACCAAATAAAAGCACAACAATAATGGTAATAGAAGATAAAGAAAACAGTGATCGATCATTGATCGCTGTCTACCATGCACTTGCCTTTACTAGTTGCGACGCACAATTTGACTCGAAGATGGCAACAAGTACGACGCTTCTCCTACATTAAATACACACATCTCAATACAAGCTACAGCATCATACGAATAACAATCAATATACATCGCTCCTACCGTCCCTAAATATACCACGTTACGCCGGTATCGAAAAGCTACCCATAGCTGTCCGGTTACTAAAAAGAGCGTAACTTTTGACTCGAAAGTCCGATCACCACAAACCACCCCATTCTGGATTCTTTATAAAATTATCCACATTTTCTTAGATTACGAAGACTTCTAATTAAGTCATCTAACCCTCCGTATTTAGCCCAGAAAGTCGGTCTGTCCGCTTCGGAACAGCAGCCTTACTAAAATCATAACTTCTGTTTTACTCAACCAAAATGCGCGTTCTCAGATCCTACAGAACCATTGGACAATTATCTACAACTTTCATGTAGATCAAAAACTCTAATTAAGCCATTTACTATTTTTAATCTACCGTCTACCAAAACAGCGCCGAAATATGATAACCCTAAAAACAGCGGCCTTCCGAAAAACATAACTCTAAATATACTTGTCCGATCGACATGATTCAATATGCTACAGAAAGCTATCGATATTATCTACGATTATCTAGGAGATGACATTTCCAAAATTTGCCATTACGATAACCGCATAAAAGGTACAACGGAACAGCGGACTAACGGATCTATTAATCGACCCCTCTATTAGACAAATTAAACCTCTCTAAACAATCTCTGTTATATTCTCTTATTAACATAGCAAAACAGAGAGAACATGTATTTAATACTAGCAAACCTCTACGTGACGTCGAGTCAACAACAGCCAGCGGCAAGAACACGCAGTTAGCGGTAGCAAAGAATGCGATCCACGCGAAGGCGACCTCGGACTTCTACCGAGAAAAAAACCAAGATCAAGAAAGCCGGCACTTGTTTCAATGACGCTGCGATGGTCGCAACAACGCGCAGCAGGCTCTGCAAATCGAACCGTCAGGCAGACGGCGGCTAGCTATCGACCAGGCGTCGGCAGTTAGGCATCCGCAGCGATGATCACGGCAGCAGTAAAGAAAGCGGCGGCGAGCAAAAAGTAAAGAAAGCAAAAGCGGCCGGCGGCGGTTGTGGCGGCAAAGAAAGCGAAGAGGATCAAAGCGGTAGTGGAAGAAAAGACGGCCTTGCAATAGATTGCTCGCCGAAGCCACGCAAGACAGGGCAACACAAGAAAAGAAATCAATTTGTGGTACTGGAAGGCTAAAATTGCTAGGTTTTCTTTCCAAAAACAAAGATCTATTTATATAGCTCAAATAAAATTCCGAAAATCCTATTTTCCAAAATTCTTTTTATTGAATTACGCTCAAGCCCTTAATTCTTTAACCAATTAATTTACTTATTGATACCATTTAATTAATTACGCTCCGACCCTTAAGACGCGATTAATAATATTTATAATATTTTCAGGGTATTACATTGACACTCCCGATGTACTTTCCTACCGTCCAACTGATACACATAGCGTTTGGTTACGACACACACCGTTGGACGCGGATGCGGTGAACCGTCCTGCGATGTGATAAACATACCTCCAGCCCATCACACAGCTTAACCTACAACCTGAGTTGTCAATGGCAATATTCTATAACCTGCTAAGTTAGGCACATCCCATACTAGGCATGTGGTCGTACAGTACGGCTCAGTTCAATGGCGTACAAAGTTAAGTCCTTAATTGACCAAGGCAATACTTTCAATTTCTAACTAAGTGTCATACAGACAAAATTCCCAGCACACAGCTCCACCAATCACACAGAATCCACCACTTGCCTCAGTCTAAATCTTTTCCCACCCTGTTGATTAAGTGAAACACATGCCATCACGAGTAATAGCACACAGTTTCATCACACATTTCCATAATCACTTAGTCAAGTTTATATTTGCAACTCACATGAAATGATGACTCGTGGCATGGCTAAGCAATCTACTCGTATCTAACCAACCCACGTTGGTGCTACAATAATACCAACTAATAATGAACCAACCTAGGGTGACAAAAGATCATTACATACAATAGACAAGGTGGATATAACAAATTGGATTAATAACTATCCCAAAAGCATTCAAATAAATACTTGAAATAAAATGCATTAATTTAAAATCAAAGTAATTTGAAAACTGGGTGCAACATGATAAAATGTATAAATTGCTTGGAATAGGTCTAGGTACTGGTTTTGATCTTGAAGTGCTCATTTTTCTCCAAAATTTCCCAAAGTATCGACGTCTACTCGCAAACGAGGTAAAAGAAACAAAAAACAAATAAATAATAGAGGCAAAACAAACTCCAAAAATCTAATAAAATTCACCATTAAATATATCTTGATTTTATATGAATTTACAAATTTGAATGGGCTCAATCGGAGTTCGGATGCAAAAGTTATGGGCTCTAGAAGTTTGAAAATAAATTAAAAACCCTAATTTCGATTTTAATTTGATTTTTTGAATTATTTTTATAAAGGAAAATTGGATTTTTGCGCAAAGCTTGTGTCAGCGAAGGATTTTCGGAAAAAGAAATAACTAAAAGAAATTCTGACATGTGGGCCCCACATATCAGCCTCTTGGCTCACGGTGGACTGAGTTCACCGAGCCAGAGAAGAGAGGGGGTGGTGGACCTAGCCACGTGCGGTCTTGGCAGCAGCGACACACCGCAAGACGTGGGCGACACGCAGTCTGCGACGATGCAGCGAGAGGAGGCGGCTTCGGAGATCGATGGTCGCCGACGATCGGCAGCGAGTCGTCGGCGGTGGAGGGTACCAAATTGTTCCTCGAGCTATTGCGCACCTAGGGGTGCCCTTACCAGTGGCTGGCAACGACGACGACGACCGGCAGCGAGGAAGAAGCGGCGGAGCAGGTATGGGTCTTGTCGGATGAAGGCGGCCAGGTTGCTCCAGCGAAGGGAAGGTGCGCCCGAGGTACCCTAGGCCTTGCTGAGCACGAAGGCGACGTCGGCGAGGGCAGGGCGTCAACCGCGACGGTGCAATTGGCAAAAACCCGACGGCGGCGACAAAACCCAAAGCTTGAATTGGGCAGTGCTAGAGCGAGAGAGGGCGAGGGTGGCAGCGCAGGGATGAGGAGGGAGAGGGGAACCTCTGGGGGTATTTATAGGGCCGGGGACGACGAGGATGGAAACGCCCAAATCGTGATCGAAACGAACACGTTCGGCAATTCCGATATTCGGGGAGATTGAAGCCGATTCGATGGGTGATTCGGTTGGGGATAGATACAGGATAGCCGGGGGTTTGTTTTGGTAGAGTAGGCGCGAGGAATCAGCAACCGCAGCAATTTTGTAGGACGAAGCTTCCACAGGAGGCAATGGCAGTCGTGCGGGCAAGGGCGCGGGAGAAAACTGGTCGGCGCGAGGAGGAAGACTGGTCGGGGACGACGACCACTCGGTGGCCCCACCTGGCAGACGGAGCGAGGGTGCGAGCAAACGCACGGTGTCCGATGGGGACACGCGGCGACGATCGAGCGGAGGGAGGTGCGGGTGAGTGGGGAAATGGGCTGGCATGTGGGAATAGTGTTGGGCTTCGGCCCAACACTATTCTGAAGGTTTTTAAATTGATTTTTTTTTTAGAAAATTCAGAAAATGCAAATAGCAACTAGAAAATAGCAAATGAACTCGGAAATTTTTTAGTAAATTCTAGAAAATATATCCAAGCCCATAGAATCCAAATAAAATAGCTTTGACAATTGTTGATGATGGGGTTAATCCCATTAAATCATTTTTACATGAATGTTTATATTAAGATTTAAATACAGATAATAAAAATTAATATAAAATCAAATATTGTATTTTTCCAACAAGTAATAATGCAAAAGATTTTTTTAGAGCTCAGAAATTTAGGATGTTATATGTCCCAATCTACAAGGATTAAATGCAGGAGCATCAACTATTCGCAAAACATATTCGCAAATAATAGCTCCATGCATAGATGAGCTAGAGCAAGCATAATGAGTTATCAATACATGACTAACTCATACTACTAGTCAAGACCCCTCTTAATAGTACGGCAACCTATACTAGCAATCCGGTCTTCCAACCAAACACCAAGACCGGTAAAAGACTAGGAACACATCCTTAGCCCTAGCTAGTCATACATTTACCTTGCATCTTCTTGAAGCTTGATGACACAAATCAATACTTCAAGTCCGGGTCATTGACTTGATAATCATCAACACATGATGATCTTCTTCACTTCGAGATCTTGTCTTGAACATCATCAACACATGATGATTTCTCCATCCCGAGTCTTGATATGCATCAACACATAATGCATTCTTGCACTTGACCTCCATCAACACATGATGGGTCTTCTCTTGACTTGATGTGCATAAATGCATGATGCATCCTTGATGCATCCTTTACTCCAAGTCTTGATATGCATCAACGCAAGATGCATCCTTCATTAGACCTCCATCAACACATGATGGGTCTTCTTTTGACTTGATGATCCACTTATGATCATCTCATCTTCTTGAACATTATCGACACATGATGAATTCCTTTCCTTCAAGCTCTTCATATGCATCAGCACATGATGCATCTTCTTCACTTGAATCTTGGCTTATTGATCAACTCATTATCATCCCAAGTCTTCATCACCCTGGAACATAACCTATTCATCCAACTCATGGAAAATGTTAGTTCCACAATATGATTATCATTAATTACCACTTCATACCATTAACTCATAATGGTGGGACAAGATACTTCAATCTTTCCCTCTTTGGTAATTGATGATAACCACTTCAATTGCACATAAATTGAATGTAGATAATTGAAAGTAACACAACATAAGTATATATAAACTACACAAGTTATATATACTCCAACATAAGTATACAAGAACTACATAAGTTCTATATACTCACAACATGAGTATACAAGGACTACACAAGTTTTGTATACTCAAAAGGATATATTTCAAAGTAAAGATCCTAAAAATGTGTGGAGAACGGAATATGGATCAATACTAATGAAATTATAAAATATAGAGTGAACTCCCCTTAAATGTGTGCATACACAAATGTGTAAATAGAAACATATGCACATACTCACGTTCAACTTATGGTGGAGTTCAACCTATATTTTGGATCCGAGAAATGCAACAATATATAAGAGTATAAAGTCGAATGCATACCTCGTTGAATTTCACCTTTATATCCAAATGAGACTACACACTAGATATAATAATAGAAATGTTAGGCTCACAAATAGATTTGTCATTAATCACCAAAATACTCCATTAACTCATAACAGCGGGTCTAGATCCTTCACTAGGGCATGTTGAAAAAGCAATCTTCCCTAGGGAAAAACGATCTAAGAAATGTATAGCGACTAATCCAAGGTAATTCTAGGGATTAATAGGGGTTACCCTTAAAGAACATGAAGAATCACGGAAACCATGTGAATTTTCATCTCTTCCTCCCTTCTTTTGTTCTTCCCCTTCCTTCTTCCTTCCTTACTGGTTGTAGACTTCTCCTCTGGACACCCTCTCCCTTCTACTCTAGTCCTCTGCCATGGCAACGAAAACCTTACCGCGATGAAGTTTTTCCTTGCCGTGGCAATGATCAGCGGCACTGGCAACATGTCGCAGTAGCCAAAACCTTGCCACGACAGCGGATGGTAGGAGGGGCGCAACAGCAGCATGACCACAACGGCCTACCGCGGTAGAAGATATCCTTGTCGCAATAGTGAAATCCCTGCCACAATAGCATAAATCCCTACCGCGGTAGCGAAATACTTGCTGCGGTAGCAGATAGCAGCTCCTGCACAGGGGGTGGGGCTAGGGTTTGGTTGGTCTCCCCCCTCTCTTTCTTAAGTGGTGGCTGGCCTCCCCATTGGGCCATGGGATGACTTGCCTATAATCCTTTCTCAACCCAAATTTTAGTTTTTTTAACTAATTAATAAACACCAATTTCTCACTTCCTAATTATTGATGATTATTCGGGATATTACAAGGAAGCTTGGTGCAATGAGTTGCATCAAGTGGCTTGGGGCCGGTGCAAGTACCAAGATGGTTCGGTGAGAGCCTGATGGGAGAAACTTGTCGGCATGAGGAAAGTCATTGATGAACCTACGCGTAGCAAATCATGGGATTGCTTCACAATAATTGGACTCAGTCAAGGAGAAGGATTGAGAAGGGGTATTTCGGTATGTTCACCAAAATACAGGGTTGGTGACCTTGAAGAAACCGTGGCGTAAAGGAGAAGTGGTTTAGGTCAAGAAAAGGAGAAGGTCATGAAGAGATAAATTCGGGACACCCAGATCGTCATTCGTTTTGAGAAGTGTGCATGAAGATAGACTTGTTTGTGTGTGGGATTAATAGGTGTCTGTTAGGGTTTTCTGTAATACCTTATAAATCCAGCTAGGTTGTATCGTTTCGAATGTCTGGGAATGTTATTCGAAAACGAGATTTAAAACTTTCCGGAATCACATTCGGTAAAAGAGGGAAGTCGGAGGGAGAAAAAGAATTAGTTTTCGTCAGAATTTACCATCATGAGGGGTTAATGAAGTTTTACGCTAACTTTGGGCCAAGGGGGGGTAGGCCCACTAGGGAACCGACCATAAAGGGGCGCCACTCCCCCAACCCTAGCCGGCCACCTCCCCCTCCCACCTAGCCGCCACCCCCCTTTTTCCCCTCTTGCGCCACCTCCCCTGGTTGGGCACCGCCTCCTCCTTTGGTCGTCGCCCATTGGTGCATCCGATGTTACCCTCCAGGATCCCCGAGTGTTCCTCCTCCGATCTGTCCTCCGGCGGGCTGCTTCCTCTCCGTGTGTTCGCTGTTGTGTGGCCGGCCAAGGAAGAAGAAGGGAGACCAACGGGGAGTGGTTCTTAGTCGTGCTTCGGGTCTTCAAGGGTAACGAGCACCTTGATTCATTGTTTGATCGGTTTTTGTTGCGGTAGAGATCATTTGAGTCGCGTCAGATTAGTATTCCAGAATTTACAGATTAGGTCAGAACGTTGCACGGCAATTTACGGTATGGTAGAGGCCGAATCTGGGGTTTTGCCCTTCTAGAGTTTTATTCCTGGGAACGTTAGCTTTCTTTTGGCACTGAGATCAGGAAAATTCGATCTGTAGTTTGGGAGATATGAATATTTGATTACGAACTGTCCGGTCTGTCTGAAAGCTGAGGTCAGTAGGTTTGACCCTCGGTTTTGTTCAAATTAGGGGCCGAATCAGAACCTTCACCCAACTAAGTTGTTTTAGCCCTTAAAATTATATTTCCAAGCTGATAAGAATCATTCTCATTGGATCAGTAGGTTGAAAGTTACGCCGTTTTATTTATCTACGATCATTTACGGACAGACGTAGATGGATTGTGTTTAACTGTTAATTAGCCCTCTGTTTTGGCAGATTCAGGGGATCCCGCCAAATAATGTTTTGTAGCCTAGTCCGTTAGGAATCAGTGAGCACTGGTTTCATATCTTTTAGAGTTACAGACAATTAATGGTGAATTTTCTCGTACAACTGCCAGAAGATAGGTAATCTGGACTTTTAGTGTAGAGGTCAAATTGAATCTTTGGGCTTGTGGGTTGATTAGAGAGTATCGTAGAACACGTGTAGCTATGCCATATTCTATTATCCTTATTCCGTGGCAATGCTTGTGTACGCGGTGAGACGGTGAGTGGGAGGACACCTTCGTTGCTTCCCAGTACGTCACAGCACTGAAGGCAAGTGCAATGTTAATTTGTGTGATTTCAATGATTGCATGTAAAAGTCAGTACCTTATGAATATTCTTGTGACTTGAGTATGATGTGATAGATTTCAATATCACCTTCTATGATAAATTGAGATGAAGTCATGTTATGCATTCCATTCCATGCACACATGCTTTCTTTGCCATCCACGGGAGTGGAAACTTCACTAAGTCCCATTAATTCCAATATGGGCATGTAAGACCTACCATTCCAAAGTAGACAGTTTTGGACATTCCGTATGAAACGTTCTTCATACGGACTTGGGTCCCCGCTCTTGGTTAAGGGCGGGCTTAAGTGAACACCGACGGGTGTGTCACTTGTTATCTGCGATATAATCACGTGAGAGGTCCATTCTCCTTCAATGCATACATTCATACCATGCCTTCGCAAACTCATGGATGCAATTGTTATTACTTGGCATATTCTTCTGATTCAGAACCCTTTGTGATATAATCATTGTGCTTCTTTGAGTTTCGACTCACCCTTGTTTTTATTTCCTTAGGTGAATTCCGGTGATCTTGTTGCTAAGCGGGAGGAGTAGTCCAAAGACGTTCCACACATGAATAAATCATACATTTATTAAGATTCTATTTACGTTTATTTGGTTTAATTATAATGTGATGAATTGTAATAAATGTCACTTGGATGTTCATCTTTCTCTCTATGGTTAATTCTTGTTTTAATATATTGATGAGCGATAGTAAACTCTAGATTGTTATCGGATTATTCGTTTCTTTATCTTTGAATCGATATTAATCTTAGGAGTTGATTAGTATGTTGGTACATTAGGTGGCATCTTGTCTTAGAATAGACAGGTGTTCTGATTGGTATCGAGCGGGCTTGAGTCCGTGGTGAATAGATTAATAAAATTTACTAAAACTAGTTTAGGGTTGTCAACATAAACTAAAATCATCAACAGTTTATTAACTTAAAAAAAACTTGACACACTTGTGGCTGATAGGAAGGGTTAGGTATAACTTTGCTCGCATTTCTTGAGTCATTCCTTCATGTTCGACATTGAATTGTTTGATCCTTTGTGTGGTGGTGTTTAGATGGCGAGAGTGGTGGTCGTGGTCGATCACCGGTCAAAGTGGTCGGGGTTGGGGGCGCTTGGTCGTAGTGTCTTCTTCTCGATGCGAGGAGTTCTTGAGGCGCCCACAGAGGAGATTGCCTCTGCCGCTCCTCGGTCATGAGCCTCTGTTGTATCTGCAGAACTTATCGGAACCTTATGAGAGAGAACCGGCAACTCCGCCAAAGAAGCGCAGACGGCCATTCTGCAGCCAATGCACTGCAGCAAAACATTGTTGTGGTATTCAACTTTGAGGCGGGATGAATCTTGGAGTGGATGTCGCCGTTTGGACACTTTGTGGAGCTGCACACCGGTCCAGTGCGGGTGGTTGAGATATATGGAGCGTCGATTTGGGGCATTAGAGCCGACGTCCGCATGCGAGCGCGATTCGTGGCTTTTCAAATTTGAAAGGTCAAGTCGACATCTGGTGGGAAGGAGTTACATCTTCGGGACTCCAGTTCATGGTCTGCCACTTGGGAAGTGTTAGTGGAGAAATTGGGACGCATTTTATCCGACTCCTTCATTGAGAAGATGGAACAAACACTTTGTTGACTTTTGAGCAAGGGAAGATGATGGTATCGAGTATGAGGTTGGGTTCAATAACACAGTGCGCTTTGTACCGTGGTGGCGAATGATGATAAAGAGAAGGCTAAGAGGTTCGTGGGGCCTCAACCAAAATATCGCCCGGATTCGAGGGCGGCAGATTGCGTGACTTGACTCGGTGGTCGAGCAAGCTAGAGGAATGGAGTTGGAGAAAGTCTTGCTCGCAAGGTCATTCTTTGTTAGTTCTGTCTGCTTTGGTAATTCGGTGGTGGGCAGAAGCGGAGTTTTGGTGGAGGGAATGGGTCTTTTCAGCGACCCACTCCCAAGAGGTTTCAGAAGGGTCACAACACTCGTCCTGCCCGGCAGTGGCAGTCTTCCTCTTCGGCGCCCCGTCCTTCATCTTCCACCCCATCAATGCGTCCTGTTCCAGGTCAGGGCATGAAATGTTTCCGGTGTGGTGAAGAGCATCGAGCTTCGGAGTGCTTCTTCAAGGGGTCATGTCGTCATTGTGGTCGGGATAGCCTAAGCGTCGATTCTTGCAAAGCGAACCCGGCGAGTATCATCAGGTGGGAGACAGTTCCAGCAGCTTCATCTTCCAGCGTTCACGGTGGTTCGGTTCAGACTCTGGCAGCAGTCTCTGCACCACAGTTCCCTCCAGGGTGGATTCCTCCTTCAGTGTTTCCTCAGGCACCTCCAGCAGGGTTCTATTGGAACCCCGTCACCACTATACCTCCGTCGTCTGCTTTGCTCTGCTGCGGTTTCAGGCACCCCTCGCGAGTGTCGAGCTTCCTCCGCCCGGCGCCTCGAGAGTCTCGCCATGCCCTCCAGATACTATGAGGTGACCTGACGTGGTGACAGGTACTTTGCTAGTCGACTCGCATGATGCTTTCGTATTGTTTGATTCTGGTGCTACGTATTCGTTTGTGTCCCTGGAGTTTGTTAGAAGAGCGAGTTTGAGTCTGCAGTTCATCTCTGAGTCCGTGGTGGTTAGTTCTCCGGGGGGTCTTATTTCCAGCTCTACAGTTTGTCCGGGCTGTTCTATTGATATCGATGGTGAGGTTTTCACCGCTAACCTTATAGTAATTCAATTGGCACCTTTTGATGTCATTCAGGTATGGTGGTTATTCCAATACAGGGCCAAGATCTGTTATACGGAAGGCGGTGATTCGCAAGCTCCTTCGGTGAAGCGGTATTCGAGGAGTGCCGTCGATTGGCGTTCGTCTTTGGCTAGTACGTGCCCTAGCCGCGCGCATCAACCTATGGATTGCTTTGGTCCCTCAATGAAAAGATTGGCTCTTCATTGCGTATCGAGGAGATACCAATTGTGAATGAGTTTTCTGATGTTTTCCCTGCGGAACTTCCTGGGATGCCTCCCGTACGGAGAGTGGAGTTCGGATTGATCTTATTCCGAACGCGACCCATATCGATGTCTCCTTATCGGTTGCACGACCATTTCAAGAAGAATTGAAGAAGCAGTTGGGCGACTTTGTTGTCCAAGGGTATGATTGGCGTAGCGTCTTACCTTGGGGAGCACTGTGCTTTTCACCAAGAAGAAGGATGGCGGTTGGCGCATGTGCGTGGATTATCGGGCTCTTAACCAAGCAGCGGTGAAGAATAAATATCCATTACCCGTATCGAGGATCTCTTGATCAATTGAAGGGGCCAAAATATTCTCGAAGATTGACCTTGATCGAGGTACAATCAGATTCGTGTCGGGAGCGGGACATCGAGAAGACGACTTTTCCACGGTATGGCCATTATGAGTACAAAGTTATGTCTTTTGGGTGGCGAATGCTCTGCGATTTTCATGGAGGCAATGAGCAGTATGCTACACCAATACCTCGATGATTTTGTTGTCGTATTTATCGAAGATATCTTGATCTATTCCAAAACAGAAGAGGATCACGCTCGACATCTGAAGTTGGTACTTGAAACGCCGAGAAAGAACCAATTCTATGCCAAATTGAAGAAGTGCGAGTTCTGGATTTCTGAGGTGAGGTTTCTAGGCCATGTTATCAATCAAGATGGTATATCAGTTGATCCTAGCAAGATCTCTACAGTGGTAGAATGGGCAAGACCAACCAATGTCAAGGAGGTGAGGAGTTTTCTGGGATTAGCGGGTTATTACCGGCGCTTCGTGGAGGGTTTCTCCACTATTGCTAGACCGATGTCCCAGCTGACACAAAAAGGAGTTAAATTTCATTGGACAGAGGCGTGTGAGCGCAGTTTTTGTGCGTTAAAGGAAAGGTTGGTGTCTGCACCAATTCTGGCACTTCCTGAACCCGGGAAACGGTTCACCATCTATTCGGATGCGTCCATAGTTGGACTTGGTTGTGTGCTTATGCAAGAAGGCAAAGTGATTGCCTACGCATCGCGACAGCTGAAGAAGCATGAACAGAATTATCCTACTTATGATCTCGAGTTGGCCGCAGTGGTCCTCGAGCTGAAAATCTGGCGCCATTTTTTGTACGACGAGTCTTGTGACATTTTCACTGATCACAAGAGTCTGAAATATATCTTTACCCAAAAAGATTTGAACCTAAGACAGAGAAGATGGTTGGAGTTGATTAAGGATTATGATCTCACTATTCAGTATCATCCCGGCAAGGCTAACGTAGTAGCGGATGCTTTGAGTCGGACGGCGACACCCCCTACCCTTAGTTGTCTTATCGCAGATTTTGAACGCATGGATATATCCTTTTGTTTTGCGGGTACGGCCCAGTCTGAGACTCGGTTGCTTCTAGAGTCGACTCTTAGGATAGAGAGCGGGAAGCTCAACAAAGCAAGATCGGATGCTTGGTGGCGAAGAAGCGATGTAACGAGGGCAAGCAAGGTCATTTCAAAGCATAGACCGATCGGTGCCTGCGCTTTAAAGGACGTCTCTGTGTTCCCCAAGAGGCCCAAATTAAAGATGAGATTTTAAAGGAAGCACACCGAACTCCGTATACTATACATTCAGGTGAGACCAAGATGTACAAAGACTTAAAACGGAACTTCTGGTGGAAGAGGATGAAAGTTGACATCGCGCGAGACGTAGCTTCTTGCGGAGTCATCCAACGTGTCAAGGTGAGCACAAGCGGCCGGCGAGGTTCTGCAACCTTTGGAGGTCCCGGTTTGGCGTGGGATGATATATCTATGGATTTTGTGGTTGGATTACCTCGCTTGCAATGAGGAAGGATGCTATTTGGGTTATTGTGGACCGGCTCAGTAAGTCTTCTCACTTCATTCCTATCCGCACAACTAATTCCGCAAGTGACTTGGCTCCTCTCTATGTGCGGGAGGTGGTGCGATTGCATGGAGTGCCCAAAATAATTATTTACGATCGAGATGCTAAATTTGTCTCCAAGTTACGGGAAAGCTTGCGAGTGCTTTGGGTACACAGCTTCATCTTAGCACAGCTTTTCACCCACAAACGGATGGTCAGTCTGAGCGCACAATTCAGACATTGGAAGATATGCTCAGGTGTTGTGTTTTATCATGGAAAGGAAGTTGGGAAGATCATTTATCGTTGGCGAGTTTGCTTATAATACTTGATTATCATGCGGTATTCGGCGGCACCATTCGAGGTTCTTTATGGGCGTAAGTCGAGTCCCGTTGTGTTGGGATGAGGTTGGAGAGTGGCGATCTTGGGTCGATTGGGTCCAACAAGCGGTGGCGAGTTAAGCGAAGTTGTTAGGCTGCTCAGCCGACAGAAGAGTTCTGCCGATGTGAGGCAGCGAGACACGGAGTTTGAAGTGGGGGCGAAGTTACGTTGAGAGTGTCGCCATCCAAAGGTGTGGTGCGGTTTGGCACAAAAGGAAAGCTTAGTCCAAGGTATGTTGGACCTTTTCCAATCGTGTACAATTGGAAAACTAGCTTACCGTTTGGACCTTCCCGACTCCATGAAGGGGGTTCACAATGTATTTCATGTGTCAATGTTGCGGAAATTTCTGAGGGATCCAGACCATGTCATTTCTTTGGAGCCTTTGATTATTGAGCAAGATCTTACTATTGAATCCCGGCCAGTGAGAATATTAGAAGGAGCGGAACGGGTTCTGAGGAACAAGACCCTGAAGTATGTTAAAGTTCTTTGGTCTCATCAGACTGAGAGAGAGGCCACTTGGGAGTTGGAGTCCCGCATGCGAGAACAATACCCCGACCTGTTCGTTTCAGGTAATTATCTAAGTTGTTCATCTATCTTTCTTGAAGTTTGTTGCGTAGATTCGAGGTCGAATCTTTTCTAAGGGGGATAGAGTGTAATACCTCATAAATCCAGCTAGGTTGTATCGTTTCGAATGTCTGGGAATGTTATTCGAAAACGAGATTTCAAACTTTCCGGAATCGCATTCGGTAAAAGAGGGAAGTCGGAGGAGAAAAGAATTAGTTTTAAATCGAATTTACCGTCCATGAGGGGTTAATGAAGTTTTCGCTAACTTTGGGCCAGGGGGCGGCCGGCCCACTAGGGAACCAGCCATAAAGGCGCCACTCCCCAACCCTAATGACCACCTCCCCTCCCACCTAGCCGCCACCCCCCTTTTTCCCCTCTTGCGCCACCTCCCCTGGTTGGGCGCCTCCTCCTCCCCTGGTCGTCGCCCATTGGTGCATCCGAAGTTACCCTCCAGGATCCCCGAGCGTTCCTCCTCCGATCTGTCCTCCGGGCTGCTTCCTCTCCGTGTGTTCGCTGTTGTGTGGCGGCCAAGGAAGAAGAAGGAGACCAGCGGGAGTGGTTCTTCGTCGTGCTCACGGGTCTTCAAGGGTAACGAGCACCTCGATTCATTGTTTGATCAGTTTTGTTGCGGTAGAGATCATTTGAGTCGCGTCAGTTAGTATTCCAGAATTTACAGATTAGGTCAGAGCGTTGCACGGCAAGTTACAGATCTGTAGAGGCGAATCTGGGGTTTTGCCCTGCTAGAGTTTTATTCCTGGGAGCGTTAGCTTTCTTTTGGCACCGAGATCAGGAAAATCCGATCTGTAGTTTGGGAGATATGAATTTTTGATTCTGAACTGTCGGTCTGTCTGAAAGCTGAGGTCGATAGGTTTGTCCCTCGGTTTTGTTCAAATTAGGGGCGAATCAGAACCTTCACCCAACTAAGTTATTTTAGCCCTTAAAAGTATATTTCCAAGCTGATAAGAATCATTCTCATTGGATCAGTAGGTTGAAAGTTACGACGTTTTCTTTATCTACGATCATTTTGAGACGACGTAGATGGATTGTGTTTAACTATTAATTAGCCCTCTGTTTTGGCAGATTCGGGGATCCCTTGACTAATGTTTTGTAGCCTGGTCCGTTAGGAATCGGTGAGCACTAGTTTCATGTCTTTTATAGTTCTGAGACAATTAATGGTGAATTTTCTCGTCATTTGCGGAAGATAGGTAATCTGGACTTTTAGTGTAGAGGTCAAATTGAACCTTTAGGCGTGTGGGTTGATTAGAGTATCGTAGAACACGTGTAGCTATGCCATATTCTATTATCCTTATTCCGTGGCAATGCTTGTGTATGCGGTGAGGCGGTGAGTGGGAGGACACCTTCGTTGCTTCGATGCGTCCACGACTTGAAGGCAAGTGCAATGTTAATTTGTGTGATTTCAATGATTGCATGTTAAAGTCGATTACCTTATGAATATTCTTGTGACTTGAGTATGATGTGATAGATTTCAATATCACCTTCTATGATAAATTGAGATGAAGTCATGTTATGCATTCCATTCCATGCACGCATGCTTTCTTTGCCATCCACGGGAGTGAAACTTGACTAAGTCCCATTAATTCCAATATGGGCATGTAAGACCTACCATTCCAAAGTGGCGGTTTTGGACATTCCGTATGAAGCGTTCTTCATACGGACTTGGGTCCGCTCTTGGTTAAGGCGGGCTTAAGTGAACACCGACGGTGTGTCACTTGTTATACCTGGATATAATCACGTGAGAGGTCCATTCTCCTTCAATGCATACATTCATACCATGCCTTCGCAAACTCATGGATGCAATTGTTATTACTTGGCATATTCTTACGATTGAGAACCCTTTGTGATATAATCATTGTGCTTCTTGAGTTTGACTCACCCTTGTTTTTATTTGTTTAGGTGAATTAGGTGATCTTGTTGCTAAGCGGGAGGAGTAGTCCACATTCCACACACATGAATAATTCATACATTTATTAAGATTCTATTTACGTTTATTTGGTTTAATTATAATGTGATGAATTGTAATAAATGTCACTTGGATGTTCATCTTTCTCTCTATGGTTAATTCTTGTTTTAATATATTGATGAACTGATAGTAAACTCTAGATTGTTATCTGGATTATTCGTTTCTTTATCTTTGAATGCGATATTAATCTTAGGAGTTGATTAGTATGTTGGTCTGTTAGGTGGCATCTTGTCTTCCGAATAGACAGGGTGTTACATTTTCTCTCTAGACATAGCCTCCACTATACATGGGTTGGTGTAGGATTTGCACAACCAACCTTTGGAAACCCTAATTTGATATTTGGGGAAAGTGGAGAAAATAGATGAGGGTTGGAGACAGAGGTGTTGAGAGATTGGGTGCTCATGAGTGAGCTTTTGTCCTCCATGGTGGAGTGGTTGTAAACATACAATCTATCTAATCAATCCAATCCAGTTTTTTCCAAGATGAGTTCTCTCTTGTTCTTACTCTCTCTTTGGTGATTTTGGGATTCTTGTGTTATAGAGGTTTTTCCTTTGTCTTTTGTTGTAATATGGTTTGTTAGGACTTGTGGGATTTGATCTAATATCATATACACTATATTTCATCCATGAGTAAGCTTTTTATCAAAGTTATGCCCCTTTCCCCTGTTTTGAGCCTTCTTAACCTCAATCAAGATATTTGTGGAACCTTGGCTACGATCGTCAATTAGAATAGGTTCCTGGCCTTCTTACTGAGTTATGTCTGAAATCTTGAAGGATTTGGATCACTAGATCAAAAGTTAGGTCTATTCGTGGATCCTTCATCGTTCTGATTTTCAGGTAGCGGTTAGACCGGTGTGGTCGGACCGGCACCGGTGGTCAGACCGGCCTTGGCTCAATGGTCAGACCGGCTGAGGGCGTTGAGGATTGATTTTTTTGGTTTCAGCTCAAGTCTTCCACTGTACTCTTGAGGCCTTAATCTTTATAGCTTCTCATAGCTATTGGGGAGAAAAGGTTGTGCAATACCAAGGTGAAAAAGTTAATGGGCGCCTATTCACCCCACCTCTAGTCGCTATTTTGGTCCAACAAGTGGTACTAGAGCCCAGTTAGTTCATACTCGATCTTAACTGGTTGATGAACATGTCAAGTGAAAAGTACTCCACCAAGATGTTACTATTCGATAGGCTCGACTATGCCTATTGCAAGAACATGATACGAGTCTACCTTTAGAGCAAACATCAAGTCATGTGGGAGATCATTCGGGATCCCTACATTCTGCTCGTGGCTTCAGCGGCCGCTTTAGCTAATAATCATAAGGCCAAGAACTTCCTATATGTCGGGCTTGGTAGACAGAAATATGACAGGATTTGTCACCTTGAGACCACACGTGATATTTGGCACACTCTTGAGACCTATCATGAGGGCTCTTCCCAAATCAAACATGTGCGTCAAACGGTTTTCAAGTGAGTACAACAAATTCGAGATGCTTCCTGGAGAGATCATCGATGATGCGTTTACTTACTTCAACAAGGCGCTCAATCAATTGAGAGCTGTTGATATTGAGTATTCTCTATATGAGAATTTTATTTATCTCTTGTCCACCATAAACACAAAGGAGTGGGGATAAAAGCTTCCGCCATTGAGGAGAAAGTCAAATTGAATGATCTCACCTTGAAGTTGATATATAGCAAGCTCAAGACCTATGAGATCAAAAGAGTTAACCACCCTAAGAAGGAAAACATGGCATTGGTAGCTGATCCATCTAGGAAATCTCATGATGGTAGTTCTTCTGTGTCTTTGAATTTCTCTTTTGATTGTCTTTCTACAATCAATGAAAAGGAGCTTGAGTCCATTCCTGAGCCAAGGTCAGCCCTCTTAGCCAGAAAATTCATCCAGGACTATAACAATTTGAGAAGCAAGAAGAGGGGTGGTCCGGTGACTTGCTATGAGTGTGGTGAGCTGTAGCACATTCGGGCTAATTATCCCAAGCAAAGGGGCAAGGGCAACTACAACGAGGATAAGGGCTTATGGAAGAAGCCTCAAGGACACAATGCCAAATTTTATCCCTCCAAACTCCTAAAGGTTGCTCATCGGGTCCTTACCACTTTTGGAGAACATTTCATGAGTGATGTGGACTCCGGGAGCGAAGAAGACAAGGAGGTGGAGATCCCTCAAGAGAATAACAAGGGCAAGGGCAAGGACTTCACTGACATGTGCTTCATGGCACACAACAATGATGATCTTGTCGACACATCCGATGAGGTACTACCTTCCTATGAGGTGCTCGCCTTTTGTTGTGAGGGACTATATGATCAAGTGCTTAGTCAAAATAAAGCTCTTAAGAAATTCATGGCTAAGGCTAAATACTTAGAATCTCAAGTTGATAATTAGACTCTTGAACTTGTTAATGCTAAGGACCTTGGTAGGGATGAATGTGCCTCTTGCCATGTTTTGCATGCTGAGGTTGACAACTTGAAAATTGTTCATAACATTGCTTTGAACCAACTTGAAAATGCTAGGAATTATATGATTGAGCTTAAATCCAATCCTTGTTAAAAAAAATGCTTAGAAACTAGCACGTTGGTATCCCTTGAACATGCACCGTCGATGACTACCTCCACAAGTTCAACCAGCTAACACGTTATGTTCCGGAAGACGTGGCCACCGATGAGGCAAAGCCAGAGCACTTCTTGGAAGGACTCAATGACGGTCTCTCTATTCGTTTGATCGCTAAGGACTACACTGACTTTCAATAGTTTGTGAACAAGGCTATTCGCCAGGAAGGCAAGCACTTAGAGATGGAGAACCGCAAGAGAAGTGATGAGGACAACACTTCTACTGATACGAACACTCCTCATGTGCAAGGTCCAATTACTCGAGCACGTGCTCGTCAACTTATTTATTAGGTAAATTCATTTCTAGGGCTTAGTATATTATTTGAGAACTCTATGATGCTGCCTAACGGAGATGATTTACTTGTACTTAGGAATCTAGGACTACGACCAGTTCAAGAAGGTCTACGACCAGTTCCGCAGGGTCTACGACCACTTCAAGAAGGCTTACGACCAGAGATAACATGGACTCCTCAAGACTACCCCAGGACCAGTCCTACGACCAGGTCTTCGACCAGAGATACGCGACCTGAATAGTGAATAAGGTGATGTGTCACCGTTTTAGCCTAATATGGTCTTGTAAGCGTGTCGAGGTCGAAATGCAGGTTGTGTACGCCTCTTCCCGCGGCCGCACAACCCTAGGTCGACCTCCTCACGTCCCCCTATTTATACAGTAGCCGTCATAGTTTAACGGGGGTTTTTCTTTGAGATTATTCTGCTTAGTAGTCTCGCCGCATGTTCGGTTGAGGAACCCCACATTGTGTGCTTCATCTATATTCGCAATGCAATATCATATTGCATCTTCTACCCTCTTGCGTGTGTTCTTGATTCGCATGCAGGAGATAGCCTTCTTGGTGAGGTCAACTGCGCTCAGCACGGTTGATAACCATCGGAGCAGTGCTGTAGTGATTGCAGAAGGTTTGATCTGTTCTGATCGAAGCCTTTGGATCATCAACGTCGAGTTCTCCACAATCGACTTATCAGTACCTTTCGGAAGATCGGGCCATAGACTCATCAAGAAGGATGGTGGCTCAGAAGTTCAATTCAGGAGGATTTCCCAAGCATCGTCGCACTCCTTTTCAGCAGGAGTCCCGGCTACCAAAAGCACTCCTATTGCTAAGAAGCCATCTCAGTTTATGAAGTGCCGAGTGAACCTTCTCATGGCCAAAGTGTAACACCCCAGCCCAACACTGAGCCTAGAATGCCACCACGACCACTCTCTAAACTAATAATTATCGACACACTATAAAATTACAGCAAGAAAACGGCAATAAACATATCCATGGATCACAAAAGAACATGCATAATTATGGATCAAACGATAATAAATAATCAAGGGGAATATAACCAGGTAAATAATCCAAAATAGCATCAACCAATGAATCCAAATTATTGAAATAAATAATCTAGTCCAAAATGTGACCTAAACTTTATCCAGTCTCTAACATGTCCAAGAGTAATCCGGCATTGAATGAAAAGGTTCTTATGGCAAATGATCATGTGATTGAAGTATGGATCTAATCCATGTGCTCTACTCGCTCTCAGTCACGGCGTCCTCGAAGATCACCTAAAGACAACAGAAGAGCAAGGGTGAGTCCACGACTCAGCAAATACATCAATATACAACGAACAAGAAGAAATCAACAGTAATCAATAGCTTCATTATCATCACATGCACTTCGATTAATATTCTCATGCTGTTATCTTCCCTTTGTTTCACACCCATTAATCTCATATATCAATGCAACTCTAATCTATATGTCCACATGCACTTCTTTCGCGTATACCGGTATAGCATGAGTGAATACTCGCGACAACATTCACTCTCAAGCCCGTTCCTCCATAAGGATCGGAGACCTCCTCCACTCCCGTGGAGTTGTGATCATTCATGATCACCTGCTCATATGCAAAGATGCTTATGTATGAAAAATGCAAACTCCATCATAAACATCATATCTAACTTTTCATCATGATTGTCAACAAAGATATAAACATACCAATTCCCTTGTTTGCAATTAAACAAAATAAAAGCACAACAATAATGGTAATAGAAGATAAAGAAAACAGTGATCAATCATTGATCGCTGTCTACCATGCACTTGCCTTTACTAGTTGCGACGCACGATTTGGCTAGAAGATGGCAACAAGTACGACGCCTCTCCTACATTAAATATTCAAATTTCAATACAAGCTACAGCATCATAAGAACAACAATCAATCGACATCGCTCCTGCACGTCCCCAAATCTACCACGCTTCTCCGGTACCGAAAAGTTACCCATTGCTGTCTTGGTACTAAAACGAACGTAACTTTTGACTCAAAAGTCCGATCACAACAAACCACCCAGTTCTGGATTGTACACAAAATTCCCCTCATTTTCTTAGATTACAAAGTCTTCTAATTAATTCATCTAACCCACCGTTTTTAGCCCAGAAAGCCGATCTGTCCGCTTCGGAACAGCAGTCTTACTAAATTCATAACTTTTGTTTTACCCAACCAAAATTCGAGTTCTTAGATTCTACAGAACCCTTGGATAATTATCGACATCTTTCATGTAGATCAAAAACTCTAATTAGTCTATTTACTATTTTTAATCTAGAGTCTACCAAAACAGCGCCGAACGACGACAACCACAAGGACAGCAGTCTTCCGAAAATCATAACTCGAATTATACTTGTCCGATTGACATGATGAAATATGCTATAGAAAGATATTGAAATTATCTACAATTAACCAGTAGATGACATTTCCAAAATTTGCCATTAAGGTACCCGAATAAATCGTTCAACAGAACAGCAGGCTGAATAGATCTAATAATCGATATCTCCGACTACAAACATCATAACAAACTACCTTACGGTTCCGACAAAACATTCTATACTGCATGCATATAATGCTACATGGCCAAACTAATCAACTACTAATTAGCAGAGTCTAATTCATCTATTTCTAATTCGGCACCTCCCATTGAATTACGTAATTCATCTAGTTAACTACTACTTAGCAACTAGTTAATCACAATACTAATTTGGCTTTAAACGATCACATGTCTGCGGCGTATATTCATTCGCATGCGGCTTGGGAACAAAGAGAGACTCTGCTGGGAAGTAGCAGCGTTAATCACGTACGTCTTGGGAAACCAACAGATCATACACTCCCATTTATTATCTAACCAAGGCAGTACGCAACTACACAATGTAACTATGCAAACCAACTATCCACCGAAGCTAACAAATGATCGCATGAAGACAAAATGACGGCAGCAATTTAACCTCCACGCGATGACGAGCGGCTCCACGCGGCCAGGAAATCACGCAGCAGCAGCAGCAATCAGACGCGGATTTCCACACGGCAGAGCGTCACCTGGTCGGGCGCTCGGTTGGCCAGCTTCCATGCGCGCGCCGCAGTCGCTTGCGGGTGGCGGCGACGGAACGAGAAACAAAGCGGCGGCGTAGAGCTCACGCGCACGGAGGCGGCGCCCGGAAAAGAAAAAAACAGGACGGCGACTAGGGGAAAAATAAAAAACTACTAGGGTTTCTAGAATCCACTCCCACGTTTTATATAGCTCTTAAAAAAACTCTGAAATATTCTATTTTCACGTATTCTTTTTATTTAATTACGCACAAGCCCTTAAAGACGTTATTATTATTTATTTATTTATTTTTCAGAGTATTACATTCTACCCCCCTTAACAGAATTCAACCCCGAATTCTACTCGCCGTTCTACTCAAATAAAAACTACACTGCTGAAATTAAACAATAAAATAACACGTACCCGACGTGAACAACTCCGGATATTGCTCGCGCATGCGAGACTCCAACTCCCAAGTCGCTTCTCTCGGTGATCGTCCACGGCACCTTGGCGTATACCAACGTCTTGTGCCTCAGCACTCGCTCCGACCTCTCCAGAATGCGCGCCAGACACGTCTCAATTGTGAGATCTTGCTCAATAGTCAGCGGCTCCAATGAAATCTTATGTTCTGGGTCTCTCAAAAACTTTCTCAGCATCGAGACGTGAAACACATTGTGAACTCCACGCATAGACTCAGGAAGGTCCAGGCGGTAGGCTAACTTCCCAATTCTTGCAATAATCGAGAACGGTCCAACGTACCTCGAGCTAAGCTTCCCTTTGGTACCGAATCGGATAATGCCTTTAGTGGGAGACACTCTCAAGAGCACCTGGTCACCCACCGCAAACTCCAAGTCACACCTCCTCAAATCAGCATAACTTTTCATTTGCTCGAGTACGCTATGATTACGCCTCACCATGGCCACACGCTCAACGGTCTTGAATCGGTCAGGACCCATAATTGCCTTCTCTCCAATCGCATCCCAACAAAGTGGCGATCCGCACTTCCGCCCATAGAGAACCTCAAATGGCGCGGCTCTATCTTGGAATGGTAACTATTATTATAAGCAAACTCGCAAGTGGCAATGGTCCTCCCAACTACCCTTCAAGACAGAGCGCAAGACCGCAACATGTCCTCCAAAGTCAGAATAATGCGCTCGATCGCCCATCATGCATGGGTGAAACGCAGATTACTAAAGGCGAGGTGTGTGCCCAATGCACTCTGCAGACTCTCCCGAACTTGGAGACAAACTTGGCGTCCTCATCGTAAATGATGGTCTTTGGCACACCATGCAGTCTAACTATCTCACGCACATAAATAGGAGCTAGATCACTCATTGAATTTGTCGTGCGAATAGGAATGAAGTGTGAGACTTCTTTGAATCGATCCACCACTACCCAAATTGCATCCTTCCCTCGCGGCGTACGAGGTAATGCCACCACAAAGTCCATAGAGATATCATCCCAAGGCCACTGGGGAACCTCCAAAGGCTGCAACAATCCTACAGGACGCTTGTGCTCAGCTTTCAGTTGCTGGCAAACACCACAAGAAGCCACATAATTAGCAATGTCCACCTTCATTCTTTTCCACCAAAAATTCTATTTCAGATCTCGATACATCTTAGTCTCACGGGGTGAGCGATTATGCAGTGCGATGTGCCTCCCTCAAGATATCATCTTTGACCTCCGCCTTTTGTGGTACGCAAAGACGGCCTTTAAACCTCAAAGCACCAAAATCATCCATGCTAAAATCACCCTCTTTACCCTCATCCAGGCGCTTCCTAACCTCCCGTAATAGCCGGTCACTCTGTTGTGCTTCCCGCACACGGTCTGGAATAGCTGACTCAAGAATCAACTGTGTCTCAACATGTGATGTGCCCGCATAACAATAAGATATTCCCATACGATCAAAATCAGCAATGAGGCAATCTAGAGTAGCGGGAGTCGCCTTGCGACTAAGGGCATCAGCAACTACATTGGCCTTGCCTGGATGATATTGAATAGTAAGATCATAGTCCTTGATCAACTCCAACCACCTCCTTTGCCTCAAATTCAGATCCTTCTGGGTGAAGATATACTTGAGACTCTTGTGATCTATGAAAATATCACAAGGCTCGCCGTATAGATAATGCCTCCAAATTTTGAGAGCAAAAACAACCGCAGCCAACTCCAAATCATGAGTGGGGTGCTTCTTTAATTGTCTCGACGCATAAGCAATCACCTTACCGTCTTGTATGAGAACACAGCCAAGACCCACTCGAGACGCATCCGAAAAGACTGTGAACCGCTTTCCTGGCTCGGGAAGAGTGAGAATAGGAGAGGTCACCAACCTCTCTTTCAAAGTCGTGGCCGCTCACACTCATCGATCCATTTGGAATCTCACACCTTTACGAGTAAGTTGAGACATCGGTTTGGCGATGATAGAGAAATCCTGCACAAAACGTCGATAATAACCAGCCAATCCCAAGAAACTCCTCACCTCCTTCACATTAGTCGGCCTCTTCCAATCCACCACTGTGGAGACCTTACCAGGATCAACAGCAATGCCCTGAGGGTTAATCACATGACCCAGAAAACCCACTTACTGAAATCCGAACTCACACTTCTTCAACTTAGCATAGAACTTGTGCTCTCTCAAAGTATCTAAAACCAACCTCAAATGACGCTCATGATCCTCATTGGTCTTGGAATAGATAAGAATATCATCAATGAACACCACCACGAAGTCATCTAGATACTCGTGTAACATGTTGTTCATGGTCTCCATAAAAATGGCAGGTGCATTAGTCAATCCAAAAGACATAACTTTAAATTCATAATGCCCATACCTGGTAGAGAAAGCTGTCTTCTCTACATCCTGCTCACGCACACGGATTTGATTATACCCTGACTGGAGATCGATCTTGGAGAATACTTGAGCTCCATTCAACCGATCAAACAAGTCCTCAATGCGGGGCAATGGATATTTGTTCTTGATTGTGACCGCATTAAGCGCACGGTAATCAATACACATGCGCCAACTCCCATCCTTCTTCTCTGTGAACAGAACAGGAGCTCCCCACGGCGATACACTACGCCTGATCAAACCTTTAGCCAACAAATCATCCAATTGCTTCTTCAACTCGTCCTGAAACGGACGTGCTAATCGATATGGAGACATCGAGATGGGACGAGTACCCGGAACAAGATCAATGCGAAATTCCACATCTCGCGCAGGTGGCAAGCCTGGAAGCTCAGCTGGGAACACATCTGGGTAATCACTAACCACTGGAATCTCCTCAATCTGCGAAGCCACACTCGGTTTCTCAGCAAGAGCTAAAAGAAGCCCGATTTTCCACTGTGACGACCGGAACATCAGGCCAACATCGAAGAGAGCGCGAGGCGCACTCCCCTGAAAAGTCAAAGTCTCCCTGCACGAGGTGCGCACAGGTATTCTCTGAAACGAGGATATCACGGCTCGATAAGAGTGCAACCAATCCATACCCAAGATAACGTCGAACGGCTCCATTTGAATAACTATCACATTCGCCGTGAACTTCTCTCCATCAATGACAATAGAACACCCGGGACAAGCGGTAGAGCTCGCAATAATACCCCGGAGAACTAACTAACACCGATCGAGAAATCCATTTGCATACTCAAGTTCGCTTCCTAGCAAACACCGTCGAGACAAGCGAAAAGGTAGCCCCGAATCAAAAGGACTAAAGCATCAAGCGAATCCACAAGCAAAGTACTGTCACCACGTCGGGACGACCGCGGACTCATTGTGGGCATGGCGTACACTCTGTGGCGCCATGGCGAAGAAGGCGGCGGCGGGCGGCGAGCCCCGACAATCATTGTGGCGGTGCGGTAAAGCCGGTCGTGCAACTGAGCGGTGCGAAGGTGGCGGTGCGCGATGAGTACCCTCCGAGGCGCCCAAGGCGAAGGAAATGGCGCTACGGAGGAGCGATCATCATCCGGAAAGATCCTCGGCGGGACCCATCAAGAAGAAGATGGCACAGCTCCCACTTGATCACGCTTAGCGGGTTACGGCGACACACCCGCTCCTTGTGACCCGGTCGGCCACTGCAGCGACAATCCCCGCCCAAGAGCACTCGGCCGTGGTGTCCATCACCGCACTTAAAGCAAAGCATGCCCTACAGGACAGTCGAAGAGCCGAGTACTGCAAAGGGCGAGGCGCCAAGAAGAGAACGGCCTCGATCGCTTAGACTTGAAGGATCATGCGGTCCTCCCTTGAATTTCTTGGCGTGTGTGAGCAGACCCACTTCCCTCACTAGAGCTCCTCTTGGTCACCACCGAAGCTACGATCCACAGAGGCTTGCGCCCTTTTGTGGTGCATCTCCAACTCCATGCCCCTAGCTTGCTCCACATGAGTCTGTAATCACGGAGTGGAGTAGCTCCCAACACATGCCGGTACTCGAGGTGAGACCCAGCGGAACCTCTTGGCTTTTTGAAGATCATCGTTACAGCAACAGAGGGAAGCGAACTAAGTTGTTGAACTCGGCCTCATACTCGGAATAGACCTCTTCCCCGAGCAAAAGTCGTCAAGGCAACCTCCATCTTCTCAACAAAGAGTAGGGGTAGAACTTTCCCTTGAATTGATCAACAAAGTCCTCCCAAGTGGTGGCCCTTGAGTGGCGGTCCTCGAAGACAACACGCCTCCCACCAAATATCCGCTTGCCCTTTCAGCTGAAAGGCTACAAAACGGACCCTCTGGTGTGAAGACATCTCCAAAGCTCTAAACTGTCTCTCCATATAGCGCAACCAGTCAAACGGATCCAACCTCAGCCCCATCCACTCTCGAAGTGACATCCGCGCCTCAGGAACCGGTGGATGTGCGACAGGAGCAACAACAGATGCCGCGACAACGAGGCTGCCGGCGCTGTTGACGAAGAGCACGGATCTCTCCACCAACTCTCTCAAAGAAAGCGGGGTCTCATCTGGACCCCAACCGGAGGCGGGTCAACAAGCAACCCCTCGCCATCGACTCAATCACACAGGAGGTGGCTCCACGGAACCTCGCCCGCGGCCCCGACCTCCACGACCGCGGCCACCACGACCACGTCCTCTACCCCTCGGCATAGCTATCAACCACAATCAACAATACACAATGAGTTCAAAGGTCAAAATAAAATCATGCATCAAGGAACAACATAACGGAAGCGTAAAACTATATTCGTACCTCTCTCTAACCTACTGTGCACTAGTGTGTCAAATTTTAGGTTAGTTAACCATTAGCATATTTTAGTTGTTTTACTAAAACTAAAACAAGTTTTAACAATTTTAGTTTGCCTATGTTGTTAATCTATTCACCACGGACCTAAAGCCCGCTCTGATACCAACTGTAACACCCCAGCCCAACACTGAGCCTAGAATGCCACCACGACCACTCTCTAAACTAATAATTATCGACACACTATAAAATTACAGCAAGAAAACGGCAATAAACATATCCATGGATCACAAAAGAACATGCATAATTATGGATCAAACGATAATAAATAATCAAGGGGAATATAACCAGGTAAATAATCCAAAATAGCATCAACCAATGAATCCAAATTATTGAAATAAATAATCTAGTCCAAAATGTGACCTAAACTTTATCCAGTCTCTAACATGTCCAAGAGTAATCCGGCATTGAATGAAAAGGTTCTTATGGCAAATGATCATGTGATTGAAGTATGGATCTAATCCATGTGCTCTACTCGCTCTCAGTCACGGCGTCCTCGAAGATCACCTAAAGACAACAGAAGAGCAAGGGTGAGTCCACGACTCAGCAAATACATCAATATACAACGAACAAGAAGAAATCAACAGTAATCAATAGCTTCATTATCATCACATGCACTTCGATTAATATTCTCATGCTGTTATCTTCCCTTTGTTTCACACCTATTAATCTCATATATCAATGCAACTCTAATCTATATGTCCACATGCACTTCTTTCGCGTATACCGGTGTAGCATGAGTGAATGCTCGCGACAACATTCACTCTCAAGCCCGTTCCTCCATAAGGATCGGGGACCTCCTCCACTCCCGTGGAGTTGTGATCATTCCTGATCACCTGCTCATATGCAAAGATGCTTATGTATGAAAAATGCAAACTCCATCATAAACATCATATCCAACTTTTCATCGTGATTGTCAACAAAGATATAAACATACCAATTCCCTTGTTTGCAATTAAACAAAATAAAAGCACAACAATAATGGTAATAGAAGATAAAGAAAACAGTGATCAATCATTGATCATTTGTCTACCATGCACTTGCCTTTACTAGTTGCGACGCACGATTTGGCTAGAAGATGGCAACAAATCGACGCCTCTCCTACATTAAATATTCAAATTTCAATACAAGCTACAACATCATAAGAACAACAATCAATCAACATCGCTCCCACACGTCCCCAAATCTACCACGCTTCTCGGTGCGAAAAGTTACCCATTGCTGTCTTGGTACTAAAACGAACGTAACTTTTGACTCAAAAGTCCGATCACAACAAACCACCCAGTTCTGGATTCTACATAAAATTCCCCTCATTTTCTTAGATTACAAAGTCTTCTAATTAATTCATCTAACCCACCGTTTTTAGCCCAGAAAGCCGATCTGTCCGCTTCGGAACAGCAGTCTTACTAAATTCATAACTTTTGTTTTACCCAACCAAAATTCGAGTTCTTAGATTCTACAGAACCCTTGGATAATTATCTACATCTTTCATGTAGATCAAAAACTCTAATTAGTCTATTTACTATTTGTAATCTAGAGTCTACCAAAACAGCGCCGAACGACGACAACCACAAGGACAGCAGTCTTCCGAAAATCATAACTCGAATTATACTTGTCCGATTGACATGATTAAATATGCTATAGAAAGATATAGAAATTATCTACAATTAACTAGTAGATGATATTTCCAAAATTTGCCATTAAGGTACCCGAATAAATCGTTCAACAGAACAGCAGGCTGAATAGATCTAATAATCGATATCTCCGACTACAAACATCATAACAAACTACCTTACGGTTCCGACAAAACATTCTATACTGCATGCATATAATGCTACACGGCCAAACTAATCAACTACTAATTAGCAGAGTCTAATTCATCTATTTCTAATTCGGCACCTCCCATTGAATTACGTAATTCATCTAGTTAACTACTACTTAGCAACTAGTTAATCACAATACTAATTCGGCTTTAAACCAGTCTGTAATCTGCAGCGTATATTCATTCGCATGCACAGCTTGGGAACAAAGAGAGACTCTGCTGGGAAGCAGCAGCGTTAATCACGTACGTCTTGGGAAACCAACAGATCATACACTCCCATTTATTATCTAACCAAGGCAGTATGCAACTACACAATGTAACTATGCAAACCAACTATCCACCGAAGCTAACAAATGATCGCATGAAGACAAAATGACGGCAGCAATTTAACCTCCACGCGATGACGGGCGGCTCCACGCGGCCAGGAAATCACGCAGCAGCAGCAGCAATCAGACGCGGATTTCCACACGGCAGAGCGTCACCTGGTCGGGCGCTCGGTTGGCCAGCTTCCATGCGCGCACAGGTGCTGGCACGGCTGGCGGCGCACGGGAACAGAGAAACAAAGCGGCGGCAGGAGCTCACGCGCACAGAGGCGGCGCCCGGAAAAGAAAAAAACAGGACGGCGACTAGGGGAAAAATAAAAAACTACTAGGGTTTCTAGAATCCACTCCCACGTTTTATATAGCTCTTAAAAAAACTCTGAAATATTCTATTTTCACGTATTCTTTTTATTTAATTACGCACAAGCCCTTAAAGACGTTATTATTATTTATTTATTTATTTTTCAGAGTATTACACAAAGAAGCTCAGACTGCACCAGATGTGGCCCTTGGTACATTTCTTTTCAATTTAGTACCAGCATCAGTTTTATTCGATTCAGGAGCTTCGTATTCATTTGTTTCAAATAAGTTTGTCGGGAATTATGGGTTATCTACCTCTCCCTTAGTTAACCCTATGATGATCGACTCCCTGGGCTTGGAAATGAGGACTAGTTCCCTTTACCCGAATCATACCTTAGAAATAACAGGAGTAACCTTCTTGACAGATTTGATAGTCTTGCACTCCCAAGGTTTAGATGTGATCCTCAGAATGGATTTGTGAGCCAAAAATCAAGGTTAGATATATTGTGCTAATAGATCTATCACCCTCACAAATGACCAAGGGATCAAAGTGGAATTCAGACCAAAAGATCCTACCAGAGGAAACCCAACCCTTAACAGTCTTAATAAAGTAAGGCTAGAAGAAATCCCAATTGTACAAGATTACCTGGATGTTTTTCCAGAAGATTTACCCAGTATGTCGCCAGATAGGGACATCATGTTCCTAATTGATTTAGTCTCATGGACTGCTCCAATCTCAAAAGGACCCTACAGAATGTATGCTAATGAGTTAGCAGAATTGAAGAAATAGAATGAAAAATTACAAAGCAAGGGTTACATTCAACCAAGTTCATCGCCTTGGGGAGCACCGGTACTGTTTGTCAAGAAAAAGACAATAGTATGAGGATGTGTGTGGATTATAGATCACTCAATGATGTCACAATCAAGAACAAGTATCCATTACCCAGGATCGATGACCTCTTTGATCAATTGAAAGGAGCAAATGTATTCTCCAAGATTGATTTAAGATCCGACTATCATCAATTGAAGATCAAACCCGAGGACATTCCCAAGACTATCATCAATTGAAGATCAGACCCGAGGACTAGATATGGACTGTACGAGTTTACAGTGATGTCATTTGGACTCACAAATGTACCGGCTTATTTCATGAATATGATGAACAGAGTGTTCACGGAATTCTTGGATAATTTTGTGGTTATATTTATCGATGATATTCTCATCTACTCCAAAGATGAAGAATAACATGATAAACATCTCAGGGCTGTATTGGAAAAACTTAGAGAACATCAACTCTATGCCAAGCTCAGTAAGAGTGATTTTTGGTTAATACAAGTGGCTTTCCTTGGTCACATTGTGTCGGCGGGTGGAGTTGCAGTCAATCCAGCCAAAGTTAAAGCCGTAATGGACTGGAAGCAGCCTAAGTCTGTTACTGAAGTAAGAAGTTTCCTTGGTTTCGCATGGTACAACTGCAGATTCATTGAAGGCTTTTCTAAGACCACTAGACCCATGACTCAATTACTAAAGAAGGAAAACAAGTTTGAATGGACAGAAGCCTGGGTGGAGAGTTTTCAAGAAATAAAACAAAGGCTCGTATATGCACTGGTGTTTAGTTTTGCCTGACATTCATAAGTATTTTGATGTATTTTGTAATGCTTAAGAACTTGAATGTGTGCTGATGCAAGAAGGCAAGGTTGTAGCTTACGCATCTCGTCAGTTATGACCCCATGAAGGGAACTACCCAACACATGACTTGGAATTGGCGGCAATTGTGTATGCTCTGAAATTTTGATAGGTATCTCATTTCCTCCATACGTAACTCTATTGTAGTCTTCTTTTGTTTGAAATGTTCGAGGATAACTTTTTGGAATCACGTAGGTCGTTTAGCGCCTATGTTGTCAATGGAGGGACACACAATGAACCGGACGCCACACTACGACACATGACACGATTTCCAGTACCTGCTCACACTTCGTAACCTGGCCTCTCGAACTGACTATACCTATATTCTATATCACACTTCTCTTTTTGTAGTGCCACCAGCAACTACATCAAGGCAACATATGTGCATTCTATATTTGTCGTCACATGCTGGAAATCACGAGTACTAAGCCGAAGGATCCAGAGGTCAATCTCTTAATAATTGTTTCGTAATTATGAATTTACATATATATGCTTACTACTTTACTCTTGCTAGCGACAGGGCATGAAAATACCAAAAAATAGATTTGATCTGGACTTACTCTTGGAAGTTCGAGAACGGCTCGCCACCCTCATAACGGGGGAGATCATTAACGAGAGTGGAGAGTTGCACCCCGGTGACTCTGATTTATTGTAATTCCCTTTGAGATGTAATCAAATCACTTTGTAATTAGATCATTAAAGTGACTTTGTAATTGATATTAAGTTTGTAAATCACTTTGAGTTGTTCTATATCAAATCAATTGTGATACATCTATTTTATGCTTACTTGTTTTCAGAGGGTATGGCTAGCATTACCTGAGGCTAGCTGGAAAATTAAAATATATTTAGGTGTAGAAGAAACTATCACAGACGGTTTTGTGAAATAAACCATCTGTGAATGATACTCACAGATGGCTACTACTAACAACCATATGTGATATGTAAACAATCACAGACGGCTATTACTAACATCCGTCTATGATATATCTCCGATCACAGACGGTTGCCACCAACAACTGTATGTGATATGTCGAATATCACAGACGGCTACTATAAAAAATCGTCTGTGAAGGCCTACTATCACATACGGTTTTTGGTATAAATCGTCTGTGATAGTAGACCTTCACCGATGGTGTGGATATCGTGAGGATATGTGCACGATCTCAGGATGATGAGTCAATTGGCAATGGCGTTGTTGGTTTGTAAAATCTCGCGTTTTCGGGTTTGCTCCAAGGCTGTCAGACCACAGGCGGTCTGACCGGTTGTGTGGGGCGGTCAGACCGCCCGTGGAGAGGTCGGACCGGCCGTGGTTGCCGGTCGGACCGACCTGACCTAAAAGTGGCTTTTGGAGCTGATCCAAAAATAGGTTGTGCAGGCAGGTGAGGGGAGTCTCCTGGATGTTGTCGCATCATTTTTGGAGCTCCCAGTCAAAAGTTCTATTGAGTTGAAAATTCGGAAGGTTTGGATTTTCACGATGGAATTTAGCTAAGTCTTTTGGGCGGTCCGACCGCCGTTGTGGGATCGGTCCGACCGGCCTGAAATCGGTCAGACCGGTGATGTGGGGCGGTCAGACCGCCGATCACTTGAAGGTGAGCCTTCTTTGCATTGATGTGTTTTGATTGTGGTTATTGTATGGTTGTCAATGCTTTATTGTTGCATATTGCATTGTGGAACTAACGTGGGTCAAGTTGTGAAGAACTTATTCCCGGAAACGATTTGTTTGTCTATTCTTTGTGCGGGTGGCTTGCGTGTCAGCAGCGTCAGCGGTGGTGGATCGGGACTACGCTTGGAGAGCTGAGGTCTAGAACGATCATGGATGCCGGGTGAGGTCGTGTGACTCAAACATGGTGCAGAATGGGCAAGATGGGTCGAACGGGTAGTTCGTTGCAGCTGGTTGGATCAGGTGGTGCGGAAGTCGGTGCGAGTCTCTGGGAGGTTCCGATGGGATTCAGACAGGAGAGACTTGGCGATGTGATGAGAGCCGCTGATCAACCAACACGTGGTGAAGCAGGAGATTGCTTCAATAGTTATGTGTGTGTGGGTCCCATGTGTGAGTGGGTCCCAAAAGTGAAACCCTAGGCTTCTCCTATAAATAGAAAGAGGGAGATGTAAAACCCCTTGAAGCATTTGGAGCCCTCTTCCTTTTTCTAGGGTTAGGAGAGGAGAGCTAGGGTTTGGAGAAATTGTGTGCTCCTTGTGTGAGCTCTTGTCCTCCTTGTTGGAGTGGCTTTGTAAGCATCTTGTGAGATCAATCAATCTTGTGCTGCTTGCTTGAGAAATCATTTGTCACCCTTTGTGTTCTTCTCTCTTTTGGATGATTTTGGTGCTTCCTTGATTCAAGGGTTTATGCTTGGTGTCTTGACCTATTTTGTCTTGCTTTGATGTGTGGGAATACTCCTAAAATCATCTAGATCATCAACCCCCACAAGCAAGTCTTGAATCAAAGATTTTCGTATTTCTAGGGTTCGTGCACTTCTTTGGTAAAACCTTGAGAGATCGTTTCTACGAAGTGGATCTGAAGGATCATCGCTAGAAATAGCTCTCTAATATCCTTAGGGAGGTGTGCTCGAAATTTGGTCAAGTTTCATTGGTTGAATCAAAAGTTGGATCAAATTTCGTTTTGGATTTGGGCTTGGTTTTTCGGTTTTGGACTAAATCGGTCTGACCGGTTTTGTAACGGCGGTCCGACCACCCGCCTTTCAGACCGCCCAGTAGCAGCGGGTCAAACCGATATCCAACGGTCCGACCGCCAGTTAGTAGCCGGTCCGACCGCTCGTCAAACGTCGGTCCGACCGCCAGTCTCCAGCCGGTCTGACCGCCTGTACCCAGTCCAGAACAGTAAGTTCAATTCTCCACATTTGTGTCGTGTGGTTGAGGGGATTATCGAATTCAGCACAAGGTTTCCACTGTGTGCTTACTGAGCTTCTTAGCTTTCATAGCTAAAGGAGTAAAGTTCGTGTTGAATTTGATTAAGACGAGAAATTAGAGAAAGCGCCTATTCACCCCCTAGTCGCCTTTACGGTCCTACAGATGGTTTTCACACAAAACTGTCTGTGATATCCCAAATAGCACAGACGGTTTTTGGTGAAAACTGTCTGTGATATAATTTTTCATAGACGGCTCACCAACTGACTGTGATAACCACATGTTATCATAGATACATAGATTCAGATGGTTCAAAAATCGTCTGTGATGACAGTTTGAAAACGTACCATCTCTATAGAAGTGTATATACCCAGTACGTACCGGCCACATCATTGATCCTCTGTCGAAATCAAGGCCCAGCATCCAGGCCACATCAATAAGTTTGACGGGTTAAAACTAAGGACATAGTAAAATGAGGCATTTGCCTCAGGACCACTCCAAAATCGTGGTTTAGTTAGTAGACACTAGCAAAAGTAGCACCTGGAGTTTTTACCACTCTATCGTCTAGCTAAGCATCAATTTTTTTATTTTTTTAAAAAACTAGCTTAGCATTAGTGAATTGTATCTATTAGGTTATCTCCAATGCTCCAGCTTATCAAGTTCTTATAGGGGTTTTTTTTTTTTTTTTTGCCATGGGGGAGAGAAAAGGTGTTGAAACTGAAGCACCGATGCTTGTGTGTTGGTAGGAGAAAGAATGGGTACTTGTATTGGAGGGTTGAGTTCTTACGTAGGTGCTTTGATGATGTGTCATATTCTCTCATTTGTAAGCACATTTTGTTTAAGGTGTATTGTAGATGACCTTATTGTTCTGGGCACTTCCGATAGCCGCATTTTTAAAACAACAGAAATGGTTACTCGTGGGATGTCCGCCAAGTGAGGAAGCAGTGTACCATTGAAAGTTGTTGTGTGCATGCATATGCATTTTTATTTTTCGCCTACAATTTCAAACTTTTAAAAACAAAGCCCAAGCACTTTAAACTACAAATTTGAACATTTTCAACTACGCATCCAAACTTTAATTTGGGGCTCATTTGGAACACTAGAATTTAACATGAATATTGTAGAAATTTCATAGGTAACAGTTCGATTCCCATTGAAAACGAGAAAAAATTATGTGTTCCAAACAGGGCCTCAACGGTGAAAATTGAGCACTTTGAACTACGAATTCCAAGTTTCAACTACAAAATCCAATGGAACTCCAACTTTTAACTTCCAAATTCAAACACTTTCAACTGCAAAATCTCCCACTTTCATCCCTGAGGTCTCTGTAGTATGTAGTTTCACCAAGTGACCCCTCGCTTTCGACGGCAACACGGTAGTTGGGGCATTGGGAATGAGCAACCAAGCCTCCATCGTGGCAAGATGTTGGAACCGGCGACGCCACTTTGGACGAGAGAACAATCACAGCAAGCATACAAAAGAAACGAGAATTTGTTTACGAGGTTCGGCAAAGCCTATATCCCCAGGAGCCGAATTGCGGCGACTCCATCCATGAGGAGTTTTTTTTCTTTCTGATTAGGGTTACAAGAGGTCGGCGGTATATATTTATACCCTAATTACATACGCTACGTTCCTGCTTTCTGGATACAGCCCCTTGCTTTCACCTTATTATATATGAGCCATGTACAACAAATCTCCACCTTGATGAATACACCACCTTGAAGAAAACACAGCAAAAGAGAACGCTTTAACACTCCTCGCGCATCTGTGGGCTAGGGGTTACCACGTTACTCAGCAACTTGTGACTACCAACAAGTCGAGACAATGCTCAAACTTGATGGCGGTGACGGGCTTGGTCAACATATCCGCAGCATTATCATCATTGTGCACCTTCATCAGATCAATCTCTCCAGAGTTGATCAACTCCCTGGTCCTAATACACTTGATTATTGGCTAAATAAATTGCACTCTGACTATCGCAATGCACCTGAACTCCACCTTGCTAAACACCTAGTTCCTTCACTAATCCTGTAAGCCTTAATGCTTCCTTTGCAGCTTCAGTCACAACCATGTACTCTGCCTCAGTTGTAGACAAGGCAACAATAGACTGAATTGATGACTTCCAACATATAGGCCCTCTACCTAGAGTAAAAATATACCCTATAGTAGACCTCCTATTATCCGAATCACCAGTATAGTCTGAATCCACATATCTAACAACCAAAGGATTACCTTGCTGACCACCAAAAAGAGTATAATGACTTGTTGTACCTCTCAAGTACCTGAATATCCACTTGTGATGAGGACATCAACCCTAAGGATTCAACCACTGCTTCGACCCGCTGCACTACATCCTCTACTTCAACCACATCTTCTTCAATAGGACTTTCGGCTGCTGCAATGTCATATTCCCTAATTGAACCGAGCTACTTCTACTCCTACAAGTCGAGCTACGTCTACATACCATCGTACTACGTCTACATGTCCTGGTGTTGCGTCACCTCTTATTGGCCCATGGGCTATGTAATGAATGGGCTGACTTGGCCCATATGCTGGCCGACCACCCTAGGGAGTATTTACTATTCATGTGAACAGTACCATGAACAGTACCCCCTAGGGTTTCCACCTCCTGGCCGCCACCCTTTAGCAAAATTTTGGTTTTGTTGATTGAAGTTTAGCTTTACTACTTTATATTATGTCCTCTTATTCAGCGAGAACAACAACGACATCGTCTTCGAAACCCCACTTATCAATACCAATTTTATTCATATTTACAATACATCATATTGCATTTTTACCTTATTCTTGCGTGCTTCTTCGGTGTATGCAGGAGTTGATCTTTGTGATCAGGTCATCCGGGTATTCGTGCACGGTTGATAACGACTTGTCGAGCAGATCAACGATTACGTGGTTTTGAGCCTTGAGAGTTCCTAGCCAGGATCGTGAAAGTTGCGTGCTTGTACCGAATTTATCTTCTCATCGAAAGATCGGGCCAAATCAGGACCTCTATGGTTCATCAACTTGACTGCCTCCTAGTGTCATTTTCCTAGTTTTGCCATAAACTTGCTGACTTGACTAACAGCATGCATCAAATCAGGCCTTGTACAAACCATAGCATTCATTAAACAGCCAACTACACTAGCATATGGAACATTCGCCTTCTCTTCAAATTCTTTGTCTGATTCAGGATAAAATTTAGAATAAATTTTAAAGTGTTGTGCCAATCGATTACTTACTAGTTTGGCTTTGTTCATATCAAATCGCTCCAAGACTTTGTCAACATTGTTAGACTATGTGGCTAGGTCTAGGATAATTTAATTGATGAATAATTAACATTGTTGCTTGCTGATGTTATTTGAGGCGTGTGGTGTGTGTGTAGACTTATGTCGGTCAAGTTATGAAGAATTTGTGCCAGAAAAAGATGGTGTTTTGGTCTTTGTATGTGCAAGGTAACTCGGAGGCGATCGTGGTCTACGGCGAGGGCCGGGAGTTGGCTTGGTGCGAAGTCATGGTCCAGAGGGTCAAGGATGTTGGATAAGACGGTCGAGTTTGAATTGGAGCACATAGAGATCAAAGATGAATGATGCGTGTTGGAGCTACGGAGGTACGGTTCGGAGGCTACGACACGTGATAATTTTAAGGTGTTCAAAATTTGAAAAGCTGAGAAGAGGTATTTTTGGCAAGAGGTGATTTCTGCGGTCAGAGATCTCGGCAGCATGTCAAGTGCTAGCAGTGGTGGTACACATAGGTTCGCCATGTTTTGGAAGTATTTGTACGTGAGGCTGTAGGGAGATTAGGTGCTACTAGTCCAATGCTCGTGCTTTGCTATGGATTAAAAAAATCATATCTCGTCAACCGTCGTCGTGCTCGGCCTACAATGCAAGTGATCCACCGGTAACCCGTTCTTGGAAACATCGATAGAATCTTTGGGCTTCTTGCGCACCAGCTTGGGCAGTTGGGGTGTGGAGGGAGTGGAGAGGAGGCTATGGATGGCCATCCGTACGCATGGGAGGAACTGAGAAAGAACGAGATCCAACGGCTCACATCTCATGAAGAAAGATAGATCTAACAGTTCACATCGTATGAGAGAGGACAGACCGTCACCAATTCTTTCTTTTAAGTAGTACAGAATAGTGGCATGCATTATGGGCTAGTGATGCATGCATGATGGGCCGGGCTGCACACATGATGAGATGATGTACGTGCACGATTAGCGGCTGGAAGTAATCAGGGGCTAGATGTTTTGAGGGATTATGTGCTAGCGGCGACTTATATATATGTGCTTGTGGCAGCCGGAGTATTGAGGATTTTTTTTTTTTTTGCTAGGGTTTGAAGGGTGTTTTGAGAGCACTCTGTAATCATAAACATTGTGATTCATAAATACAAACATTAATCCAGTCTAGTGAATGCTCTAATGCATTTTGGTGCACCTAAGGTGTGTATGTCGACGTGTTGATTGCTTGTGGTGGACATTGATGTGTTGGTCGCCAGGCGCGGCTTGACTTGTGCTGCTTGCTGCGAACGTGCAGGAGCTGTTGGCTTCGGTGGCCGAGCTACAACAGTGCTCGTGATAATCTCATCTACTACATGCCTCCAGCGCATGTGACATGTGATTGATGTTTCCTGTTGGCGTTGAGTTAATCAGTACGTGGTGCTAGCGGCTGTATAAGGACTTGTGTTGTTTTTGCCGCGGACGTGAAGGTGATGTTCTTGATTGGAGCAGATGCTTGTGATCCCTACCTGTGAGTCTTTCATTTCAGAATATTAGGGTGCGAAAAATATTCTATAATCATTCACCCCTTCTGATTATCATTAACGATCCTACAAACATACTCCTGTTGAGATAACCACAATCTCCTTGAGCTTTTATCCCTGTGTATCTCCACGCCCAAAATTTTCTTTGCTGCCCCTAAGTCTTTCGTATCAAAATCCTGACTTAGTAAACCCTTCAAACTAATCACATCACACATGTGCTTTGCAGCAATTAGCATATCATCCACATATAGCAGCAGAAAAATAAATGAACCATCGTCAAGGCATTGAACATAAACACAACAGTCATAGTCACATCAACTGTAGCCAATCTGCAACATGTAGGAGTCAAAACGTTTGTACTATTGTCTTGGAGACTATCTCAATCCATACAATGATTTCTTTAACTTGCATACCAAGTGCTGATTTTCGCGTTCAGTGAACCCTTCTGGCTACTCCATGTAGATTTGTTCATCAAGATCACCATGCAAAAACGTCGTTTTCACATATATCTGTTCCAACTGTAAATCCCAATTGGCTATCAATGCAAGAACTATCCTGGTAGAAGTATGACGCACAATCGGGGAGAATACATCATCATAATCAATCCCCTTCTTTTGTGCAGTCCCTTTTGCAACTAATAGAGCCTTGAACTTTTCCTCTTCTTTTTCTGATACTGCAGGTTCTCTCTTATAGACACATTTGCACCTAATGCTTTCTTATCCTCGGGAAGATGAACTAGCTCTCAAGTCTGATTCTTCTATAAAGACTCTATTTCTTCTGTCATTGCAGTCATCAACCTATCTTTCTCCTAGCTTGTAATAGCTTCTTAAAAATTAGTTGGATCATCAGTACTAACAAGAAGAGCTAATGAAACCCGGTCTTCATACTTGAATCTCTTTGGAGCTTTCGCATTACTGTGTCGTTGTCTATCTCTTGCCAATTGAAAATTTTACAAATCCCCTGAAGTGGAATCTGGAGGCAGTGTGTGTGAATCGTGAGTCCTTGAACTATGTTCTAACTCTACCTGCATCGTATCTGAACCTCCAATCTCACGTGATACGTCCTCTTTGTTTTGTTGTAACATTAATTTCTCATCAAAAACAACATCCTTGCTCATCACCACCTTCTTTGATGTTGGATCACAAAGCTTGTACCTTTTATAACCTTTCTTGAAACCCAGAAAAATGCACTTAGTTGATTTTGCATCAAGCTTCAACCTTTTATCAGCTGGTACATGCATATAGGCTGGGCAACCAAAAAATATTATATTAGTAAAATCAACTAAATTACCAGTCCATACCTTCTATGCAACCTTACCACCCAAAGATGCACGTGGTGATCTGTTTATGAGATAGCTCGCCATATTCACAGCCTCTACCCAGAAACATTTAGGAAGCCATGCATTCAACCTCAAGAACCTTGCTCGTTCATAAATAGTCGTGTTCATCCTTTCTGCCACACTGTTTTTCTACGGTGTTTTGAGCACTGTGAAATGCCGTTGAATATCATGCTCCTCACAATATCTCTGAAACTATGAGTCAGTATATTCAGTACTATTATCAGATCTCAGATACCTTACCTTCCTGCCAGATTGGTTTTCCACTTCAGTTTTCCACACCTTGAACTTGGCAAACACTTCACATTTCTGCTTCATGAAATACACCCACACCTTGTAGGAAAAATCATCAATAAAAGTAACAAAATACTGAGCTCCACCCATTGACGGTTTTCTAGTTGGTCCCAACACATCAGAGTGTACATAATCAAGTATTCTTTCTATTTGTTTGCCACCTGAGAAGCTAACCTTAGACTATTTTCTAATCACACAAAACTTGCATAAACCTAACTCGTAACTTTTAATCCCTGCCAATAGGTCTCTCTTATGCAATTCCGCCATCCCACGAATACTAAGATGGCCCAACCGCATATGCCAAAGTTCTGCCATATAATTATGTGACTCCACTAAACTGACTCCACCTACAACAATGTTCCCTAGCAATATGTAAATATTTCCAGTAGTTCTCATACCCTTCATCACAATCAATGCACATTTACGAATTTTCATGGTTTCCTTATCGTTGTCAGCTTTATAAGTAAGACTACTATTATGTAAGGAGCCTAGAAATATCATATTCTTTTTCAACCTGGTATGTGCCTAACATCACGCATTGTTCTAACAATACCATCATACATCTTAATTTCAACATCACATATCCCGACAATATTATAGCATGTATCATCACCAAGGTAAACAGAACTGAAATTACTTCACTTGTATGAAGTGAACTACTCCCTGTTAGGCATGATATGATACGAGCACCTCGAATCAAGAATCCATGCATCTATCAACCGACCGTTTGAAACTGAGAGAACATCTGCATCACTGCTATCCGAATCATCTTTCCTGGCCACATTAACAGTCTTCTCATCACGCTTTCCACCATTCTATTCTTTCGATTTTGGACAATCCCTCTTCATATGCCCCATCTCCTTGCAGTTGTAGCACTCGATATTCTTTCTGCTCCTTGACTTTGATCTGGATTTATGTCTTTCAGATCACTCCTTGTCTTGTTTCCTTCCACGATCACCCTTCGTATACAAACTATCACCCTAAGAGTTCTCCCCCGTGTTCAGCTTCGATTGATTATGTGCCAACAGAGCCGCAGTAATCTCATCAACCTTGATAGTATCTTTCCCGTATGTAAGAGTGGTGACCAAGTGTTCATAGGAAGATGGCAATGAACACAACAGAATAATCGTCTTATCTTCATCTACGATCTTCACCTCCAGATGCCCTAGATCAGTGATCACCTAATTGAAAACATTCACATGTTGTGCAAGATCAGAACCCTCCTGCATCTTTAGCCCGTACAACCACTGCTTTAGATACAGCTTGTTCGTTAGGGATTTGAACATAAACTAATCTGCAACTTGTCCCAAAAAAAATTCGGCGAGGTCATATCCATCACATGACACATGACCTGATCTAAAAGACGCAATCATATGATCGCAGCTGCCTGCTCTGTCAACTTCTCCCAATCATCATCCTCTATAGCCTTCAGTTTTGCTTCACACAGCCCTTTGGAACAACCCTGTTGTGCCAACAGATCCTTCACCCTCGTCTGCCATAATCCGAAGTGACTAGTCCTGTTGAACTTCACTACTTTGAATCTGGCACCTAGTGTCGCCATCTCAACCGCTCTGATAACAATTGTTGAAACTGGCGACACCCCTTTGGACGAGAGAGCAAGCACAACAAGACACAAAAGACACGAGAATTTATTTACGATGTTCGGCAAGGCCTATGTCCCCAGGAGCCGAATTGCAGCGGCTCCATCTGTACGAGTAGTTTTTTTTCTTTCTGATTAGGGTTACAAGAGGTCAGCGGTATATATTTATACCCCGATTACATACGCTGCGCTCCCGCTTTCCGGACACAACCCCTTCTTTTTCACCTTGTTATATATGAGCCATACACAACACAAGGCGATGTGTGTCGTATCCATTAGGGGCGAGGGAGTAACTAATTGAGGTGCAGTAACAAGCATCCCTCCTACTCGATCCAAGACATGTGGTAGCCACAGAGCACCCCCAGCATCGCGTGGATCCATTGTGGCTTGACGCCTAAGGGATTGTTTGGATGGGGAGGGATTATAACCAATCCCTTCGGATTGGAAGGGATTTTAGTTCAAATTTCGAGTCAATCCGAAGGGATTGAGTCGGATCACAATTTATCCAAACAAACCGGTAAAGTCCATGTCCAACCAGGATCTATGTGGATGGACCGAGAATTTGAACTAAAATCTCAGTCCATCCATATGAATGAGCAGATATTTATACCTAACCAAACAAGGTCTAAGAGTGGCTACTAGCAGCGGTGCACCACGAAATGAAGCTGAAAGGGGATGGCGGAGGAGGAGCTCGGGAAGGGCTTGTTTGGATACATTAGGATTCAACTCAATTCCTTCAGATTAAATTGGAATTTGAACAAAAATTTCTTCTAATTCAAAAGAATTGATTCTAATTCCTCACTGTCAAAACAAGTCCTAGGGAAATGGGTTCCACCGCGCGCAATGGACACGATCACGTCCCCAATTCGTGGGCATGCTTCTACGCTGATCCAACGGCTTGCAGTGTTGTCCGCGAGATATCGCTCGAACTGAGTAAGATCGACCGTGTTTTCCTAACTCATCTTATAAGGCCGCTATCTGTCCATGATACGTACTATATATTCCTCACGAAAGAAACACCGTTCAACACCTAACACGAGTGTATTAATTGGGAGGGGAGCGTGAATGGTCAATGGCGATATACGATCCAATGTTAATTAATTTCCTTTTCATTTGTATCGTTTAGAAACAAAAAAAAAGGCTTCCTCTTATGTCACTGCACGTGTAATCCATTTTGGAACCGATGATCAACTAGCCAATATACAGTTCAAAAAAATAAATAGTTTTAAATACATGCAGTCAAACTTTAAAAAATTTAGCTATTGATATCTTTTTAAATATTTATATTAGATACATAAAAATCATATATGTATATTAATCTCAAAAAAATATTTTTATAATATTATAATTTTATTAGGGTTTATAGATATTCTATAATAGTAATTAGTGATCAAAATTGTATTTTTAAGACTATATCGATATCTAAAATAATTTTTTTTTAAGGAGGAGGGGGGGTTTACAGCTCTAGCTAGCTTGGTTAAACCAGCTCCTCCCGTAGCCTTAACGCGCAAAACCCTAGCTAGGTCCTTAGCCATGCAATTAAGCTAACTACCGCCATTAAATGACTCCACGGCGTCTCCGACCTTTTTTGTCCTCCCTTGGATTGATAGCCGCCACTGCACGAGCCGTGACATGTCCACGCTCACAGGCTGCAAACCCCGTGCGTTCTTCTCACGTCCATCCACCTGTAAAGCTTCATGCTTGCACCTACTCGACCTCGACTCTCTCCCTTATCCTAATCTCTCTCTCTCTCTCTCTCTCTCTCTCTCCCTTGTCCTAATCTCTCTCTCAATCTCTCTCTCTCTACTTAGGCTTGCTTGTAGCTCAGCACAAAGCTGGTTTTATATAAAAAGACAGCCTAAAGAAAAGATGGCCAAGTGACGAGCCAAAAGATAAACGAGCTCACAAGGCTACGCACTACGCAACACCACTAGCTCTGCACCTTCAAACCAGTACTGGCATATATAGTTAGTACGTACAAGCTAGCGATGTCCATGTCGCAGTTTCCGGCCGTGCCGCCGCCGCTGGCCGGCGTCGACGGGGGACGGAAGAAGCGGGCGGGGCTCCCGAAGCTGCTGCACAAGTTCTTCTTCAAGGTGCTCCGGCTGAGGCCGGCGGCGTCGGCGGCGGAGCCGGGCGCAGCGGCGTTCGAGGCCTACTACGGACACCGGATGGTGGACGAGTACTACTACTACAGCTACGGCGGCGTGGGGTCGTCGTGGGCCGGGGTGCTCTCCTCCATCCCGGAGGAGAGCTCCGAGGAGGGCACGACGGACGCCGTCGTCGGCCCCGCCGCGCTCCGGAAGGCCCACTCGGAGCGGTTCGTCGCCGCCGAGGCCGCCGCCGTCGTGCACCTGGAAAATCAAAGCCAGCCTTGTTTGTTAGTTACTGACAATATTTTGTGCACTTAATCAGATCATAGCAATATAATATGATGTAACCACGGAAAACTTGTCATGTGAGGCCGAAAATTTGGTGATGTATATCCGAAAAGGGGGCAATGTATCATGCATGCATGGGTGTCACTGCCGCTGTCTTGTTGACATCACTAGTGACTATGCTAGGCCTCCCTTGCTCACATGTTGTTGTAACTTTTTTGGGAGTTCTCGTGTGAGTAGGGGAGAAGCGCGCGTGCTCCAGCTTTGCTTTGCTTTGCTTTGCTTTTGCCGGCGAAGGGAGCCTTCATGTGCACAAGCAAGGAAAGGGAACTTTTTTATTTGGCCTTTCCATTTCCAAATAATCGATTGGTTAGAGTGTTCAATGTTTTCACAGTATTTTTAATAACAAATCTAATAATATAATTTTCGTATAGCCAATATTTACATAGTTTTAAACCTATCGGTGGTCAAATAGGGGCCTATTATTAAATAAGACCGTGCATGGCCCACGGCCCCGGTACTAAACGTGATAACTCGCAAAGACGCCCAACGGGGCTCCGAGCCCCGGCGCACACTAACTCACCCCAGAGGTGTGAAGTGTATAAACTAACACTGCGCATGGCCCACGGCCTCGGTACTAAACGCGATAACTCGCGAAGACGCCCAACGGGGCTTTGAGCCCCGGCGCACACTAACTCACCCCAAAGGTGTGAAGTGTATAAACTAACACCGCGTATGGCCCACGGCCCCGGTACTAAACGCGATAACTCGCGAAGACGCCCAACGGGGCTCCGAGCCCCGGCGCACACTAACTCACCCCAGAGGTGTGAAGTGTATAAACTAACACCGCGCATGGCCCACGGCCCCAGTACTAAACGTGATAACTCGCGAAGATGCCCAACGGGGCTCCGAGCCCCGGCGCACACTAACTCACCCCAGAGGTGTGAAGTGTATAAACTAACAACGTGCATGGCCCACGGCCCCGGTACTAAACGCGATAACTCGCGAAGATGCCCAACGGGGCTCGGCAAGCGCAAGACACTAACTCACCCTGCAAGCAGGTGTGAAATGTATAAACTAACACCGCGCATGGCCCACGGCCCCTGTACTAAATGTGATAACTCGCGAAGACGCCCAACGGGGCTCCGAGCCCCGGTGCACACTAACTCACCCCAGAGGTGCGAAGTGTATAAACTAACACCGCGCAGGCTCTGCCTCCCCCTTGCTCAAATCACAAGGGGCTCCCTCGGAGCCCAACCTAAAAAGAATGGGGGACGGCGCAGGCTTCACCTCCCCCTAGCTCAAATCACAAGGGGCTCCCTCGGAGCCCAACCTAAAAAGAATGGTGGACAGCGTGAGCTTCGCCTCCCCTCGCTCAAATCACAAGGGCTCCTCTAACCCAACCTAAAAGAATTTGGGGCCAGCGCAGCCGCCTCCCCTCGCTCAAATCACAAGGAGCTCCCTCGGAGCCCAACCTAAAAAGAATGGGGGACGGCACAGGCTCCGCCTCCCCCTCGCTCAAATCACAAGGAGCTCCCTTGGAGCCCAACCTAAAAAGAATGGGGGACGGCGCAGCCTCCGCCTCCCCCTCGCTCAAATCGCAAAGTTACAACACTCCAGAAATTATACATTGTTACATCGGAAGTCAAAACACTTCGAAAAATATACATTGGTACATCGCAAAGTTACAACACTCCGAAAAATATACATTGGTACATCGCAAAGTTACAACTCTCTTAAACAAATAATACAGCACAATTGCTAAAACTCCCGCCACCCTCGTAAACGTCGATTCTGTGCGAGGTCCCATTCTTCAACCTGGGTAGCCCACTCAGCCAGTTCTTCTTTGGAAGACCCGGAGGCAACGAGATGGTTATACCTCTCCATCGCCCATGCAAACAGCTCCCCGTCGGAGGCACCGAGGCGCATAAGACGCCAGACGCTTGATCGCCACCGCTGAATGACCCGCACCGAGATCGCCGCGCCGGGCATTACGGGGCAAAAGCAACGCCTCGCCCCGCCTAGAAGGCGTGAATCTCAGCACGACCTTGGGCTGTCTTGCGCTCGCAGAAGCGCCAAAAGCGCTCCATGGACCCCTCCGGGCTACGGCGTTTCCAGCGCTGCCACCAGGCCCCACGGTACACGACCCCGCGGTAACAAAGTTGCAGGGGCCAGCCGTGGCACGAGGGGCGCTCAGGGCGCGTGGGACACTCGGGCCGAGCGAGGCGCCCGGCCTTCACACTGCGAGGTGGCACTGTCATTTTTGTGTTCCACCCTACGGTGGGATGGGGAACCCGTCCGGTAGTCCACCGAACCATCATCGGTACGCCCTAGAGAAGTCAACGCAATCGTACAAAGAAAATTCAAAACCAACCATTTCATTCAAAAATAAGATAGGTCATTACAAACACGCCACACCCAGCAACAGAAGCCGGAGCGAGGCAAGAGAAATAAAAAAAATTCCTAGCCTATCAAAGCTACGACTCAAGGGGCAGTGGGCCAGATGGTCACACCTTGTCACCAGGTGGCCTCGCCCATCGCCGGCCGGGGCATCGGCGCCTTGCCCTTACGCTCGCTTCCAAAGACGGACGAGCGGTTAACGCGACCTCGCGCCTGGCGCCCGTAAGGCTGAGCAAAGGCATGCGTAGCCCTTCGCACCAACTGCTCCTCAGCGGCGACATCGGACCCCGAGGCTACGGGCAAGGAGCGCACCCCGAGAGCGTCAACAAGCGCACAACCGCCCTTCTGCAGCGACAGGAAGGTCGCAGTCCAAGCGACCTTCGCACAATGATCGCCGTAGGCTTGGGCGGCGGGCAGGAAGATCTCGCCACCTCGACGAAGGCGGTCCAACGTCCGATCAACCTCCGAGACGCGGTGTGTTCTCGGCGGAGGTACGGCCCCAAGCGCAGTAACGGAGGTCTCCACTGCTTCCATGCCTTGCGAGACGGCACGCGACACCGACTCGAACAGCTCCCGCTCCGAAGCAATCTCGACATCCAGATCCGCCTTAGCCCGACGAAGCGTCTGCACCTCGTCGCGAAGGCCCTGCCGCTCCGCCTCTAGTTCGGCAACTCGCGCCTCCAGTGCCTTCGCCTTCTCTGTGAGCTCGTCGTGCTCCGAAGAAAGTGCCCGGCTACGCACGAATTGTGAGTCCACCTGACCCTGGATCTCCGCATACTCCCGCGTGATGTCCGCATCAAGAGCGCAGGAAAGCATCAGTGTTTGCAAGAACATACCGTCAGAATCGTAGAACCACATCAAGCGAAAAAGTAAGTTATGACTCACCCTTGCGGAGTTTGCCTCGATCAGCCGAAGCATCTCGCTCATTGGCATCTTCTCGAACAACCGAGACACGACGGGGGGGCAGCAAACCACGACACCTCCTCGCATACGGCAGCCGCACCAGGGCTGACCTTAAAGTCGTTGGTGCATAGCGGCCCAAGATCGGCCGTAGGAGTGGCCCCGGAAGCACCAGCAACATCGTGCCCCCCAGCGCTAGACTGCACACCTACATCAGAGCCCCTGCCCTCCGAGGAATCGTTGAGCACCCCTTCCCCCCACCTACGGTGTTTCAAGCGGTTGTAAGAGGAGTGTCGTAAAAAAACCTACCAGGGGTCGGCGGAGCATCTCCAACAATGTCGACCAGGGTGTCCTCAGTGCCACGGCCGTACGCCCTAGAGGGGGTCCCGACGGAGGACCCCTCGAGGGCCAAGCTCGCAACAAAGAAAGAACCCGTCATACGGGCCGGTGGCGGCGACCCACTAGAGGCCACCCGCTCGGTACGGCCCGAGGGAACACGGGCCGCCTTCAGAGGGCGAACGGTCGACGCAGCGGCCGATGGTGGGACTACATGCTCCGCTGGCCCGCCGCACTGCAAGGGCACAGCGTCGATAGGTCCAGGAGCGTTCAACTCTTCGAGCAAACAACCCTTGCGCCGCTTGCCATCATCAGGATCCGGCCGCTCCTCGATGACGATTGCCGAGTCCAAGTACGTGGGGTTCAATCGCGCCTCGCGCACGACCAGCCTCCGCTTCGAGTGCTCCTCACCGGTATACAGGCCAAGGAGCTGCTCCGCAGCGCGGGCCACCTCGTCAACAGGAAGAGCTGCAAAATCAAACAAAAGGTCAAAAGGGAACGCATCCATACCACGGTAATATCACAGCAGCACCTACCGCTCCAGCCCTTCGGCAAGCCAAGCGCGCGAACACAGTGCGCTTCCGCGCCGAGGCGGACGTCCCAACCTCGTGCCAGCGGCCACACCCGAAGTGCGTAGAACTCTTCCACGAGATCGCGGGTGGAGAGCCGCCGCGTCACCGTCAGAAGGAGCTGAAGGAGCGACTCCTCCCTCGAGCTCAGATCGATCTCCGGGGATGGGTTGAACCGGATGGGCCCCCGGAAGACCGCAATCCAGCTTCACCGGGGGACATGTGGTAGAACCACCGCTGCGTCCAGTCCATCTCCCATCGGTTGCGGGAGGCAGGAGCAGGCAGGTACCGAAGGAAGCGTGCCTTCGACTGGAAATTGACGCTCCCGAAGTTGAGCGTCTCGCCGGTCTCTTTCTTCTTCTTCGACTGGCAGCGGGCGTCATGAAGATAGACGAAGAGCCTACCCTCCCCGGAGGCCCCGGCGGAGCGCAGTACCCACTCGAAGACACCGAGTTTCATAAGGAAATTCGGGGTCAACTGGGCAAGCTCCACCCGGTAGAGCTGTAGCACGCAGCTCACCAATCCCACGTAGGGAAGCCGGAGGCCCGCATCGAGGAAAGAACAGAAGAGTACGGCCTCATTGTCCTGGGGTGCTGGAACTGTCTCCACCCCGGGGGCCCGCGCGAGGGAAAGATCCACAACCTTTCCATCCTTCGCAAGCACTCCAAGAACCGCCGACGTCACCAAGGACCGGCCCAACTCGTCCGTAAGTACCGCCGGAGCCCCCTCGTCTCGCAAGCGCTTCGTCATCTAGCAGCAGGGCGGGGCGAGAAAAGCGCGCAAGAAATAACAGCAACTAAAACTCGAGCGATGCAACTGAGGGAGGGGGCCGCAACCACCCCCATATATATAGCTACGCCAGGTACACGAAACGATGGGGTGCAAAAACCGAAGAGACACGATGGTCCAGCAAGCGACACGTGTACCCTAAAAGCCAACAGTCGCGCACTAGAAACGAAGTGACGCGCCCCATTAATGAATCGTCGCGAGCATCAAGGAGGCGGCACAGCCCATTAATGAATCATCGCGAGCATCAAGGAAGCGGCGTGCCCCATTAATGAATCGTCGCATCGCATTGAAGGCACAACCAACCGTCGCCAGTCGAGACGGGGCAAGCGCGTGACCAATCAAGGAACAAGACGGTGCGATAGATAGCTTCGCCAGGCCGAGGGGGATGGTGTGCCCGAGCCCTTCGGGAAAAATAGCGCGGTTTCAGCCATGGTGAAGCAGGACCTCGACCGTGAGGAGCTTGTCGTAGGGGTGGCCCCACAGGCCACAACACCCAGGCGAAGCAACCGTCAGAACCCGAAGGGCCCCGAAGCCCCGCGAGGCCCAGAGCAGCAGGACCTCCGGGGCCACCTCCGAGGTGGACCCGGCCCCGGCGGGCCCGGCGCCGCGAGGTCCGGAGCAGCAAGACCTCTGGCCCACCTCCTGGGTGGGCCCGAAGCCTCCCCGAAGGGCCCCGAAGCCCCGCGAGGCCCAGAGCATGCAAGACCACCGGCCCACCTCCGGGGTGGGCCCGAAGGGCCCCAAAGCCCCACGAGGCCTGGAGCAGCAAGACCCCCGGGCCGCCTCCGGGGTGAACCCGAAGCCTCTGCCACCAATCCTGGACCGGATGCACTATCAGAATGGACCAGGTCCAGGAGCGCCCACCATGGACCAAGTCCTAGGCGTAGGGGCGGGAAATGTCCCTGCAACCCCTACGAGTACAGTATCATTGTAGGGTCAGAAGGGTAATGTACAAAGACCCTCACAGAAGACTATAAATAGGGGGTCACCCCCTCTTGTAAAAGAGGGAGAAAAAACAAGCACAAATTCTTTAGCAATAACAGTTTCTCGTTCTTGTCGCTGGCTAGTCCCCTCTCGTGAGGATCCCCGGAGCCCTCCTGGGCATGTCCGAGGTTCCCCCCTCTTTTACTGTATAGCTCGTTTTTGCTACTACAGCCGCGAATCTGCAATGTTAAAGCTGGAGCTAACCCCGAAATCTGCAGGCAAGTCTAACTTATATGCATTTTCATTAATACGTTCAAGAACTTTAAAAGGACCATCTGCACGTAGCATGAGTTTAGACTTTCTTATTTCAGGAAATCGTTCTTTACGCAAGTGTAACCACACAAGATCACCAGGTTCAAAAGAAATATGCTTGCGTCCCTGACTACAAGTAACTTTATATTTAGCATTCATAATATCAATGTTCTCTTTCGTTGTCTCATGCATCTTTAGTATCAACTCAGCGCGTTGTTGAGCATCAAAATTTACTTTCTCCGAAGCTGGAAGAGGTAACAAGTCGATAGGTGCACGAGGGATGAATCCATAAACAATCTCAAAAGGACACTTCTTTGTGGTATAATGGAGCGAACAATTATAAGCAAACTCCACATGAGGCAAGCAGTCCTCCCACATTTTTAAGTTCTTTTTAACCACAGCCCTAAGCATAGTGGACAAAGTTCTATTGACAACCTCAGTTTGTCCATCGATTTGGGGATGACAAGTAGTGGAAAATAACAGCTTAGTCCCCAACTTACCCCACAAGGTTCTCCAAAAATAACTAAAAAATTTAGCATCACGATCTGAAACTATCGTATTCGGAATACCATGCAAGCGAACAATTTCCTTAAAAAACAAATCAGCAACATTTGTAGCATCATCACTTTTATGACATGGTATAAAATGAGCCATCTTAGAGAATCTATCCACGATAACAAAAATACAATCCCTCCCCTTCTTTGTTCTAAGAAGCCCTAAAACAAAGTCCATAAAAATATCTTCTCAAGGTATGCTTGGAACAGGAAGAGGCATGTATAAACCATGAGGATTAAGTCGTGACTTAGCTTTTTGGCACGTGGTGCAGCGGGCAATGAAGTGTTCGACGTCACGCCTCATCTTTGGCCAATAAAAGTGGTGGGTCAGAATGTCCTCGATCTTCTTTACGCCGAAGTGACCCATCAATCCTTGATGATGACATCACTTCTACTGATATGAACACTCATCTTTCTATTATTTTGAATGATGTGCATGGTCCAATTACTCGGGCACGTGCTCGTCAACTTATTTATCAGGTAAATTCGTTTCTAGGGCTGAGTGTATTATTTGAGAACTCTATGATGCTGCCTAACGGAGATGATTTACTTGTACTTAGAAATCTAGGACTACGACCAGTTCAAGAAGGTCTACGACTAGTTCCACAGGGTCTACGACCACTTCAAGAAGGCCTACGACTGGGTTTCACGAAGATCTCGCAGCCCGCACTCGCTGGACACAATCTATGACCAAAGATAGCATGGACTTCTCAAGACCACCTCAGACCGTTCTACGCACTGTATTCGACCGCAGATACGCGACACGAATAGTGAATAAGGCATCACACACTGCTTTGGCCCAATAGGGTCTTGTAAGTGTGTCGAGGTCGAGTCCGGTTGTGTACGCCTCTTCCCACTACGCACAACCCTAGGTCGACCTCCTCACGTCCCCCTATATATATACAGTAGCCGTTATAGTTTAACGCGGGTTTTTCTTTGAGATTATTCTACTTAGCAGTCTCGCCTCACGACGCTCGGTTGAGGAACCCCATATTGTGAGCTTCATCCATATTCGTAATACAATATCGATTGCATCTTCTACTTTCTTGCTTGTGTTCTCGATTCGCATGCGTGAGATAGCCTTCTTGATGCAGGTCAACCGTGTTCGCACGGTTAATAAACATCGAGCAAATGGTGTAGTGATTGCGAGGGTTTGATCTGCTCGCCTGAGCTTCAGATCATCAACGCCGAAGTTCTCCACAATCGACTTATCGGTACCTTTCTAAGATCAGGCTCACGTTACATCGCTTGGTATCGTGAGCAAAAGTTGCCCGTTAGGTAATCACAATTTTTGTTCCCTATTAGATTGGTTGTTTTCCATCGTCCTAAAGCTCCATAAAATTGCCCCACAAAATATTTTTGTTCGTCGTGTTCTTCCGCTGTCCTATCACCCATTGTGCCTTTGCAATTTTTGTTATTTGTTTCGCGTTGTTGAATTAGTGTCATTTGTCTAAGTCGTGTTGCTGGTTTAAAGTCGTGTTCTTGGTCTCTAGTCAACACCGTCGCCCGTTGTGCCAACACCCATCCTGGTCGCACCACCACCTACTCGAACAACCCCCTTTCGACCACCTCCTCGTGCTCGACCACCTACTCGCGCTTGACCACCTAGTCGGATTTCACTACCTACTCGGGATCGACCATCTTTTTGTTTCCGCTACGACCACCCTATTTGTTTCTTGTTGCTCTCGGCCACCCCACGCAATCATCATATCGTGCCTGCTACACAAAGTCCGAGAAGAATTTCCATAGACGAACAGAGCTAGTCAAAATTCAGAGAGAGAGAGAGCATCTTTTAATTACCTGTATACCTCTGCCTTCTACAAAAATTTTGTAACCCATATATATCCATAGACCCATAAGAGGGTTTTTGAAGAGTTTGAGTCAAGGTCACATTCGCAAAAAAACAAGAGGAGCCCTAGGTTGGATTTCGGCAGACAAAAAAAGGAACCCTAGGTTGGGTTTCGGCAGTCAAAAAAAAGAGAAGAACAAGCAAATCGACCACCCCCCCCTAGTGAAGAAGAATCAAATCGACCACCCCCAGTTGGTCTACGACCACTCCCAGCCTTGCATCCTTTGAATCATTTGTATCTAGTCCTTGCTATCAATCAGTGTTGTGCTAAGGCTAGGGACACTTTTTGGACCAGCAACCGTGACACGTTCTTTGGACCCTTATTCAACTTTGCTAATCAGGTTACAGTTTTTGTACTCCTTGCTACATATTGTGCCATCCGAGCTCCACCTACTCTTGATCAGAACAAGTCCCCTCTTGTAATCATACCCACTCACGACACGGTATCACGAACTAGCCACCAATCGTACCACCTGCTGCGTTGGTAAGAGCACTTGTAAGAGTGTGATAAGACGCTTGAGAGTGTGTTTCCACCTTTCATCACCTAGTAGTTGATAGGGATAATACCTTTGTGTTGTCTTTTGTTTTCTACTAACCATGGTAGGTGAGACGTCTGATGAGAAAGAGTGTGTTGTAAAGGGAGAGCTCATGATGCTCTTGGATGAACAACGCACTACCATTCATGAGGACATCGACAGGAAGCTTCAAGCTACCACGATCACATTGCAGCGCTCAATCAACGATAGTATCGCAGCACTCACTACACGCCTTGAAAGAATGGTGAACCGGCCACCAAACATTGGACATGAGTATGATCACGATGCAGCCCAAGATCTTGAGGAGGGAGATGATAATGAGAGGAGAAACCGTGATACTAGTGCAGTGTTTGCTGACCAAGATGCACGTCAACGACACCGCCTACATCACAATCGTCATGGTATGGGAGGTAATAATTTTCAGCACCACAATGCTCGCACTAATGATGACCCATTTGCTAAAGTTAAATTTACCATACCATCCTTCGCGGGAGTTTATGATGCTGAAATTTATCTAGATTGGGAGATGACAGTTGAACAAAAATTTAATGCCCATCTAGTTCCTATAGTGCATAGAGTCAGACAAGCTACTAGTGAATTTAAAGATTTTGCTATCATTTAGTGGAATCAAGTGGTTAATTCTGGCTTAACACCTGATACATGGGATAGATTGAAGGTAGCTATGCGTGCTAGGTTTGTTCCTCCTGCTTATAAACATGATATGCGTAAGAAATTACAGCGCTTAGACCAAGGTAATAAATCAGTCGAGGAATATTATCAAGAACTACAAATAGCCATGATGTGTTGTAATGTTGTTGAGAATGAGGAGGATAAGATGGCTTGTTTATATGGTGGTTTAAGGCGTGAGATTCAGGGCATAGTTGATTACAAAGACTATAATGATATTAATAGGTTGTTCCAGCTTGCTTATTTGGCAGAAAAGGAATTGTAGGGTAGACAACAAAGGACTAGAAGCAACTTTGGCAGTACATCTACATCGAGATCAACGCCGGGACAAGCCAAGACAGCCCCATCTCATGTTTTTTGGTCTGCTGCCCCCTCCGTGAGTAGGGCGCGCTCAGCAGCACCGCAACCACCATCACGCGCACCCGAGACGAGCAAATCTAATAGTGTGTAAGCACCAGGGCAGAGCTCGTCATCGGTTGTTTCCACAGGTCGTACAACAGGAATTGTGTGCCACCGTTGTAAAGGAATGGGCCACTTCATGAGAGATTGCCCAAGTCAGCGAGCGTACATTGCGACAGAAGACAGTGGTTACGTAAGTGCTAGTTATATTGAGGATGAATACATTCTTGTAGCTAACCTTGCAGGTAATGATGGTGAACATGAGGCAGATAGCGATGGTGGGGAAATTTTAGGTGCCGCTGCTACGGAGAATTATAGAACTATAATTGTGCAGCGAGTCTTGAGCACTCAAATAGAGCAAGAGGAGAAGCTTCAACGACATAATTTGTTTCAGATGTTCCTCGGCGTTAAGGATTGTCGTGTTCGTGTCATAATTGATGGCGTAAAATGCAATAACTTGGAGAATTCAGGATTGGACAAGAAGCTTGGCTTGACCACACGTGTGCCTCCTCACCCATACCACATTCAGTGGCTCAACAACAGCGGTAAGGTGAAGGTAACGTAATCTGCGATAGTGTATTTTTTTATTTGTTCCTATCATGATGTTACTGATTTTGACGTAGTACCTATGCAAGCATGCTCTCATTTATTAGGTCGTCCATGGGAATTTGATACTGATTCAACTCATCATGGTAGAATTGTGAATTGTGATAAAGAGCTAGCTGAAAATGAGAAGAAAGAACTTGAACATGAATCTAAAAATCAGCAAGTAGTGAAGAATGTTTTCCCACCTAAGAAAGAGCGTTTGGTACCTAGTTCTAGGACCGAGGGAATTAAATTAAAGGGTTATGTCATGCTTGCAACCAAATCTGATCTTGCTGAAATTTCTCATCATGGTATGCTATGCTATGCTTTGATATATAAAGATGCTTTATTTTCACTTAATGATATATCTAGCTCTTTGCCGTCTGATGTCACTAACCTTTTGCAGGCATATGAGGATGTGTTTCCAGCTGAAATACCCCCGGGACTACCACCTATTAGAGGGATTGAACACCAAATTGATTTGATTCCGGGAGCGACTTTGCCAGACCGTGCGGCGTATAGGACCAATCCAGAAGAGACAAATGAAATTCAACGACAAGTCCAAGACCTTTTGGACCGAGGGTACGTACGGCAAAGCCTTAGTCCTTGCGTTGTCCTGTTCTTTTGGTTCCTAAGAAAGACAGTAGTTGGCGTATGTGTGTTGACTGTAGAGCTATTAATAATATCACAATACGGTATCGTCATCCCATTCCTAGGTTAGACGATATGCTTGATGAGTTGAGTTGCTCTACTCTTTTCACAAAGATTGACTTGCGTAGCGGGTACCACCAGATTAGAATGAAATTGGGAGATGAATGGAAAACGGCATTTAAAACTAAGTTCGGACTATATGAGTGGTTAGTGATGCCTTTTGGTTTAACTAATGCACTTAGTACTTTCATGCGTTTGATGAACGAAGTTTTGCGTACTTTCATTGGAAAATTTGTAGTGGTTTATTTTGATGATATTCTGATCTATAGCCAGTCATAAGAACACATGGATCATTTATGTGCTTCTTTTAATGTTTTGAGAGATGCACATTTGTTTGGTAACCTTGAGAAGTGCACCTTTTGCACGGATCGAGTATATTTTCTTGGCTATGTTGTTAATCCATAGGACATCGAAGTTGATCAAGCCAAGATCATCGCTATCCAGAGTTGGCTACCTCCTTAAACGGTCACACAAGTGCGGAGTTTTCTAGGGCTCGCTGGTTTCTATCGGCGTTTTATTTGGGATTTCAGCACCCTCGCTGCACCGCTGAATGAGCTTACAAAGAAGAGAGTTCCTTTTACTTGGGCCACCATACAACAACAAGCTTTCGACGCTCTCAAAGATAAGCTAACACACTCCCCTTTGCTTCAACTTCCCGATTTTAGCAAGACTTTTGAATTAGAATGTAATGCTAGTGGCATAGGTCTTGGTGGTGTGTTAATTCAAGAAGGAAAACATGTTGCTTACTTTAGTGAAAAATTAAGTGGTCCTATTTTGAACTATTCTACCTATGATAAAGAATTATATGCTCTAGTTCGAACTTTGGAAATATAGCAACATTATTTATGGCCCAAAGAGTTTGTAATACATTCTGATCATGAATCTTTGAAGCATATTCGAAGTCAAACCAACCTGAACTGCATACATGCTAAGTGGGTTGAGTTTATTGAGTCTTCTCCCTACGTCATTAAATATAAAAAGGAAAAAGAAAATATGATAGCTGATGCTTTGTCTAGGAGATATACCATGCGTTCACAACTTGACTTCAAAATCTTTGGATTAGAGACAATGAAGGAGCAATATGTGCATGATGTTGATTTTAAAGATGTGTTGCTAAATTGTCAAGAGGGAAAGAGTTGGAATAAATTTATGGTGCATGATGGGTTCGTGTACCATGCTAACAAGCTATGCATTCCAGCTAGCTCCGTTCGTCTTTTGTTGTTACAGGAGGTGCATGGAGGAGGATTGATGGGTCACTTCGGTGTGAAGAAGACCGAGGACATTCTGACCCACCACTTTTGATGAGGACATCACTCCTTCGGATACACGCACTACATAAAATCCTCCAAATCCGGTTGCTAAACTACAAGGTTCTATGACAAGAGCTCGTGCACGTACTTAAATTATGAGGTGAGCTCGTTTATAGGTGCTAATAATTTATCTATGCAGAATGGTATGCTACCTAAAAAATTGTGATCTTCTGTTACTTAGGAATGATGGAGAGGATCCAAACCGTCTACGACCAGTTCTCTGTGATCTGCAAGCTCTACGACCAGATCTGCCAGATCTACGACCAGGTCTCAAGCACTATGACCAGTCCTACGACCAGGCTACCAGATCTACGACCAGGTCTCAAGTTCTACGACCAACCCTACGACTGTGCCCACGACAAAGGATGCGACCACGTTGGGAGTTAGTCAGAGACATTGAAATAAGGTGTTGCGTCACTGTTTTGGGCTTAATAAGACCTTGTAAGCGTGGCGAGATAAAAGCTCAGAATGTGTACGCCTCTCCACATGGTAGCACAACCCTTGGTCGGCCTCCTCATGTTCTCCCCCCTATATATTGCAGCAGGCGCCACAGTTTAGGGTTGTGTTTTTTTCTTAGATTATTCTGCCTTTGCAGTTTCGCCGTTTACGGTTTGAGAAACCCCACTTTGTGAATTTCATCCAAATATTCAATATATTTCAGATTGCATCTATCTTGTTCTTGTGAGTTACTTTGATTGCTTGCAAGAACCATAACCCTCGTGGTAAGGTCGATCGCGTGCGAGCGTGGTTGATAACGACAGTTGTGCGGGTGTAGCGAATTACGAGGTGAAGATCTGCGAGTCGGAAGCTTCAAAGCGTCAACGTCCTCACGACGAAACAAATCGAACCTATCGGAAGATTGGGCCGATGTGTACTCATCAATTGGTATCAGAGCATCAGGTTGCCCGTTAGGTAATCTTGTTTATCTCCTTTTGATAGTTGTGTTCCATCACCTAGAGTCCAGAAAATTGCCCCACAAAAAGTTTTAGATCTTAGTTTTTCCGCTGTCCAAACCTCTTTGTACCTTTCGCAATTGTGTTTTCAATTTTTACATTGTTGAATTCGAGTCCATTGTCGGTATTTTTGTTGCTGGTCTAGTCGTCGTAATCTAGTTTCTAGCGTCGAGTCTTCGCTGTTTTGGTCTTTGTGTATCTCTGCCTGCGCTTAGTTACATCCTTTGATTTGTCTAGTATAGCCGAGATCGTGAGACCCCCTCCCCATACGACCACCTCCTCGTGTTCGACCACCTGGTCGGATACGACCACCTCCTCGGGTTCAACCACCTAGTCGGATTCGACCACCCACTCGGATTCAACCACCTACTCGAGTTCAACCACCTCCTCGTGTTCGACCACCAGTCGGATTCGACCACCCACTCGGATTTGACCACCTACTCGAGTTCGACCACCTCTTCGTGCTCGACCACCTAGTCGGATTCGACCACCTCCTCAAGTTCGACCACCTCCTCAGATTCGACCACCTCTTCAAGTTCGACTACCTACTCGAGTTCGACCACCTCCTCGGGTTTGACTGCCTAGTCGGCTCGACCACCTACTCAGATCCGACCACCTACCCTTTCGACCACCTAGCCAAAGTTCAGAGAGAGAAAGAGAGTATCTTTTTATTACCTTTATACCTCTACTCTCCGGAAAAAGTTTGTGACCTATATATATCCCCAGACCCATAAGAGGGTTTCGAAGAGTTGTGAGTCAAGGTCTCGCAAAAAAAAGAGGAACCCTAGGTTGGGTTTCTACAGTCAAAAAGAAGAAGAGATAAGCAAAAAAAAAAGAGAGAGACCACTCATAGTTGGCTCACGACCACCCTCAGTTGGTCTACGACTACGCTCAAGTGGCCCACGACAACCCACAGTTGGTCCACGACCACCCAAAGGACAAATCAGTTGCTTTGTGAATTTTGTTCCATTGTGCTTGTATCTACCCTATTTTTCAGCTTGCTTGAGCTAGTTCTAGGAACGTGTTTGGGCCAGCAACTGTGACGAGTACCGTGGACTTTGATTCAGCTTTGCTAATCTGATTTCATTTTTGCTATTCCTTGCTACTAAACATTGCCTATCCGAGCTCCACCTACTTTCGGCCCTCAGATTTGGATCCTCGCAATTCGACTCCGCCACGGTCATACATCCCACCTTCTCCGATCATACTACCTGCCGCAATTGGTAAGAAATCCATAAGAGCTTGGTAAGACGCTTGAGAGTGTTTGTGTTTCCACCTTCCACCACCTAGTAGTTGATAGGGATAAATATCTTTGTGTTGTTTTTTGTCTCCTACTAACCATGTCAGGTGAGGAATTGGAGACGCAAGAGTGTGTTTTGAGGGAAGAGCTCACGAGGGTGTTGGATGAGCACCGCCATGCTATTAATGACGACATTGATAGGAAGTTTGAGAAAACAAATGCTACACTACAACAACTCAATGAAAGCAATGCAATGCTCAATACACGCATTGATGGTTTGGCCAATCCACCACAGAACAATGGGCGTGTGGATCCTCAAGGTGCAGTCCAAAACCATGAGATTGACAATGATAATGAGATGCGAAATCACGACGCCTTTGATGCACAACAACAGAACCGGTGGAACTTCAACCGTCAAGGTATGAGAGAAAAGGAATTGCAGGGACGACAGCAGAGGCTAAGGAACAACTTTGGAAGCACGTCTACACCAAGATCAACGTCGGGGTAAGTTAAAACATTCCCACCTTCAGCTACACGGTCTGCTGCCCCCTCCACGAGTAGGGCACGTTCAGCAGCACCTCCGACACCATTACATACACCCGAGGTAAGCAAATCTACTAGTGTGCAGGCCCAAGCCAAGAGTTCTTCTTCGGTTACATCCACGGGTCGTACGACTAGGATTGTTTGCCACCGTTGCAAGGGAATGGGCCACGTCATGAGGGACTGCCCAAGTCAGCGAGCATATCTTGCCACCGAAGACGGTGGTTATGTAAGTGCTAGTGATATTGAGGATGAATATGTACTTGCAGCTAACATTGCAGGTGGAGGAGACGAGATAGACAGTGATGCTGATGGTGTAGAGGAACAAGTAGTTGCTGTTGACACCGGGAATCATATGAGCCTTGATGCGCAACGAGTGCTGAGCGCACAAGTGGAGAGAGCGGAGAAAAATCAACGGCACAACTTGTTTCAAACCAGATTTCTCATGAAGGAGAGAGCCTGCAGAGTAATCATTGATGGAGGGAACTGCAATAACCTTGCAAGTTCCGAGATGGTCGAGAAGCTTGGCTTGGCCACACAGCCACACCCATATCCCTACTACATCCAATGGTTCAATTCGTGTGGTAAGTTAAAGGTAAACAAAGTTGTGAGAGTACAATTTTCAGCTGGTAATTACAAGGATAGTACTGACTTTGATGTAGTGCCTATGCAAGCATGCTCTTTGTTGCTCGGTAGGCCTTAGATGTATGATAATGACGTTTTTCACCATGGTAGATCTAATACCTACTCATTCTCACATAGGGATAAGAAGATTAAGTTGTTGCCTTTGACACCTGCTGAAATTGTGAAAGATGAAGTAGAGAGTGCTAAAAATGAAAGAAACATCAATGAACATGATTCTGAAAATCAGCAAGTAGCAAAACGTGTTTTCCCACCTAAACGAGAGAAAGTGGTGCCTAGTTCTAAGTCCGAGGGAATTAAATTGAAGGGATGTGTTATGCTTGCCACTAAATCTGAACTTACTGAAATTTATGATAATGAGCTGCCATGCTATGCTTTGATATGCAAAGATGCTTTATTTTCATTTAATGATATGTTTAGCTCTTTGCCTCCTGCTGTTGCTAACCTTTTGCAGGAGTATGTGGATGTATTTCCAGCTGAGATACCCCCGTGATTGCCACCTATTCGAGGGATAGAGCATCAGATTGATTTGATCCCAGGAGCGACTTTGCCAAACTGTGCTACATATAGGACCAATCCGGAGGAGACTAAGGAAATTCAGAGACAAGTCCAAGATCTTTTGGACCGTGGGTACGTACGAGAAAGCCTTAGTCCTTGTGTTGTTCCTGTTCTTTGGGTTCCTAAGAAAGACGGTAGTTGGCGTATGTGTGTTTTGGGTTCCTAAGAAAGACGGTAGTTGGCGTATGTGTGTTGATTGTAGAGCCATTAATAATATTACCATAAGGTATCGTTATCCTATTCCTAGGCTAGACGACATGCTTGATGAGTTGAGTGGTTCTATTATTTTCACAAAGATTGACTTGCGGAATGGTTACCACCAGATTAGAATAAAATTAGGAGATGAATGGAAGACTATTTTTAAAACTAAGTTCGGACTATATGAGTGGTTAGTGATGCATTTTGGTCTAACTAATACACCTAGTACTTTTATGTCATTGATGAACGAGGTTTTACGTTCTTTCATTGAAAAATTTGTGGTGGTTTATTTTGATGATATCTTGATTTATAGCAAGTCTCATGAGCTACACTTGAATCATATACGTGATGTTTTAATGCTTTGAGAGATGCATGTTTGTTTGGTAACCTCGAGAAGTGCACCTTTTGCACTGATCGAGTTGCGTTTCTTGGTTATGTTGTGACACCACAAGGAATTGAGGTGGATGAGGCAAAGATTGTGGCCATCCAAAGCTGGCCGACGCCTACCACTGTGACACAGGTGCGGAGCTTCCACGGCCTTGCTGCATTCTATCGATGTTTTGTGCGGGATTTCAGCGCCATTGCCGCACCATTGAATGAATTGACCAAGAAAGGAGTGCCCTTCCAATGGGGACCTGCACAAGAGAAGGCATTCAACTTATTGAAAGAGAAGCTCACCCAAGCACCACTACTCCAACTCCCTGATTTTGGTAAGACTTTTGAGATTGAATGTGATGCTAGCGGGATTGGGATAGGTGGTGTATTGATTCAAGAAGGTAAGCCGGTTGCATACTTCAGTGAGAAATTAAATGGGCCTAGTCTGAATTATTCTACCTATGATAAAGAATTGTATGCTTTAGTTCGTGTGCTTCAAACTTGGCAACATTATCTATGGCCCAAAGAATTTGTTATACATTCCGATCATGAATCGCTAAAACATATTAGAAGTCAAGCTAAATTGAATAAACGACATGCTAATTGGGTAGAATTTATTGAGTCGTTTCCATATGTCATAAAGCATAGGAAAGGTAAGGACAATGTGATTGCCGATGCGCTTTCTAGACGTTATACCATGTTATCTCAACTTGATCATAAGATTTTTGGTTTGGAGACCATTAAAGATTTATATGCTACTGATCTGGACTTTAAAGAAGTGCTTGAACATTGTAAAGGAGGGAAAAATATGGAATAAATATGTGCTGATTGATGGTTTGGTCTATCGTGCTAACAAGGTATGCGTTCCAACTAGCTCCGTTCGTCTTTTGTTGTTGCAAGAGGCGCATGGAGGAGGTTTGATGGCACATTTTGGAGCAAAGAAGACTGAAGATGTGCTGGCCGCCCACTTCTTTTGGCCAAAGATGAGGCGCGATATCGAGCACTACGTGGCTCGCTGCACCACATGCAACAAAGCTATGTCCCGTCTCAATACACATGAACTTTATATGCCTCTTCCTATTCCTAGCGCACCTTGGGAGGATATTTTTATGGATTTTGTTTTAGGATTGCCTAGGACAAAGAGGGGGAGGGACAGTATATTTGTAGTAGTGGATCTATGTTGGACCGAAAAGGCGACTAGAGGGGGGGTGAATAGGAGCACCCTCACTTTTTCACAAATTATGAACTCAATACAATTTCACTCCAGTAGCTATTAGAAAGCTATGAAGATCAATATACCGATCAAATGGAAGACTAGTATTGAATCCAATAAAAACCCCTAAGCAATGCGACGATAATCAGCAAGAATCAAAGCAACACAAGTACTGGCGGTCTGACCTCTGTAGTGAACCGGTCGGACCGATTGCCGGGCGGTCGGACCGCTGTTATACTGGCGGTCGGACCGCTCCGAAATCGGTCGGACCGGTGGTGACGGGCGGTCGGACCGGCAGTCTACAGAACCGATCTGAAACAGTAAAATCAGCCCGATGACGAAGTTGCAATTAGGTCTAACTTTTGATTCTCAACTCCAAACTTCACGAAACTTTGCACACACCTTCTCTATGCTATTGAGGACCTATTCCAATCGAATATTATGATAATTCTTGGAACGATCTTGAGCAATTTCCAATTGATTAGAAGGTCTAAAGCGGGCAAGAACGAAAACTTGATCCTAATGCTTGTTCGTGAGTGATTGATGATCAAGATGATGCTAGATAGATTCATACATATCACAGCAAGCTAATTCACGTGAAAGAATCAATCACAAACTCGCGGATCAAAGAAAGCCCTAAAATCACCAAATTGAAAGCAAGAACGAAAAGAGACTTATCTCAAGCAAACCTTGCATAGATTAAGAACGTGATCGTCGCTGGATTACACCCACGCCATCATGGATCAGTGGTCAATCCAAGATCACGAAATTCACCTCAAACCATAAAGAGCCCTAGCCTCCACCTCAACTCCCCTAAGCCAATTAGGGTTTCGCAACAAAAGAGGCGAGAGAGAAAAGAGCTAGATGGTGCAGCCACCACCTCCCCCTATTTATAGTGGAGGCCTAGACTCTAACAAACGGGTCACACACGCACGCTTCGCAAAGCGCCGTCTTTAACCTTTTGACCTAAACCGCTTCACCATGCGTCATGGATTCGCCAATAGGTCACCCTTGTCCATCTTGTGTCACGCTTGAGTCGTTGACCTCACCCGGCATCGTCGATCGTTCTGGACCTCAACTCTTCAAGTCTAGTCCCGATTCTCCTCGCCGTTGACCGTCGTTGACCACCAAGCAACCTGCACAACCACAGACAAGCAAACACGAATTCGGGAACAAGTTCTTCACAACTTGACCCATGTTAGTCAAAACATGCATCATGCAAATCATATGCCACGATACCAATGACTTTGACCTAACCAATCAACATCGCCACGAAGTTGGCCGACGTTCAAGTCGATACGGTCCGATTGCTCGGGTGAGCGGTCGGACCGCCATGACCGGTCGGACCGCTCCTGTGAGCGGTCGGACCCCTTGGGACTTATAGAAATTCAACCCTGAAAATCCAAACCCTCTGGAAACTTTAAACCAATAGAACTTTTATGGAGACTCCAAAATCATGAGACCAAGTGCATTGGGATCCCCTCACTTGCCTACAACACCTATTTTGGCCCGACTCATTTTGACCACTTTGGTCATCGCCGGTCCGATCAGCCCTACATGGCCGGTCCGACCGATTTGGGACCGATCGGATCAGGTGCAAGGACCGGTCGGACCGCCCAATCGAGAAGCTTTGTAACTTTGTCGAAAACGCGTGAAACGACAAACCGTAAACGCCATTGCCAATTGTCACATCATCCTAAGATCTGGAACATATCCACATGAAATCCACAATCTATTTTCTAAAATGGCATATTTTATACCTTGTCACAAGAGCGATGATGCTACAAACATAGCTGATTTGTTTTTCAGGGAAATCATTCGCTTACATGGAGTGCCCAATACTATTGTCTCGGATCGCGATGCGAAGTTTTTGAGCCACTTTTGGAGATCACTTTGGAACAAATTGGGGACAAAGCTGCTATTTCTACTATGTGCCATCCCCAAACTGATGGACAAACGGAGGTTGTCAACCGCACGTTATCCACCATGTTGCGGGCTATTTTAAAGAAGAATTTGAAAATGTGGGAAGAGTATTTACCACATATTGAGTTTGCTTACAACAGGTCGGTACACTCTACCACCAAGGTAAGTCCGTTTCAGGTAGTGTATGGTTTTAACCCCCATGCTCCTATTGATTTACTACCTTTGCCTACCTCTAAAAAAATTAATTTAGATGCTAAGAAGCGTGCTGAATTTGTTCTTAAGTTGCATGAAACAACTAAGAGAATATAGAGCGTATGACTGAAAAGTATTGGGTTGCTGGAAGTAAAGGTAGAAAAGAAATAATATTTGAACTAGGTGATTTAGTTTGGGTGCATTTGAGAAACAATAGATTTCCAGAATTAAGAAAATCAAAGTTGATGCCTAGAGCTGATGGACCATTTAAAATAGTTAAGAAGATCAATGACAATGATTATCAATTGGAACTACCTGCAGATTTTGGAGTTAGCCCCACATTTAACATTTCATATTTGAAGCCATACGTGGGGGAAGAAGATGACCTTGAGTCGAGGACGACTCCAATTCAAGAGGGGGAGGATGATGAGGACATCACTCCTTCGGATACACGCACTACACAAAATCCTCCAGATCCGGTTGCTAAACTACAAGGTCATATAACAAGAGCTCGTGCACGTCACTTAAATTATGAGGTGAGCTCGTTTCTAGGTGCTAATAATTTATCTATGCAGAATGGTATGCTATCTAAAAATTGTGATCTTCTATTACTTAGGAATGATGGAGAGGATCCAAACCGTCTACGACCAGTTCTCTGTGATCTGCAAGCTCTACGACCAGATTTGCCAGATCTACGACCAGGTCTCAAGCTCTATGACCAATCCTACGACTAGGCTACCAGATCTACGACCAAGTCTCAAGTTCTACGACCAACCCTACGACCAGGCCCACGACCAGTGACCACCACGTTGGGAGTTAGTCAGAGACATTGAAATAAGGTGCTGCGTCACCGTTTTGGGCCAAATAAGACCTTGTAAGCGTGGCGAGGTCAAAGCCCAGGATGTGTACGCCTCTCCACCTGGCAGCACAACCCTTGGTCGACCTCCTCATGTTCTCCCCCCTATATATTGCGTGCCATACGGTTTAGGGTTGGGTTTTTCTTAGATTATTCTGCCTTTGCAGTTTCGCCGTTTACGGTTTGAGAAACCCCACTTTGTGAACTTCATCCAAATCCGCACTATATTTCAGATTGTATCTATCTTGTTCTTGTGAGTTGCTTCGATTGCTTGCAAGAACCATAACCCTCGTGGTAAGGTCGATCGCGTGCGAGCGTGGTTGATAATGATAGTTGTGCGGGTGTAGCAAATTGCGAGGTGAAGATCTGCGGGTCGGAAGCCTCAAAGCGTCAACGTCCTCACGGCGAAACAAATCGAACCTATCGGAAGATCGGGCCGCCGTCTACTCATCAACTTTTATTGGCCAAAGATGAGGCGTGACGTCGAACGCTTCATTGCCCGCTGCACCACGTGCCAAAAAGCTAAGTCACGACTTAATCCTCATGGTTTATACATGCCTCTTCCTGTTCCAAGCATACCTTGGGAAGATATTTCTATGGACTTTGTTTTAGGGCTTCCTATAACAAAGAAGGGGAGGGATAGTATTTTTGTTGTCGTGGATAGATTCTCTAAAATAGCTCATTTTATACTATGTCATAAAAGTAATGATGCTACAAATGTTGCTGAATTATTCTTTAAGGAAATTGTTCGCTTGCATGGTATTCCGAATACGATAGTTTCAGATCGTGATGCTAAATTTTTTAGTCATTTTTGGAGAACCTTGTGGGGTAGGTTGGGGACTAAACTGTTATTTTCCACTACTTGTTATCCCCAAACCGATGGACAAACTGAGGTTGTCAATAGAACTTTATCCACTATGCTTAGGGTTGTGCTTAAAAAGAACTTAAAAATATGGTTGGACTGCTTGCCTCATGTGGAGTTTGCTTATAATCGTTCACTGCATTCTACCACAAAGAAGTGTCCTTTTGAGATTGTTTATGGATTCATCCCTCGTGCACCTATCGACTTGTTACCTCTTCCAGCTTCGGAGAAAGTAAATTTTGATGCTCAACAACGCGCTGAGTTGATACTAAAGATGCATGAGACAACGAAAGAGAACATTGAGATTATGAATGCTAAATATAAAGTTGCTGGTAGTCAGGGACGCAATCATGTTTCTTTTGAACCTGGTGATCTTGTGTGGTTACACTTGCGTAAAGAACGATTTCCTGAATTGAGAAAGTCTAAACTCATGCCACGTGTAGATGGTCCTTTTAAAGTTCTTGAACGTATTAATGATAATGCATATAAGTTAGACTTGCTTGCAGATTTCGGGGTTAGCTCCATCTTTAACATTGCAGATTTGCGACCTTTCTTGGGTGCGGAGGATGACCTTGAGTCGAGGACGACACCAATTCAAGAAGGGGAGGATGATGAGGACAACACTTCTACTAATATGAACACTCATCTTCCTACTACTTTGAATGACGTGCAAGGTCCAATTACTCGAGCCCGTGCTCGTCAACTTATTTATCAGGTAAATTCGTTTCTAGGGCTGAGTGTATTATTTGAGAACTCTATGATGCTGCCTAATGGAGATGATTTACTTGTACTTAGGAATCTAGAACTATAAACAGTTCAAGAAGGTCTACAACTAGTTCCACAGGGTCTACAACCACTTCAAGAAGGCCTACGACCAGTTTCACCAGTACTCGGCGAGCCTAGTACCCGTTGGACACAATCTACTACCAAAGATAGCAAGGACTCCTCAAGACCACCCTAGAACCAGTCCTACGACCAGGTCTTCGACCAGAGATACGCGACCTGAATAGTGAATAAAGTGTTGCGTCACCGTTTTGACCCAATAGGGTCTTGTAAGCGTGTCGAGGTCAGAGTCCAGGTTGTGTAAGCCTCTTCCCACGGCCGCACAACCCTAGGTCGACCTCCTCACGTCCCCCTATATATATACAGTACCGGTCATAGTTTAACGTGGGTTTTTCTTTGAGATTATTCTGCTTAGCAGTCTCGCCGCACGTTCGGTTGAGGAACCACACATTGTGAGCTTCATCTAGTTCCACACATTTTATGTAGTGCGTCTATCCGAAGGAGTGATGTCCTCATCAAAAGTGGTGGGTCAGAATGTCCTCGGTCTTCTTCACACCGAAGTGACCCATCAATCCTCCTCCATGCAACTCCTGTAACAACAAAAGACGAACGGAGCTAGCTGGAATGCATAGCTTGTTAGCACGGTACACGAACCCATCATGCACCACAAATTTATACCAACCCTTTCCCTCTTGACAATTTAGCAACACATCTTTAAAATCAACATCATGCACATATTGCTCCTTTATTGTCTCTAATCCAAAGATTTTGAAGTCAAGTTGTGAAAGCATGGTATATCTCCTAGACAAAGCATCAGCTATCACATTTTCTTTGCCCTTTTTATATTTAATGACGTAGGGAAAAGAATCAATGAACTCAACCCACTTAGCATGTCTGCTGTTCAGGTTGGTTTGACTTCGAATATGCATCATAGATCCATGATCAGAATGTATTACAAACTCTTTGGGCCATAAATAATGTTGCTATATTTCCAAAGTTCAAACTAGAGCATATAATTCTTTATCATAGGTAGAATAGTTCAAACTAGGACCACTTAATTTTTCAATAAAGTAGGCAACAGGTTTTCCTTCTTGAATTAACACACCACCAAGACCTATACCACTAGCATCACATTCTAATTCAAAAGTCTTGCTGAAATCGGGAAGTTGAAGCAAAGGGGCGTGTGTTAGCTTATCTTTGAGATCGTCGAAAGCTTGTTGTTGTGTGGTGACCCATGTAAAAGGAACTCCCTTCTTTGTAAGCTTATTCAGCGGTGCAGCGAGGGTGCTGAAATCCCGAACAAAACGCCGATAGAAACCAGCGAGCCCTATAAAACTCCGCACTTGTGTGACCATTTTAGGAGGCGACCAACTCTGGATAGCGACGATCTTGGCTTGATCAACTTCGATGCTCTGTGGAGTAACAACATAGCCAAGAAAAGATACTCAATCCGTGCAAAAGGTGCACTTCTCAAGGTTACCAAACAAATGTGCATCTCTCAAAACATTAAAAACAGTACGTAAATGATCCATGTGTTCTTCATGTGACTTGCTATAGATCAGAATATCATCAAAATAAACCACCACAAATTTTCCAATGAAAGCACGCAAAACTTCGTTCATCAAACGTTTGAAAGTGCTAGGTGCATTAGTTAAACCAAAAGGCATTACTAACCACTCATATAGTCTGAACTTAGTTTTAAATGTTGTTTTTCATTCATCTCCCAATTTCATTCTAATCTGGTGGTACCCACTACGCAAGTCAATCTTTGTGAAAAGAATAGAACCACTCAACCCATCAAGCATATCGTCTAACCTAGGAATGGGATGATGATACCGTATTGTGACATTATTAATGGCTCTACAGTCAACACACATACGCCAACTACCGTCTTTCTTAGGAACCAAAAGAACAGGAATAGCACAAGGACTACGGATCTCCCGTACGTACCCTCGGTCCAAAAGGTCTTGGACTTGTAGTTGAATTTCCTTTGTCTCTTCTGGATTGGTCCTATACGCCGCACGGTTTGGCAAAGTTGCTCCTGGGATTAAATCAATTTGGTGTTCAATCACTCTAATAGGCGGCGGTCCTTGGGGTATTTTAGTTGGAAACACATCCTCATATGCCAGCAAAAGGTTAGTGACAGCAGACGGCAAAGAACTAGATATATCATCAAGTGAAAATAAAGCATCTTTACATATCAAAGCATAGCATGGCATATCATGATGAAAAATTTCATCAAGATCAGATTTGGTTGCAAGCATGACACAACCCTTTAATTTAATTCCCTCAGTCCTAGAACTAGGTGCCAACAGCTCTTTCTTAGGTGGGAAAACACTCTTCACTATTGCTGATTTTCATATTCATGTTCAATTTCTTTCTTCTTATTTTCAGCTAGCTCTTTATCACAATTCACAATTTCAATAGGCGTCAAAGGTAGCAAGGTTATTTTCTTTCCTTTGTGTATAAGAGAGTATTTTTTACTTCTACCATGATGAGTTGCATCGGTATCAAATTCTCATGGACGACCTAATAAAAGAGAGCCGACTTGCATAGGTACTACATCGAAATCAGCAACATCATGATAGGAACCAGTGGAAAAAAAAGCACTCTCGCAGAGTGTGTTACCTTCACCTTACCATTGTTGTTGAACCACTGAATGTGGTTTGTGTGAGGATGCGCACGTGTGGTCAAGCAAGCTTCTTGACCAATCCTGAATTCAACAAGCTATTGCAGCTTCCGCCACCAATTATGACACGAACACGGCAATTCTTAACGATGAGGAACATCTAAAGAAAATTATGACGTTGTAGCGTCTCCTCTTGCTCTTTTTGAGTGCTCAATACTCGCTGCACAATTATAGTTCTATAATTCTCCGTAGCAGCGGCACCTAAAATTTCATCACCGTCGCTATCTGCCTCATGTTCATCATCATTACCTACAAGGTTAGCTGCAAGAATATATTCATCCTCAATATCACTAGCACTTACGTAACCACTGTAACGTCCCAAAATTTAGCTTTTCAAAAATATTTCGAGTAGTTTAGGTCCCTGAAAAATTTCACTAATTTTATTTGAATTAATAAAGTTTAATTGCAATTTTTCTAAATTAAAAATATTGAGTTTGACTAATACAAACATCAATTAAATAAAAATCTATTTTATTTAGCTTCCTTGTGTTCCCATGAACTTTCTGGTATTTTTCAATATTTTTCTGGATTTATTTGCTATTTATTCTATCTTATCGATTTGTTGCCTTTTAATTAAAATCCGAAAATCAGTTTTGATTTCTCTCTCCTCCCATATGCGGTACTGTTCACACATTTTTCCAGCCGCGCGTTGCTCTGCCGAACAGCCGAACCGATTTTTCCGATTCCGTTTCCAATTCAAACTTCAAATCTCAATATTTTTTCGTTCGATGCATATAAATGCGAGCCGTCTGCGCCCACACGTCCGTCTCGACGTCCTCTTCCAATCCCCTGATTTCGTTTCCTCTGAATCGATTTGTGTTCGTCGCAGTTCGCAGAATACGGAGTTCGTCCCAAAGACCTTCTCCAGCGAGTTTCTCCTCCGTTCGACGTCCGTCGACCGAACCGTCTGCGGCGTTGTATTCGCGTCGTTGTGCTCTAAGACATGGTACCAGCCCCTTTACCCAAAGCTCACCGGGATTTCGCCGTCCGCCGTATCCCAACCGTATTCTTCGCGTATTCCGCTTCCTCGGTGAGTATTTCCAAAATCCGACCGCACCATCGCGTCCGGCTCGTCGTTTCCTTTCCGTTTTGCCCCTTCACCGCCGTCGTGTCACTGCCATCCGCCGGCCATCCCGTTCGGTAAAACTGATCTGTTACTGTGCGTCTCTGATAAGTTATGTTCTATTTGCTTTGGCTATGTTTGTTTCATTCTTCTCTGTCTATTGTCTTTCTCTAATCCTTGCAGCACCAAGTCCCACCTCCTTGCCTCAAGAACGGCCGGCCGGTAGCTCCCTGCTCCTGTCCATGTTCATGTCTACGCTACAGTACATGTGTTCGTTCCTTGCTCCTCTAATTATTTTCCAACCTCTGATCTCTATTTTCTCTATCCACTATCCTTCACTGTTAATTCTTTTTCCCTAATCCTTGTTTCCCATCTCAGTGCTAAGAATCCTTGTATCCATCTCCATGCGCCATGAGCCGGACCAATGCATGCAGTATGTGAAGCATATACCTCTCCTTTGATTCTTCTCTATTAATATTTCTTAGTTGATTTCTCTCGGTCTTTCTTTCTGATGTGTGGTTCCTATATGTCGAATATATTCCTCTCACTTACACGTGGACCCCACATGTCACCCACTCAATTAAAACCCTAATTGTTTATCTCTCTTACATACGGGTCCTGCGTGTTAGTCAACCTTGGTCAACCCTCCTCTATGAGCTTGGTCCACCGTGGACTAGCATATTTCCGTGGACCTAGTCCATAGACCAGTGACCCACATGTCATTCATCTAAATTCAATATCTATCTTTCAGTACCATTCAATTTCAATTTGGAGTTTATTTGATTTGTCTTTTGAATTTAGTTTGTTTTTGCATTTTCTTTATCGTTAGACGTTGAAGTACGTAATCGTCGAAGGAGTGAAGATCAAGGAAGTAGAAGATTGAAGATAAATAAAGACCATCATTGCTATAGCAAGGCAAGTTATACCTTTGATCATATTGAACCCAGTTTTCAAAATACTTTGTTTCAATGTATTGCATTCTATTTCAAGTATTTATTTAAATGATTTTGGGATAGTTATTAATCCAATTTCTTATATCCACCTTGTCTATTGTATGCCATGATCTTTTGTCACCCTAGGTTGGTTCATTATTAGTTGGTATTATCGTAGCACCAACGTGGGTTGGTTAGATACGAGTAGGTTGCTTAGCCATGCCACGAGTCATCATTTCATGTGAGTTGCAATTATAAACTTGACTAAGTGATTATGGAACTGTGTGCTATGTGCTGTTACTCGTGATGGCATGTGTTGCACTTAATCAACAGGGTGGGAAAAGATTTGGACTGAGGCAAGTGGTGGATCTGTGTGAATGGTGGAGCTGTGTGCTTTAAACTTTATGATTTGGGTTAAAACTGAAAGTCTTGCCTTGGTCAATTAAGGACTTAACTTTGTGCGCCATTGAACTGGGCCTTACTGTACGACCATATGCCTAGTATGGGCTGGGCCTAACTTAGTAAGTTATGGAGTCTTGACATTAACAACTCATGTTGTATTTTAAGCTGTGTGATGGGCTGGAGGTGTGATATGTCACATCGCGGATGATTCATTTGCATCCTCGTCCAACGATGTGTGTCGTAACCAAACACTGTGTGTATCGATTGGCCGGCAGGAAAGCACATCGGGAGTGTCATTGTTTGAGATGAAGTCTTTGAAAGGTTTTGTTGTGATCAACTCTGATCTGGTTGATTTCATCGTGTGGGTAAAGTGTACAACCTCTGCAGAGTGTTTAAACCAATCTATTGGAATAGCCGCATCCTCGGTCATGGACATGCTCGGGAATTTCACACGAGGGGTAGATTTTCATAAAACAAATGGGAAGGGTCAGTTGTGTGAGGTAACTTGTGCAGCTGTGTGAATAACTTAATTAGACTGTGTGTCCTTTATGAAATCAAATGTTAAATTAATAGCCTTTATTTGTTTTCAATTACGTTTCAATCTATTATATGTATTCAATTGCAAATGTTGTATTTCTGCAAAATAACCACAGAAGCCATTCCTTTGGAATAAGCCATCATCTATAAATTGCATTCTGTGGTATGACTTGCGAGTACGGTGTGTACTCATACTTGCTATAAACAATCAACAGAAGTGGAAGAATCATCAGTCAACAAGGTCTACTTCAAGGATCATGGAGAACTAGGTTGCGCTACCCCAGTCGATTGCCTATGGGCATATGGATGGGCTTCACTGAAGTTATTCTATTACGTTCCGCTGCAGCTGTATTGAGCTATTTGTCTTCTGAGATATTAATTGTAAGCTTTGACCTTAAGGTCTTTACTCTTATAATTATTGTTATTTGTCTAGTTATTATCATCTTGGTATATGGAATTGATATTTCATCGATGTTGCCACTGTGTGCACTAGCGTGATCTGGGTAGTGCGAGAATACGGAGGTCAGATTTGCATATTTGGGTCCCGACAACCACTGTCTTCTGTCGCAATGTACGCTCGCTGACTTGGGCAATCACTCATGAAGTGGCACATTCCTTTACAACGGTGGCACACAATTCCTGTTGTACGACCTGTGGAACCAACCGATGAAGAGCTCTGCGCTGGTGCCTGTACACTAGTAGATTTGCTCGTCTCGGGTGCGCGTGACGGTGGAGATGGTGCTGCTAAACGCGCTCTACTCACAGAGGGGGCAGCAAACCGAAAAGCATGAGGTGGGGCTGTATTGGCTTGTCCCGACATTGATCTCGATGTAGACGTACTGCCAAAGTTATTCTTAGTCCTTTGTTGTCTACCCTGCAATTCCTTTTCTGCCAAACAAGCAAGCTGGAACAACCTATTAATATCATTATAGTCTTTGTAATCAACTATGTCCTAAATCTCACGCCTTAAATCACCATAAAAATAAGACATCTTATCATCATCCTCATCAACAACATTACAACGCAGTATGTCTATTTTTAGTTCTTGATGATATTCCTCGACAGATTTATTACCTTGGTCTAAGCGCTGTAATTTCTTACGTATATCACGTTTATAAGTAGGAGGAACAAATCTAGCATGCATAGCTACCTTCAATCTATCCCATGTATCAGGTGTTAAGCCAGAATTAACCACTTGATTCCACCCAATGATAGCAAAATCTTTAAATTCACTAGTAGCTTGTCTGACTCTATGCACTTCAGGAACTATATGGGCATTAAATTTTTGTTCAACTGTCATCTCCCAATCTAGATAAATTTCAGCATCATAAACTCCCGCGAAGGATGGTATGGTAAATTTAACTTTAGCAAATGGGTCATCATTAGTGCGAGCATTGTGGTGCTGAAAATTATTACCTCCCATACCATGACAGTTGTGATATAGGCTGTGTCGTTGACGTGCATCTTGATCAGCAAACAAAGCATCGGTATCACGGTTTCTTCTCTCATTATTATCTCCCTCCTCAAGATCTTGGGCTGCATCGTGATCATACTCACGTCCAATGTTTGGTGGTCGGTTCACCATTCTTTCAAGGCGTGTAGTGAGCGCTGTAATACTATCGTTGATTGAGCACTACAATGTAACCGTGGTAGCTTGAAGCTTCCTGTCGATGTCCTCATGAATGGTAGTGCGTTGTTCATCCAAGAGCGTTGTGAGCTCTCCCTTTACAACACACTCTTTCTCATCAGACGTCTCACCTGCCATGGTTAGCAAAAAATAAAAGACAATGCAAAGGTATTATCCCTATCAACTACTAGGTAATGGAAGGTGGAAACACACTCTCAAGCGTCTTACCACACTCTTACAAGTGTTCTTACCAACGCAGCAGGTGGTACGACCGGTGGCTGGTTCGTGATACCGTGTCGAGAGTGGGTATGATTGCAAGAGGGGACCTGTTCTGATCAAGAGTAGGTGGAGCTCGGAAGGCACAATATGTAGCAAGGAGTAGCAAAAACCGTAACCTGATTAGCAAAGTTGAATAAGGGTCCAAAGTACCTGTCACGGTTGCTGGTCTAAAAAGTGTCCCTACCCCTAGCACAACACTGATCGAAACAAGGACTAGATACAAAAGATTCAACGGATGCAAGGCTGGGGGTGGTCGATTTGATTTTTCTTCACTGGGGGTGGTCATTTGCTTCTTCTTCTCTTTTTTTTGACTGCCGAAACCCAACCTAGGGTTCCCCTTTTTTTTGCGAATGTGACCTTGACTCAAACTCTTCAAAAACCCTCTTCTGGGTCTATGGATATATATGGGTCCCAAACTTTTTGTAGAAGGCAGGGGTATACAGGTAATTAAAAGATGCTCTCTCCTCTCTCTCTCTCTCTGAACTTTGGCTATGAAAATTCTTCTCGGACTTTGTGTGGCAGGCACGATATGATGAGTGCGTGGGGTGTCCGACAGCAACAAGAAACAAATAGGGTGGTCGGGGCAGAAACGAGCAGATGGTCGAACCCGAGTAGGTGGTCGAATCCGACTAGGTGGTCGAACACGAGGAGGTGATCGAAAAAAGGGGGGTTGTTGAATAGGTGGTGGCGCGGCCAGGATGGATGGTGGCACGGCGGGCGACGGTGTAATACCCCGGCCTGCTCATAGTGTGGCCCATGTGGCCCATGAGGAGTTGTGTGGTGGGATTAGTCCCACATTGCTTGTCTCAAGTGAGTTGTAGTAGTATATAATGCATGTTGGATTCAAACGTAGCACCTCCGGGTTAACCCTTTTACATGAAGCGAGGACGAAAAGTGTAAGTGGGGTGCTATGTGTGGCGGAGTCCATACGGTGGAAGCTTGGCATTGAGCCGATTTTGGGTCGAGGTGTTATAGATGGTATCGAGCATCAACCTCATTTGCAGGCGCCCTTAAGGGGGGTGAATGTAATACCCCGGCCTGCTCATAGTGTGGCCCATGTGGCCCATGAGGAGTTGTGTGGTGGGATTAGTCCCACATTGCTTGTCTCAAGTGAGTTGTAGTAGTATATAATGCTTGTTGGATCCAAACGTAGCACCACCGGGTTAACCCTTTTACATGAAGCGAGGACGAAAAGTGTAAGTGGGGTGCTATGTGTAGGCGGGTCCGCCCCACGGTGGGCTTGGCATTGAGCCGATTTTGGGTCAGGGTGTTACAGACGGTGTTGACTAGAAACCGAGAACTCGACTTTAAACCATTAACAGGACTTAGACAAAGGACACCAATTCAACAACGCGAAACATAGAACGGAAATTGCAAAGGCACAATGGGTGATGGGACAGCCGAAGAACACGACGAACAAAAATATTTTGTGGGCGATTTTCTGGAGCTTTAGGATGATGGAAAACAACTAATCTAATAGGGGGGAAAAATGATTACCTAACGGGCAACCATTTGCTCTGATACCAACTGATGTAATGGTGGCCCGATCTTTTGAAAGGTACTGATAAGTCGATTGTGGAGAACTCGACGTTGATGATCCGAAGGCTCCGGCCAAAATAGATCAAATCCCTCGCAATCACTACACCCTTTGCTCGATGGTTATCAAGCATGCGAGCGGGTTGACCTCGCCAAGAAGGCTATCTCCTGCATGCGAATCGAGAACACAAGTAAGAAAGTAGAAGATGCAATCTAATATTGTATTGTGAATATAGATGAAGCTCTCGATGTGGGGTTCCTCAACCGAACGTGCGGCGAGACTGCTAAGCAGAATAATCTCAAAGAAAAACTCATGTTAAACTATGACAGCTAACGTATATATATAGGGGCGTGAGGAGGTCAACCTAGGGTTGTGCGGCCGTGGGAAGAGGTGTACACAACCTGGAATCCGACCTCGACACGCTTACAAGGCCCTATTAGGCCAAAACGGTGATGCAGCACCTTATTCACTATTCAGGTCACGTATCTCTGATCGAAGACCTGGTCGTAGGACTGGTCCTGGGGTGGTCTTGAGGAGTCCATGCTTTCTCTCGTCGTAGATTGTGACCAACGAGTACTGTGCTCGCTTCTCTGGTCGTAGATTGCTCCCAACGAGTCCTGGGCTCGCCGAGTACTAGTAAAAATGGTCGTAGGCCTTCTTGAACTGGTCGTAGTCCTAGATTCGTAAGTACAAGTAAATCATCTCCGTTAGGCAGCATCATAGAGTTCTCAAATAATACACTCAGCCCTAGAAACGAATTTATCTGATAAATAAGTTCACAAGCACGTGCCCGAGTAATTGGGCCTTGCACATCATTCAAAGTAGTAGAAAGAGGAGTGTTCATATTAGTAGAAGTGATGTCCTCATCAGACCTAATCTTATTTTTGCGCTTCATATCGGGTGAGTGCTCCACCCGAGGGTGGGTAACGAATCACTACTTCTCGTTGGTCCTTCGTGTGGGGTGATTTTTGTTGCTCCATTCCTGAAGGCAAAGTCATGGACATAGGGTCCCTGAGCCGAGGCATAGCCTTCGAGGCGGGTGGCCGTCGGGGCGAAGCCTCTGTAGGCGATGTCGTGGACGCGGGGGCCGCTGAGCCGAGGCATAGTCTTTGAGGTGGGCGGCGAGTCGTCGAAGTAGAACTCCTCAGAATCGTCGCAGTTCGAGCTACAAACGTTGTGATGACTGATAGATAACACGAGCATCTCTGCGTGAAAGAGAGAAAGATCAACACTTGTTTCTTGTAGTAAGATAACATTCATTTGACATGACAGATAATCAAAGTCGTTGTCGTAGGACAAGTAGAATCCCATCCGAGCTTTAGATACTAAGATCTCTGAGGTGACAGCCTTATGTAGGCATGATAATCCTTGATCAATATTTGATCCAAGTCGATGGTAGATGATTCGAGCTGCCTATGAGACTGAGTCATTGACATATCGGTGGGGCGCCCACGAGGCTAAGTTGTGGGGCACCGAATGGCCACTAGGGGTGGTAACCTCTAGTGGGCTTGGAGGTGCCCATGAGGCTAACTCATGGGCACCTTAGACGTGTGCTCTCAACAGCAAGTCACGGGCACACCGGTGGCACCCACGAGGCTAAGTCGTGGGGCATTGAATTATGAGGGCGATGCAACCCTTTTACCCCGTAGGCAGGTTTTTTGTAGTGATTAGGGAATGCATGAGAATGATTAACCCTTGCCAAGAAATGGAGCTAGGCATGCGGGGACCCGGAGGTCGTTCGGTGCGTGTCCTGGAGTCTAAGGGGACAAGTACACAGCACATCCATCAACTTGGTACTGGGCCTAAGTTGTCGCTCATGCCCTAGGTCTAGTAGGTTTTTGTAACATCCCAAAATATGGTTTGTGTTTCAAATGTATAAAAATGAGGAGAAATTAAAACTTTTGTTGCATCATATTGTTAATTGAATTTTCTGGAAATTCTTTCAATAGGAATTGTGATTTCAAAAACCTATTGCTTTATTTGGTAAGAAGCAAAACCCTTTGAAACTTTCTAACCAAATCTTGTGACCATTTTCTAGAATTATTTTTCCTAGGTTCTAGAACATCTCTATAACTCCTCTGAAAAATTTCATAATTTTTAGATTTTAGTTGCTATTTTAAAAGGGCCAGTCAAACTAGTTGAATCTTTGGTCAAACCCTAGGACTGAACCCAAGAACATTTTTGTCGAAAAACTTACTTCTTGAAAAACTCTAAAAATATTTCACAAGGTTAATGAGTGAGTCAAGAAGCTTCCATAAAAATTTGAGAATTTTTAGAGCTAATCTTCTAGGTCAGCAAAATTCCTAATCATATCAGCCTCACTTTTTCAAAAATCAGCTTTTTACTGTTGGGCCGATCGAGCCAATTTGACTCGGCCAAACCCAACCCTTCACCAATACCGCACCTTAACCCTTCACCGAGCCATCCAATTTGGAGATCAGCAGTGCGGATTGAGTGGCCGATCGGACCGTAGAAACGCCCATTCGCAGGAACCGGATGTTGATCTAACGGTCAAAACCGTCCTGCTGGTCTAAGCCGAATCAGCCCTCCTCCGTCAATCGCTCGTTCATTCAATACGGGTTAGTTGTGTCAGGAAGTTGAGATTTAGTTTGGGGTTTTTCTTGCTGGTTTAGAGCCTTTTTGGGAGCTTTTAAAGTTCATATACTTGTCGTTTTGGCTTTCGTTTAGGGTGATGTTCCATTCCCCTAGTAAATAGTTTTTCGCTTTCTTTAGGTCTTGCTTTTCGGGTTTCGTTGCTAACCAAATTTTCTTGTAACAGGATGGCCGGACGTACTCGTAGCGGCCAAGGCCAGTCAGCAGGTCCGGATGAGGAGCTTCCTCCTCCTCCGACCATGGCTGAGGTTCTTATGCATATTGAGCGCAACCGTTCCGAGGACAGAAGGGTGCTGGAGGTCATCGCGTGCAACACCTCCACTCTTACCGGTGCCCCAGGATCAGGGCAAGGGAGTGGACACCAGCCGCGTGGGGGACTTGCGGAGTTCCTTCGCACTTGACCCCTACCTTTTCGGTCCGAGGACCGCTTGATGCAGATTTAATGGCCGTGCGGTTGAGCGGAAGATCGAGATCGCCTGAGTGCCAGGAGCATGAGAAGGCACTTTTCCCATCCCATCAGCTGGAGGGTGCAGCTTTGTCTTGGTGGGAGAGCTTTCTCACCATGCAGCCCGACGGCCACACCGTCACTTGGGAGGAGTTCCGCACTGCTTTCCGTCGGAGTTAAATTCCTGCCGGCTTGATGAAGCTGAAGAAGAAGGAGTTTTTGTCGCTCAAGAAAGGGCGCTTCTCAGTCACAGAGTAACTGTACGAGTTCAATCATTTGGCTCGTTATGCTCCGGAGGAGGTGGCCACTGATGAGGCCAAGCAAGACAAGTTCAAGGATGGCTTGTTTGAGGAGCTGCAGGACAAGCTATCCATCATCGACTTTCCTGATTTCCAGACCTTGGTGGACAAGGCCATCATCGCCGAGCACTCGGGGAGAGCACTTGTGGATTCCCGCAAGCGCAAGTGGGAGGCCCACAAGTCGTCCAGGGCCGACTCTTTTCGTTCTCGTTTTGGGCAGTCTCAGGGGTCCCATTCTCAATCTTCGGTACCCCCGAGGTTGTCAGCACCGGCCCCTCGTCCTTCGCAGACCGTGCTCCAATCACGTGCACCTGTGAGTCAGCAAGGTAGCCCCCGCAACCCAGCTGCCGAGGTCACTTGCTTCGCCTGCAACCAAAAGGGGCATTATGCAAATCAATGCCCTAAGAAGACTGGAGCAGCCCTCGTCCTAATGGAGGATGCGGGCAATGAGGTAGTTCTCCCCAGGATCAGAAGATTGTCCCTGCTACCCAAGGCGTGGGTAGTGGTCGCGTCAACCTCATCTCCGCGGAGGAGGCACAGGAGGTACCCGATGTCGTGCTAGCTACACTTTCCGTTAACTCTCATCCTGCTACTGTTTTGTTTGATTCAGGAGTATCTCATTATTTTGTTTCTGAGTCTTTTGCTGCTGTAGGGGAGTTTCTTTTTACTGCTTTGTTGGTCCCGTTGCTCATTCGCTCTCCTGATTCGGAGTTGAGAGCTGAATCTGAGTGTAGGGATGTCCCAATTGACATTAAAGGAGTAGGATTCTTAGCAAATCTTATCCTCCTCCATTCATCAAGTCTAGATGTAATTCTTGGCATGGATTGGTTGTCTCAGCACATGGGACAAATCGATTGCACCAAGAAGTGTGTCTCTCTATCTGGTCCCTCCGTGAGCAAGTTAAGCGCACCGAAGTCGCAAGGTCGCATCTCTTGGCGGCAGGCGAAGCCCGCTCTAGATATTAGTAAAGTTCCAACGGTGTGTGACTTCATTGATGTCTTTCCTAAAGATCTTCCAGGGATGCCACCAGTTCGTGACCTCGAGTTTGTCATTGAGTTGGCTCCTGGTACCGCCCCGATTTCAAAGAGGCCTTATCGGATGCCACCGAACGAGTTGGTGGAGTTGAAGAAGCAACTTAGTGAGCTACAAGAAAAGGATTTCATCCGCCCTAGCTCATCTCCGTGGGGCTGTCCAGCAATCTTCGTAAAGAAGAAGGATCATACTTTACGCATGTGCGTTGATTACCGAAGTCACGGTAAAGAACAAGTATCCACTGCCCCGCATTGATGATCTCTTTGATCAATTAACTGGAGCTCGAGTTTTCTCCAAGATTGATTTGAGAGTGGGATATCATCAATTTAGGATTCGACCTGAGGATATCCCAAAGATGGCTTTCTCTACTCGCTACGACTTATATGAGTACACCGTCATGTCGTTCGGCTTAACCAATGCTCCTGCCTTGTTCATGAACCTCATGAATTCGGTATTCATGGAGTATTTGGATAAGTTTGTCGTGGTCTTCATCGATGATATTCTTATCTACTCCTAGAACGATGAAGAGCATGCCGAGCATCTGAGGCTTGTGTTAGGCAAGCTGCGTGAGCACCAGCTGTATGCGAAGTTCAGCAAGTGTGCATTCTGGTTGAAGGAAGTGGCCTTCTTGGGTCATGTTCTTTCAGCGGGAGGCGTTGCCGTTGATCCTAGCAAGGTGTTCTTTCCTGGAATCAGCCCACTTCGGTAACCGAAGTGCGGAGTTTTCTGGGTTTAGCGGGATATTATCGTCGCTTTATCGAGAACTTCTCCAAGATCGTGAAGCCGATGACGGAATTGCTCAAGAAGGACAAGAAGTTCTTGTGATCCGCTGATTGCGAGGAAAGTTTTCAAGTACTCAAGAAGCGTTTGACCACCGTTCCCGTCCTCATTCTTTCTGATATCCATCGGAGCTTCGATATCTTTTGTGATGCTTCTCGTCGAGGACTCGGTTGTGTCCTTATGCAAGAAGGCAAGGTAGTGGTCTATGCATCAAGGCAATTGAGACCTCATGAACTCAACTATCCTACCCATGACTTGGAGTTAGCTGCTGTGATTCATGCACTTAAGATTTGGCGACATTACCTAATCGGTAATCGTTGTGAAGTGTATTCGGATCACAAAAGCTTAAAGTATTTGTTCACCCAACCAGATCTGAACCTCAAGCAAAGGAGATGGTTGGAGTTGATCAAAGACTATGATATGGGTATTCACTACCATCCAGGCAAGGCTAATGTCGTTGCCGATGCGCTTAGTCGCAAAGCGCATTACAATGCATTGTTGCACAAGGAGCATCAGCCCACCCTTTTGGAGGAATTTCAGCGTCTGAACTTGACTTTAGTTGAGCAGGGTTCCCTCGCTACCTTGGTTGTGCAACCAACCTTGGTGGAACGGATCAAGATCGCTCAGCAATCGGATGTTGGAGTGAACCGCATCAAGGAAAATGTCAAGAACGGAATAGTCAAGTGCTTCTCTGAGGATGAGTTTGGTGTTGTGAGGTTCGGGCAACGCCTTGTGGTTCCAAAGGACATGGAATTGCGGAATTTGATCCTCCGTGAAGCCCATGATTCACCTTTGTCCATTCATCCCGGGGCCACGAAGATGTATCAAGATCTCCGCTAGAGATTTTGGTAGACCCGAATGAAGAGGGAGATTGCGAAGTTCGTTGCCGAGTGCGACGTGTGTCATCGTGTCAAGGCCGAGTATCAGCGTCCAGCGGGCCTGCTGCAGCCTTTGCCAGTGCCTGAGTGGAAGTGGGATTCAATCGGGATGGATTTTATCACCGGTCTACCCAGGTCTCCCAAGGGAAATGATGTCATTTGGGTTCTCATCGATCAGTTGACTAAAGTGGCTCATTTCATTCCTGTCAAGACTTAGCTTCGCGTGGGTCTCTTAGCCGAGCTCTATGTCTCCATAATTGTAAGTTTGCATGGGATACCGAAGAAGATCATTTCTGATCGTGCTTCTCTGTTCACTTCTCGATTTTGGCATAGTTTGCAAGATGCTATGGGAACCAGTCTTACCTTTAGCACAGCATATCATCCCCAAATAGATGGTCAGACCGAGAGGGTCAACGAAGTGTTGGAAGACATGCTTCGTGCTTGTGTCCTTTCCTATGGGAAGCATTGGGAGAAATACTTGCCATTCACCGAGTTTTCGTATAACAACAGCTTTCAGGCCAGTCTCGGCATGGCACCTTTCGAGGCCTTATACGGGAGGAAGTGTAGAACCCCGTTGAATTGGTCTGAGACCGGCGAAAGACCTTTCTTTGGTCCGGACTCGATCAATGAGGCCGAGAGTCAAGTCCAGCTTATTCGTGATCGCTTACGCACAGCTCAATCCAGGCAAAAGAGCTATGCGGATCGCCGTCGTCGTGAGTTGAGTTTTGAGTCTAATGACTTTGTTTATCTCAAAGTCTCTCCTTTGAAGGGCCATCAACATTTCGGCGTCAAGGGCAAGTTAGCTCCTCGTTATGTCGGACCTTACCGCGTCATCGAGAAGAAAGGAGATGTTGCCTACAAGTTGGATCTGCCTGCTGCACTTGAGGGAGTACACGATGTATTCCACGTGTCCCAACATAAGAAGTGCCTTCGTATTCCTACCGAGGAAGCTCCCTTGGAAAGTCTTGATGTTCAAGAAGACTTGACCTACCGTGAGCGTCCTTTTCGCATCCTTGAAGAAGCTGAACAAAGAACAAAGAATCGTGCCATTAAATTACTTAAAGTTCAGTGGACAAATCATACAGAAGATGAAGCAACTTGGTAGCAGGAGGATCGCCTGCGTACGGACTACCCGTCTTTCTTTTCCAAGTGAACGGAATCTCGGGACGAGATTCTTGTAAGGGCGGGTTTTTGTAACATCCCAAAACATGGTTTGTGTTTCAAATGTATAAAAATGAGGAGAAATTAAAACTTTTGTTACATCATATTGTTAATTGAATTTTCTGGAAATTCTTTCAATAGGAATTGTGATTTCAAAAACTTATTGCTTTATTTGGTAAGAAGCAAAACCCTTTGAAACTTTCTAACCAAATCTTGTGACCATTCTCTGGAATTATTTTTCCTAGGTTCTAGAATATCTCTATAACTCCTCTAAAAAAATTTCATAATTTTTAGATTTTAGTTGCTATTTTAAAAGGGCCAGTCAAACTATTTGAATCTTTGGTCAAACCCTAGGACTGAACCTTAGAACATTTTTGTCGAAAAACTTACTTCTTGAAAAACTCTGAAAATATTTCACAAGGTTAATGAGTGAGTCAAGAAGCTTCCATAAAAATTTGAGAATTTTTAGAGCTAATATTCTAGGTCAGCAAAATTCCTAATCATATCAGCCTCACTTTTCCAAAAATTAGCTTTTTACTGTTGGGACGACCGAGCCAATTTGACTCGGCCAAACCCAACCAGCTCAGCCGCACTGCACCTTAACCCTTCACCTGGAGCCATCCGATTTGGAGATCAACGGTCTGGATTGAGTGGCCGATCGGACCGGTCGATCGCCCCATTCGCTTGAACCGTCCGATGTTGATCTAACGGTCAAAACCGTCCTGCTGGTCTAAGCCGAATCAGCCCTCCTCCGTCAATCGCTGACGCGTGGGCCCTGTCGGCAGGTCTTCTTCTCCACGCGGCCCCTCGCTCCTCGTTCCTCAGCAGCGCCGAGCGCACGCCATGGCCTCACCTCGTCATGATCACCCAACGGCTCTGCCCAGTTTTGGATGCACGCGCTTGGCGCCGCATCGCCGCACTCTCTCTTGTCTTTTCACCATCGCTCAATCGCTTCAGCTCGCCTTGGTCCAGAGCCATGGTCCGAGCTCACGTCGCCACGGCCGCCTTGCGTTCTCTGCCCTCCTCCTTACTTAAGGCCGAAGCTTCCTCTTCCTTCTTTGGACACCATAACTTTATTTTCTACCATCCATTTCTTTCTCCGAGCTCAAGCCGAGAAGGTCTGAAGCTCCGCCGTCGTCCTCAACGCCATTCCAGCGGCACAGGGTTTCTTTTCTAATTCTTTTTGCGTCATATCGTGCCACTGGATCCTTGAAGAGTTTCCCCTAACTCAATTTCTTCTCCCATCTTTAGGAGTCGTCGAATTTCGGAATTCGTCTTTTTCGGTCGAAAGCAGCCACCTTCGTCTCCCTCTTCGGTAAGAGTGTTATTTCCCCATTTCCTCGCGTGTACACCCTCAGTGAACCTCCCTGATACTCCTCCTACCTCCAGTTCCCACCCACTTTGCTCCGGTTGAGCTGCCCTCGGTAAACCCTTCACCGCCGCTGCGGTTCTCCGTCGACGGCACGTCTCCGGCAAGCTCGTCCTCTCCGCGACACATCGGTAGGCTTTCTTTACCTCTATTGTTGCTTATGCGCACATTAGCTGGCTTAGGAAGTTCCCGTATCAGCGTTGTCGTTTTTCCCGTACATTCTCCTCCGCTCCGCCGCGTTGCGCCGCCGCTGGAGTTCATCTCCGGCGAAGCTCCGGCCACCTTCGGGTGTGCAATAGGTCGGGAATTCCATTTTAGCTCCATTTCGTGCAGTGAGGTCTCCTTTAAATCGTGAGGCCCCGTGAAGTCGCTACGAGGAAGCTCTGTTGTCGGAATGCCGATACGCACTGTAGCAAGTTAATTAGGGTTAATCACTGCCATTAAATGCTAATGATTGGTTAACGTAAGTAAATGACTGTCTTAACGTCTTAGTGTGTCGCTGACATGCGGGTCCCACGCATTAAGTGCACAGTGCACTTAATGGTAGACCGTGGACTGGGATCATGGACTCTTCGGTCTATGCACTATTCCCATGAGCCATCCCTATGACAAGTGAGGTCCACCTGTCACCATAGTTAATTCAAAAATTGAATTAAGAAAATGCACTATTCTCTGGTCCCACCTGTCATTCGCTGCGGCTAGAATGGGATTGGTAAGAAAAGCATTAATGTATTTGGAAATCCTGAAAAGGTTTATTTATACACTGAAAAATACAATTAACTTCAAAAAAGCATAACTAATTCATTTTAGCTCCAAAAACAGTGAAATCACTTTTGTTATTTTTTATTTTTAATTAACTTTATTATAAAATAGGTTTCAACCTTGTCACTATCTCATAAAACATATTTTGTGGAGAGTGCTCCAAAATTGAATTATTAATTCATTATAAATTGCTAATAAATTTGAAAATTCATAACTAATTCATAAAAACTCCAAATAAGATGAACCAAATTATTTTGGTCATATAATAATGTTCTCTATCCATTTTTGTAATCCTCATGTCCACCACTACTCCAGAAAATTTCACGAAAGTTTTAGATACAGTGAACGGTAACAGATTCTATTTTATTTGGATTTTCTGGAAAACTGACTTTCAAATTGTAATAACTTTTGCATAGAGCATCCAAATCAATTAATTCTTGTTGCTAAATTCATCTAAAATCATGCTTTACCTTCTGTGAATGTTTCATGATTTTTGGATGAATTTGAATTTTTGAGTTTTTTCGGTATTATTCGTTCTTATTGTACTTTCGACTTCTTTCGTTCAGAAACAGTAATCCTCCCTTTAGGATAGTTCAACTCAAAGCCAACAGTTGAACCGCACCACACACGCAGCGACCGCATCAAGCAGAAGAACAGTGAGCCTTGTTGTACTCCTCCATCTCCTTCTTGTACGCCGCCATGCCCTCCGCGGCCTTCTCGTTCCACGCCTGCTTCTCCGCGTCGCTCAGCTCCTTCCACTTCACCGAGACGAGCGCGTTCAGCGTCGAGTTGTTGATGCCGGGGCGCTCCTCCTGCAGCTGCTTCCTCGCCTCCTTGCTGAAAATGGGGAAATGTAAACATTTAGCGCTCACAATGCTGAATTTCGAAGAGAAGTTGTACAATGACAAAAATGTTTCAACCTGAAAAGCAGGAAGGAAGAGGCAGGCTTCTTGGGCCTGTTCGGATCGGCGTTCTCCTGCTTCTTCTTCTGGCGCCTTTCTTTGGTTTTCTGCTCCAGAGCCAGCCACGATTACTTCAAAAAACCACACATCAAGGTAATATAACATGTAGACAGATTTCATATGAAGCTTTCATCCACCTTGATGATGTTATCTGCCTTCTCCTTTTTCTTGAGCAGCTGCAGAGCCTCCTGCTTCAGGATTTTCTTCTGCTCCTCCTCTTCCTTCTCCAAGCTCGCAGCTTCCTGATACTTTCAGAAAGCTTCACATTAGATGTCTTTCTTTTGTTGTCACATTATAATTTGGTTGTTACTTTATAATCGAGAAATCATGGACTGTGCACAATTGTCACACCTCGAGCTTCTTCTGCTTGTACACCTCCATCTGCTTGTGGTACTCTTCCTTCTGCTTCCTCGCAACATCCTCGTAAGGAGCCTTCTGACCTTCCGTCATGCTCTTCCACTCCTCCCCAGTGATCTTACCAATCTGCAAGAACACAAGAATTTAAGCATCAGAGCAATGCATCCACACCAACTGAAATCGGAGACAACTGGACAATCTATTACCTCAGGCACATTCTTCTTCTCGGCGACCAGCGCCGCGCGCCTCTCCTGGGAGTAGACGAAGTAGGCCGACATGGGCTGCTTCGGCCTGGAGGGGTCCTTCTCCTTCTTGTTCCTCTTCTTGACCTTGTTGTCGCCATCCCTGGCCTCCTTCCTGAACTTGAGGTACTGCTCAAGCAGCTCCTTGGCGTCCTCTGCATCTGCTCCTCCTCGACCAGCTTCATCGCCTCAGCCTCACGCTTCTCCCGCCCGACCACCTGCAGGTAGGCCTCCTTGTCCTGCCGGTACCTCTCCTCGTAGGGCTGCTTCTCCTCGGCGCCGAGGGCCTTCAACTTTGCGCCAAGCGCGTTTGCCACCTCCTTGAAGTCGGCCTCCGAGTTCTCCTTCTTGATCTGAAAACACAAATAGACAATTCATCAAACACCTGACAGGCAAATAAGCAAAAGGGAGAAACTGTGTTGATTTGGTTCGAACTCCTTGGTTCCTACATCGTTCCACTGCTCTTTGCACCACAGGACGTACGCCGGACACGGCTTCTTCCTCTCATGACCGGCTTTGCCCTTCCCCTTCTTCTTGCCCTTGTCGTCTCCATCCTGGACCATGTCGTGCAACGACTTGACAAGAGGAAAGCTCTGCAGGAGAAACCAGATCAGACAATTCCCAACCAAAAAAAAACGCGAACGGAAACTATTAGGTAGAAGGAATCAGATCTGACTCAAATCCAGAAACCCGAACAGATCGGGGCAAGCATAAGGAAGCAGCTGAGAGAGATTTGCATGCATACCACGGTGGGCTTGAACTCCTTGGCGCGCTGCATCTTCTTGAACTCGGCCTGGAGACGCTCCTGCTCCTTGCCCTTCGTCTCGATCTCCTCCTCCTTCTTCCGGATGACCTCGTCCCGCTCACGCACCATCTCCTCCGCCTTCTCCTTCTCCAGCCGCAGCCTCTCCAACATCCCCTGCAGCTCCGTCAGCTCGTCGGTCATGGACGGCACCTCAGTGGCCGCCTTGCCCTTGCCGCTCTTGGACGACGCCCTCTTCGCCTTCTGCAGCGGCGAGAGAAGCGCCGCGGCGACGTCAGCCTTCCCGGCCGAGATGTTGGCTTCGTTGTCGAGCACCGCCGTGAGCGCCTTGCGGCTCCGACCGCCGTTCTTTCTCCCCGCCGCCACGGTCGCCATGGAATGGATTCGAGGAGAGAGAGAGGTCAGAGGTGGGTATGGATTGGTCGGTGATTTGATTTGTGAGGTCATAGGGGAAGGGGAGGTGGGAGGGCGCAACGGTCGTAATTTTCAAATTTTGAATGGTAGTTAATTAGGAAGGTCACGTGCGCGCGTTGGCGCCCGTGCAACGCTAGTCGGGAGAGTCACTGGCGGGTTGGCGACCTCGTTGGTCCGGTTCGAAATATTCCGAACGTTACGAGGTGGGGTCGGATGGCGTTGGTCCGAACGGACGGCGACGATTGCGGCACGGCCCATATCATAAATGGGTCACGAGCCGCAAGTCCGCAACAAAATGGGCTTACTGCTGGAATTAGCCGGACTGGGCTACTCTAATGGGCCTTTGGACTATGGACTTTGTTAAAGGTCTCTCCAATTGAGCCGTCCGTTGCAAAACCTACTTGGCTCAGTTTAAATTGTACGAGTAGAGAATCTCCGGACCAGCTAGCCACGCTGTACCAACGGTATAGCATAAAATTTATGGAGTTTTAATACAGTATAATAAGTTTTATGTAAGTTTCAACGATACAAAAAAAAAATTATAAAAGTTTTGGTTTTAAACAGTTAAAGTTTCAAAAAGTTTTCAACAAAAATTTTAAGTAGATTTCTTCAAGTTTTGCAAATTTGAAGAAGTTCTAAAATCTTTCGAGAAAGTTTTAAAAATTCAAGCAAAAGTTTAAAAATTCACTAAGTTTCAGAGAGTTTAGAAAGTTTCAGTGCATTATGAGTGTCCATATGCTCACCCCATATTGGCCACATGCTCACTCACTGTCCATGCCCGACACATCGGCTAGCGCGTAGCAGGCCACCACAGTTACTCCTCGCAGGTGTTGCTCACTAGCCACTCTAGATGCAAAAAATTGACCAATGAAATCGAGGGGAATCGGCCCCGAAAGAGCTCGGGGTTCATATTTGGCCACAGGTGTTGCTCACAAATTGACCAATGAAATTGAGGGGAATCGGCCCTGAGGGTTCATATTAAGCCGCAGGTGGTGAGATCCACATTACCGTTAATGGATTAGGCAATGGATTGTCGATAGGGAGAGAACGGGAAAGGAGGTGGATGCTTAGTTGACTACGTGGAGAGGAAGCACAAGATGTCGATGGAAAAGAGGAGGGAATTCCTGATGCCATCTGATACATTAGATCCGATGGTCTCCACCTTGTTAGAGATATAGTTAGAGATATAGTTAGAGATATGATTTGTTTTGGTTTCCTTATCTGTAACTGTATTGTGTATATATATACTAGCCAATTGGCTCCTGATAATACAAGTTGCTATTCCAACATGGTATCAGAGCGTTAGGGTTACCTCTTCAAGTCGGCTGGCCGTCCTCGTGCAACCGTGCAGCAAACCGTCGGCATCATCTTCCACTGCCTCGCTGCTCATCACCGTCACCGCGCGCGCCGCCATGAGCAGCGCCTCCTCGGCGCTGCCGCCATGAGTCGCGCGTGGGAAGGAACCTGCTGCCGCCCCCCGGATCCGGAGCCGCCGCGCCTCGGTCGGCTCCTCCGGATCCAGCTCCTCCGCCGCCGATCCGTCGCTCGGCCTCGCTCCCTCCGCTCCGGACAAGTGCGCGCGCCGCGGCGGCTCTGCAACCCGCGCCCGCGCCCGGATCTGACGATCCGTAAGTCGTCGCCACCCGTGGTTGTTGGAAACCGTCGCCAACTCACCTAAATGGGTCACGAGCCGCAAGTCCGCAACAAAATGGGCTTACTGCTGGAATTAGCCAGACTGGGCTATCTAATGGGCCTTTGGACTATGGACTTAGTTAAAGGTCTCTCCAATTGAAGGTCTCTCCAATTGAGCCGTCCGTTGCAAAACCTACTCGGCTCAGTTTAAATTGTACGAGTAGAGAATCTCCGGACCAGCTAGCCACGCTGTACCAACGGTATAGCATAAAATTGATGGAGTTTTAATACAGTATAATAAGTTTTATGTAAGTTTCAATGATGCAAAAAAAATTTATAGAAGTTTTGGTTTTAAACGGTTAAAGTTTCAAAGAGTTTTCAACAAAAATTTTAAGTAGATTTCTTCGAGTTTTGCAAATTTGAAGAAGTTCTAAAATCTTTCGAGAAATTTTTTAAAATTCAAGCAAAAGTTTCATCCTTGTTTCATGAAGTTTCAGAGAGTTTTAAACAGTTTCTAGAAAGTTTCAATGCATTATGAGTGTCCACATGGTCAGCCCATATTGGCCACATGCTCACTCACTGTCCATGCCCGACACATCGGCGCCCGATACATCGGCTAGCGCATAGCGGGCCACCACAGTTACTTACTGCTCTTAGATGTTGCTCACTAGCCACTCTAGATGCAAAAAATTGACCCATGAAATCGAGGGGAATCGGCCCGAAGGAGCTCGGGGTTCATATTTGGCCGGCCACAGGTGTTGCTCACAAATTGACCAATGAAATCGAGGGAATCGGCCCTGAGGGAGCTCAGGGTTCATATTTAGCCGCAGGTGGTAAGATCCACATTACCGTTAATGGATTAGGCAATGGATTGCCGATAGGGAGAGAACGGGAAAGGAGGTGGATGCTTAGTTGACTACGTGGAGAGGAAGCACAAGATGTCGATGGACAAGAGGAGGGAATTGCTGATGCCATCTGATACATTAGATCCGATGGTCTCCACCTATCCTGTTATCCAACGATATATCGTTTTCTAGTCTTCCTCGTAGCAATAAGGTAAGAGTAGCAGATAGCAAGCCATAATGCAAAACTTCCATTGAAAAAAATTCAGACAACCACCACCAGACCAGATCACGGCCGTCCCAAATTACATCATGGAGCTCGATTAGATATTAGATAGGCAGAACAACAGCAATCAGCAAGCATGATACACACAGCTAGCTAGCTAGCTATAGAGGAGAACCAGAACTGCGAAAATGACGTGGAATTTCTACGGGTGGGCTAATCGACTTGACCGGTGATCTCGAAGAACCCCAGTTCTGGCGGCAGCCAACAATCAAAAGATTGCGAGGGCTTGGGGCTCAGTGGATGATCCTTGGGGCTCGCATGCCGAACCCGCGCTTCATCTTCTCGACACTGTTTGCGTAAATCAATTGTCAGAACAACTTCAGGTATCAAACAAATGGTGATGAAATCGATAGCCCAAGGCAGATATTTTGGATACTCCAACCAAACATGTAGCAGGGCACGTAAATAAGCGCATGTTAAGAAAGATCTAAACGTGGCCTAACAACAGAAGTTCCTTCTTGTAAGTTGAATAGTTCATATAGACTGGCAGCATCTACATCAATGTTCCCAAGTTAAAATCAGTAGTTGGCGTGCTAGATATATCTATGATATTTATAAGAGGCATAATGAAGCGGGAGGGAAGCACAAAAGACCTACACTCTATCTGCAAAGAGGCCTGATCTTTGACATTTTTTACTATCTTGAGCGTACCTCTGGACTACAGCAAGACTAAATTCAAAGAGGTGGCAACATCAAAATGATCCCTATGCTTGTTCCTCTCAATGCTATGTGATACCTTTCTCCAACAAGCATTCCAATGGGAAATGGCGTGTGCTACCACATCAAGTAGCACTCAATTTCAGAACTGTATCTATATCATACAAGATAACTGCACTTTTCACAATTCATGAAGCTTCTTGTTTCCATATTGCGCTATATCATAAAAGCTGATGGCGAACAACACACCACAAATACTAGTATTTCAGTCTATTGAATTAACAGAACTATAGCAGTGCAAGAGATTTTAACATTGCTCATGAGAACTTCTGATTGTGAAGTGCATTGGGAGAATTTAAAGTCAGTATAAGTTACTTACGTTGGTGCAAGTTTGCCAAGGCAATAAAGCTCTTCACCAGAGATTTCATCATACACTTTACCAGAAATCTCGAGTCTATAAGATCTACCAGGAGAATCTGGGAGTCCTCGGCCCACGAGTAAATCCAAATCCTTCTGGTGAAGTTCTCTCCCATTGACAAGAACACCAGTATTTCCACCAGCGCAGTTCTTGGGCATAGGATAGTTAAGTTCCGGAATATAAGGCTGCAACATGGAGATCCAGTTAAAAGCTTTGATCAAGACAGGGTCACACGACATATTAACTACAATATAACTTCTCTTACAGGTATCATGCCAAGGCAGGATTGTCCCATTACACCCCAGAACCCGGCACGGTAATCATACCTGAAGAACATGATATAAGAACGAAATGTCAAGTACCAGCAATGCTGAATGTTGCATTTTATAAAAACTACAATATTAGTAAAGAGACTTAGATGCATGCAGAAGGTGTAATTTACCAGTATTCACCGGGATAGATTGGTCCGGCTATCTTCTCAGCCTTCCTGACAGCACGATCAGAGATGGGATAGCCATTAATGAATACCTTTGCTCTGCCATTGCCCATTCCATTGTTAATTTTAAAACTCTTCTTTATGAGATTGGTGAAAAATGAATCACCCATTTTTGTGGCCCTAGGGTGATCTGCATATTGTGCCACATCTCCTGGATGTTGACTGTAGTCAAGATCATCGTACTCATCATCTGACAAGTCCATCACACTTGCTATAGGTACATCTTTTACAGTGTTCTGCTTGAAACTTTCACTTAATACAGCCTTCTCATGTTCAGACCGGGTACTTCTGCTTCCTTTTCCTGACCCATCAACCACCATCTCAGATGGCGAATATCCAAAATGATCACGAATAGGTAAACTGGGAACACGGGTAACCACTTCAGCTTCAGGAGGAAGATCCCTTGACCCAGGGGTGTCCCTCTGTGAATTAGATCTTGCAGGGCTATTCTCATCCTCAGAAATACTAGATGATGACGATATACCTTGCATTTTTTCAGCTTCACTTGAATTTGAGGGTAGATCTTTTTCTTGGGAGCCATGACTCCCTGCAGAAAAACTATAAAGTGGAACCAGTCTCTCACCGGTAGCACTATTCACATTGCTTCCTTGGCCATCATTTGAGCTATTTTTACTTCCAGCAGATATGTGTGAAATTGGTGAAGGTGCTGAAACATCAAGCCTGCTTCCATCAAGCTTAACCACAATTGCATGCGAGCATGACCCGCAACGTAACTTGTACTCATCCTTCCCCGGCAAGGGAGATTTCTTGGGAAGCTGCAGTACTTCATAGCAGTTGTAGCATATGGTAAATGGGGCACCACATGCAATCGGTTCACAAGTTTGTGCAGGTTTCTTACTCAGGGTCGCCTTCATGTGATTGCGATGCATCAAAGCATTGATACCTCTTGAATTGTAATTCTGTGCACCAAACGTCAGGGGACCGTCAACAGGGTACACCCCATGATTGTTCATAACATACGGCGCCCTGCGATGGTTGAAAGCCAGCGGGGCTCCCTGAACAGGTAAGAACTCACGGTGGTGACAATGCAGGCAAGAACAAGCGGGCTGATGGTAGAATCCATCATGGTGGTAAGAGATGAGAGGGTCAGGATCATACTGTCCAAAGAAATAATTGTCAAAATTTCTCCAAGGATATGGGCCAACAGGATAGCTAGGAGCCCCCATGTGTGTGATGGGCTCCCCATATCCATGAAGATCTTGCTGTGCAGGCACTGATGCATAAGCATGCGGAATGCCAGGAGTTTGCCCATTCAAGGATGGTGAGCGCTGAGAACCGTTCCGCTGCAACTGAGGTGAACCATGCCGCAGCCGACTCAACTGTTCACGAGGATTATATGAACCTGAGGCATCCGCCACTCTATCTGTAAAAGTACTTCCACTTGGCTTGTCAGCAATCTCGCAAGATCTCTGTACCTGGTCCCTCAAGTCATCAAGCATCCGTAAAAGCTCAGCACGGTCCTTCTCAAGACCACTGACTCTGCTAGGACCATCCAAATTCCTCCTGTCGGCATGCACACCATTGGCATGTCTGAGTCTCGACTTCGCATGGTAGTCAGTTGGGCCTTCTCCAGGGTAAGCATTAGGAGAAATGCTATCAACCACAGACCTTGGAGATCTGTCTCTTACTCTCACAGGCTGCTTTGCTTCTCCTTTCTCCTCATTACGAATGCGCCGGTACTTGGCCTCCCGAATTTCCCTGCTGTCCTCTCTAAGTGCAGCTTCAAACTTCCAGGCGCTTGGCTCTCTTGGAATTTGGCTGTCATCGCAGCTATATCCGGAATCACTGTGCACAGCCACCATTCTATTGGGTACTAATCTCTCTTCTGTCCTAGCTTCGACTCTTTCGGCGTCGTCTGCTTCTCGGACAGTCCCAAAAGTGACTTCAGCTGATGCTCCTTTCTTCTCGGGTAAACTCTCCAGCACTTCAAGGTACTTCACATGTTCACCATCAGATTTCTCTGAAGTCTCAGAAGCCGAATTCTTCTTTGCTGCAAAATTGCCCAGAGAAAAAAAAAATGTTAGTTCTACACTCACATGTTACAAATTTGGTGTACAATTTAGGATAAACAAGACAGAAATGGAAGCTTTCCCAACACAGGTCTTACAAACGAGGAAATAATGTGCAAATTAAAACTACTTTGTCCGCGCAAGCTTGTCTAAAAACACTACTTTTTGGACTCAGTTTGCGCAAGTGTGGCAACTGTTAGAGATATATATGTGTTAGAATAGGACTCTAGATATCATTTGGTTTCCTTATCTGTAATCTGTACTTGTGTATATATACTGGCTCATTAGCCCCCTGATAATACAAGTTGCTAATTCCTAACAGCAACGACCTACCAAAATGTACTTGGCACTCCCTAAACTATTGGCAAAAAATAGAGCAAAATTTAAGTGGAAAATACGGAACCAGCAGTAAATAAACTTGTCAAAATAATTGGGTCCAGTTCTATTTCATCTTTTTCGAAAGGCTTAAGATCGATTCAAAGTCTCATACCAAATGAGACCTTTCTGCGGGCACTGATGACAACTGACAGCCATTTATCTACTGTAACAAAAAAAATGCAAAATTGGAAAACTAAGCTTCAGGGACCTGAAAAAATCGACGACTTGCCAGAATAATAACTAATTTCTCACGAACGATATATGTTCAGCTGCTTCAGCCAGGAAAATGAATAGTTAAATATCCAATCTGGGCGTTTAAACAGTTTCAAAAAATTAATTGTTCAGACTAAGAATTTTCTAATCTAACATTAAACCAGTTGGAAGCTTAAAAATCAAGGCAAATATCCGACACAGCAACCTTTCTCATTTAGATGGAAACCAGAAAACGAGAACAGTCCCCACAAGTTGTAAGCCTTCAAATATTAGTGTTTTTTTTTTTTTTTGCTTTTTGTGACGAACCTTCAAGTATTGGTTGCAACTTTAAGGCAAGCTTCGGATATAAACTTAGCTAAAAGAAAAGGCTTTTGCAAATTTCCAGCAAAAATTAGTTGAGTTCACCAAATTGGAAGTTATCCTTCTTTGAATTTCACCACGACACGAAAGGCAGGAATGGTGCCAAATCAACGCGAAGTTAAAGCCAGTGAAAAAAAACAAACATTTCGCAAAATGGAAAGCAAAAACCATTACCTCTTAAAAGATGGAAATAAATGGATCAAAATTGCCTGAATAATTGTAGTTAAAGAAAACAACCAAAAAATTTAGAAATGGAATCTTTACAAACTGGAAAGCAAACAAAGTGAGGTGAGAGAAATCCGCCTCCCAGAAAAAGAAAAGGTGGAAATGGAAAAGGCCAGATAACCCAGGTGCGGCACCAATTGAACATATTAATCCTTGTAGTTTATGGTAAAGCAGGGAGCACGTCCATTAGTCTAGAATTGAACCAAAAAATTAGGGAACAAAATTGGACGAATTAGTCCTGATTCCACATAAACAATTCACGAACACTAATGCAGAAGAAACAAATAATCAACAGCCTAATAAGAACAGAACAGGTAGTTGCAAGGTAAAAGAGGGGGTGGGGGGGATACCTTGGAGAGTGGCACCGCATCCGCCGCATACGTAGACGGGGTAATTGGGGAGCTCCGGCAAGAACTTCTCGCACCTGGGGCACCGGACCACCCGTATCTGCTGCTGCTGCTTCTGCGGCGCCGCCGCCGAACACGAAGAACCCAAACCCTCCTCCCCCTCCATTCACGATGCTATTCCTTAATCCTCACCACCGCCCTCATTAAACAGCACGGCCAACCAAGACCGCCTGCCACCGCCAATGCGCGGGGCCCAAGAACTGACGAAACCAGCGAACAATATCCGGAAGCCAATAACGGCAACAAGAAGTGGCCAAGAACAGCGATACGACCGGAGGAAGAGTTCAAGGAGCGTTCGCGGGGTTACAGGGGAGGGAGGGGGAAGGTGGAGAGAGATGGAAATGGCGGGGACTGGTCCGGAGCAGGGAACAACTGGAAGAGGTCGAGGCAATCGTAAGCGTCTCTCTCTCCCTCTCGCGGTCGCCCTGCCTTCTGTTCTCGGCCCTCTCTCTCTCAATGTCTTTGTGAGAGCTGCTGTGCTGGTCGCCGAGGCAAACAAAGCGAGTTGGCAGAAATAAGGAAGGGTACAGAATAAATTGTTAGTTTATGGAAAGGATCAACAGCTCAACGACACGATACTTGTTACTCAGAACCTCCTCTGCTTGCTCCTCGCATACAGGGCTTGTTTGGTTAGTGGCTCACAGAACCATGCAAAAATTGGTAATTTAGTCAAATAAATATTATTTGTATTACAGCCAGGTTGAAAAATTTTGATGAGTAATTTATTTGATGAGTAATTTACTCGCTCTTTTATTGTATATTAAATTTAGCTGATATTACTAATTTTTTCTGTTAATATTACTTAAATATCGATAGCAAACCAAATAAAAGCTAATTTCTATCCGTGATCCCTTTTTTTCACTCGTTCAGCCGTACAAAACCACGTCTCGTTTCTCTCCAAAGTGCAAGGCCAGCAAAACAAAGCGCGTGTACAACGTAGCAGGGGCTAAGCCTTTTCTCTTTGCCATGTCACGCAGAGCTAAGTTTTCAGCTTTTTGTTGAACTCCTCCGCCCCAAAAAAGTGGAACCCACTGGTAAATAAAAACAGAATTGTTATATAACTTCTGTCACTTTTTTATTCGTTAAAGTGCTATAAGATTTATGTTGTTAATGTTCTGTAAGAAAAATTCATAATAGTTGAATTTTCATTCATCCGATATACTTTGGGATTTGCACTTTTTCCATCTGATGCATTAGGTCCGAATTTATTATGATTTTTTCTTCGAAACATAACGGGTTCACCACATTTCTGTATTTTGTTAGTATATAATTTTATTTTTTTGTCTTTGTTTTTTCTCAACCTCTCAAAGTACATGTGAAGAACATAATGGGTCCACCACATTGCCGTATTTTATTGGTATATAAATTCATTTTTTTGTCTTTGTTTTTACACAACCTCTCAAAGTACATGTGAGATTTTGAATCATGTGATGGAAATATAAGTTATTAAGATTTTCAATAATAATTACAGTGACCAAAAATCAAAATTACATAAATAATTCACTGTAATTTATGTATAATGGAGTTGTAAATGAATTTTCAGAATGTGATTGTTTTTTACAGAGAAAACAGTCGAATTCTGTGTAGACAGACCCAAATAAAAAAAAACCAACTTCCAGCCCAAACTACCGATGCAACGGACTCCCCCCCTCCACTTCTCTAGTGCTTTCTTTCTCATCACCGAACAGAAGCCGCCGCCGCTGCCTTCGATTCCACTGGCACCAGTGGTCCCTTTCGCCGTCGACGACTCCTACCCACTCCTCTCAATCCCCTCTACCGATTTCCCTCTCTTGCGCATGCCGCCGCCTCCAATCATGTGACCGCAAGGTCGCTTCTGCCACCATCGCTCGCTTCCTTGTCACACAGCCGTGGAGATTGGGACCTTGATTCAATGACTGCGAACTCGATCTGGTGTGCATCAACCTCCATCCCGCGACCGCGAACTTGATTTGGTGTGCATCGGCTTCGATCTGACAACGGTGGCAAACAATCCGGCACTCGATGGCCTTAATCCGGCGACAGTGACCACAATCCAACGGTGCGGTGACTCTCAGTGGCGTGGGTGGAGGTGGTGGCTCGCGGTGGCGGCAACCCAACGCGCTGACAGGTGGACCCGTGGTGCTTTGCTTAGTCGCTGGACTCGACCCTCGCAAGGTTTCTTTGGCTCCGCTCTCTCACTCTAATCTAATGGTTGGGTCTGGTCCAAGACGCTAAAAAAAATTAACCTCTACTTTTTACTCAAATTGCACATGCCCTAAGGCATCTGGCTTAAAATAATACTATACAAGGGCCTTTTTTTATTCGTGAGATTCTAATTTCTAAAAATATAGGAATAGAAAAAAAAATACAAATAGGATAGAAATTTGTACGTAGGATTGGAATTTGGAAAACATGGAATTTCGTAGGATCGGATGTTTGAAACATATGAATAAGAAAAACACATGAATTTAGGAATAGAAAGAACACATGAATTTTCGCGTAGTTGCGTGAACAATAATCCAGACTATCATGTTATTTGCTCTCGTTACGAGTTTCCTTAGATCCGTGCGATGATTGAATGATGATATTCTTGTGTTCCAAACAAACCATTACGGTGGGTTACATAACCATCAACAAGTGGTATCACGTTGTTTGGAGTGCGTTGGCTTAACTATCAGCAACTAGCTAGACAAGCAATGCTCCTGTGTCCCCGACAATCACTAGTGATCGTTTTTTAAAACTAAATTGAGCTATTCTTAAGGATATGTACAATGCGGGGTATTTATATACGAGTACTTGAATAAAAGATAATACAATCACGTTATCAAGCATTTACGTAAAAGTTATTTTCTTCAATGCAAGCATCTCTTTTGTAGGTGCTTAGATGATTGTATTATCTATTATATCTATTAATTATATTAATGTTATAAAATAAACACCTTATCTATCCAACATAATAAAAAAAATAGTGTTACTTTAATAAACACTTCTCCAAACATATGTATTATACAGGCTCAGCAGCATACATAGGTGCTGTCTTCTCTGTGCTTCTGCTCGCTGCCTCAACTCAACCGCAATGTACGCGAAGGAGGGCAGGATTGGTTGGTGCATTGGTGGTTAGAATTAAAACCTGCATTTAAAGAGGGGCTGTAGTATATGAGAAATCTTGGCGTGGCAGCCATGGTGGACGGACGGCGGTTGTTAGTGGGAGGAGTACTACTACTGCTAACTGATCGCTTGCAAATCAATTGAAGACAATTGCATCAAACTCCTCCTCTTTTGCACGAATTTTCGCAGTCCTCAAAAAAAAAAAATCGAAGGCTGGTAGCTTGAACAGATTGATAGGTGTTACATTCACAAAATCATATTGTGATTTTTTTCGTTTTGTCAGGGTGCTTGCTGTAAAACTTGGTTGTAGGTGCTTATCATTTGATGATGAATACTGACCCAGAGACATAAGCTTAGGGCCTCTTACAGGAATAAATTTTCCGGGGTCATGTGAAACTTCGAGCATAATCGGTAGGGCTCATTGCAATTATCCCAGAGCAATTGATCGAGCAGCCGGTTTTTGTGTCCCAATTCCCAAATCAAAAGCAAGCAAGCTTATCTGATTAGACTGTTTAATAAACGAGATATCACATCCAGTGGTGACTCGACCTGTCGATCATTCACGCCCAATGAAACACATGCTTGTCGGTAATGTGGGTATCTTTGGGGAGCAATATGTGATTGGGTTACTGAAGATCATGATTCGTAAGGATGACAGCGTAGCTTGATCCAACGCTTATTATAGTAGCCCCCTGATTGGATATATTAACGATTTTTTTTGCTTCTATAGAATAGCTATTACATTCAACATTTTAGATATAATAAAGATTTAGTAAATTAAATTTATAAATCAAATACAGTTTCAGCTACTAAAATCAAATTTGCTGACAACATAATATAATATTCTAAGTAGAGTATTAGAATATATCATTACATACACCACTGATCGTTATTCATGGGTCCACATGTACGATGTCTCATGGGTGAGGATCCTGCGATCACAGAAGCTCAACACTTAACACTCAATCACAAATCATAGCCTCTTTTATTTTCATTTTTCCCAAATCACGAATTAAAATTTCTACTTGGAAGAACTCAAGACCTAGGTGCAAATCTTGCACCTCTTTATTTTACAGTGAAGGTTAGGTCAAGAGAAAATCTTATCAGACTAGGTCAAGAGAAAATCTTATCGGACGTCTGTTAAGTCCACACACAAACGGATTTATATTCACGCACACTTCTCTAAGCGGATAACGAATTGGACTTCCCGAATCCATCTCTTTGTGATCTTCATCTTCAGTTGACCTAAATCGTTTCTTCTTGCGCCGCGTTTTCTCCAAAGGTCACTAACCCGGTATTTTGACGAAGACACAAAAATACTCGTTCTCGAACCTTCTCCGAAGACCAAGTACAATTGTCGTGAAGAAATCACATACTTTGTCATATGTAGGTTGATCAACTTCTCTCTTCTTGTCAGCAAGTCTCTCACATCTGGCTTCCATCAGAACTACCATGGCACTTGCGCTGATCCCGCGCCACTTAATGCAGCCCATTGCACTGAACTTCCCATTAGGTCATCTTTGTCATCTTGTGCTATGCTTGAGTCCAACGATTTTACTCGACATCCTTGATTGTTCTGGACCTCAATTGTCCTAACCTAGTCCTGATCATCCTCGTCGCTAACCGTCGCTGACTTCAAACCACCTGCAAAACAATAGACTAAAAAATCGATTTCAGACACAAGTTCTTCACAATTTAACTCACATTAGCCAAAAAGATGCATCATGCCAACACATATGCACTGAACTCCTGATTTTGACCAAACCCACGAAGTTCACCGCCTACCCAGCGCATGAACACAGGCTGCCCAGTCAAACCACCGCCAATGGTCGGCCCAATCGCTGGCCAGCCGAGACTTAGGAGAAATTCTAGGTCTCCAGAACTGCACCCACTCTGGAATTTCCAAACTCTATCTAGTTTCAGCTCGAAACTCCAATTCCAATAAGACCAAGAGTAAATGCATCCTCTCACCTTCCTCCATACGTGATTTTTGGCCGATTTGTAAAATTCACAGGTTACCTTTTGCCCGGCCAGACCACCATTCCTTTCGCCGGTCAGACCTCCTATGACTTGACAGCAGTTTGAAATTTTTCGAAAACATGGATTTCTCGAAATAACTCGACGTTATTGTCAATTGTTCAAGAGACTAAGATTATGAACATACCCCATGATATCCACACTATATCACAAAAATTTATCTTGGAATACATAGTACAAATTCTACATAAATAACTCAGTCTACAGAAAAATTGAACTCTGGGCATCTAGACAACTAAAGTCCCACTGCCACACCAATTGGACTTCCCAGCGGTTGCAATAGGTCACGGCGGGTTTCCATTCTTCTCGCAAACAAGCATACTAGCTTCTGCTGTTGATTTGATTTTTTTTTTTTTTTTTGTTACTTGTCTTCCATTAGGTCCCGTTTGGAATACACGGAATTCTATATATCCACAATGGGAATCGAATTGCTTTACGTGAAATCCCTACTTTTCTAAATAGGGCCTTAACCTCGTATTTTACTGTGCTATCTAGCCTGTGTGACCAAGATCGAGCATACGCTTAGGGATTAATCAAAACAGAAATGGCCTTCCGATCTTAATGCACTCGTGAAAGCACGCCGCAACTTCGGTTGTTTGAGACCGTTACGACGATCGACGTAGGTGCGGCCCCCTGTTTATCGCAACGACCCGTGGCAATAATGGGCACGCATGATTTGTGCTGTTGCCCAACTTTGGCAGCGGAAATGAAGACGGAAACATGCACAGGAATGGCGTCTAAACTTTTGGCACAACATGTGCTTGGTTCCTCTGCATTGAATACTTGATAGTATTAAAAAGGATCTCTACTATCTAATTTTTTTTTAAAAAAAACTAAAAATTGATATCAACAGATACATTATTTTCGTTACAATAAATATTACCTTGATGCTACAACATTTGCTACCGTACCACGTAAGAGTACTGTTCACACACTCACGAAACGTTATTCCACACGATGAGCCTCTACAGTAGTGCATAGGATTTGGATCCACCCGGAGAAGGCAAGCCATGCATGATCTCTGGATCAATCGCCAGCTTTTATATAATGTTCTCTCTCTTGTGTCCATCTCCACTTGATCCAGTTTTTCTTTTGCTTTCAGAGTGAGATCGAGAGGTCAAAAATGTCTGTATGTTGTCCAGATTTTAATGGTCAAGTTTTTTCCAACAAGGGGAAATACTTGTCAATACCGTCCCGGAGGCCATACTGGTTTGGCTCTCATAACAGTATATTCTGGTAACGATATACCATTCCGGAGTTTAATATAATAATACATATTTATAAGTGTGTGTGTGTGTGTATATGTATGTATGTATGTATATGTATTTATGTATGTATATGCTTAATTGTATGTACATTAAACTTCTCTTGTAATATTACTCCAAATACATAATAGTATGATTAAATATAACATATACTTTAATAAGTTAAATAGATGGTATTATCAATTCCGCCGGTATCGAGGACGGTATTGACTGGTATCAAGTCGGTATGACTAGTATCGAGCCAGTATTAACCGGTATTGAGGCTGATACAGAACGCGGGGCTGCCCTGTACCGTTTTATGTGGCAGAATGATACATACCAGTTGGTAACGAAACGATATTGATAAGTTTAGAACCATTTCTTGGTGGGGTGGTGGAGTTGCAGGTACGCAACTTCACCCACCAGCGTTCAAATACATGTGTCCACCTTTATACACACGCGAGTGTGTTTTTAGTGAGAATTTGTGAGATTGTAGATTTATCTCCAGGCCTCCATCTCTTCACGTGGTGTACATGCGTGGTTGGTGGTGGTGTGTACGTTGTTGAGGAACCGTCGCTGTCGAGTCCAGTCCGAGCGATTACCTCGTAGACAAACTCAGAATCATAATAACAATGCAAGAATACAAGAATAAAATAACAGATTGAGCACAGAGATATTAGGGGACTTCTGACAGGGGCTGTATAGGACCGCAAATATCTCCCTAGATACGGTTCAGGAATGCAGGGATTCCATCATTTACTTTTAGAGTAGAGGGTCTAGTAATTAGTTTCTCGGTAGTACATGCGGGGCACACGAAATTTTTCTGATTCAAATTTTTTTTACATTGACGTTATGTCTATGAGAATTAGTAATTATATTTCTCATCATTCTGTAACCGAGGTGGCATAATCTATCATACCAGAAACGGAAAAATTCAGAGCTTCTAAAAGTTGTTTTCAGAACAGTATAGGTTAATGTGAGTGCAGTATAACCCAGATTCATATGAAGAAAGTCTTTCTAATAACTTTTTATTTTTCGTGCTTTGTAATGAGCATGTATTCCTTACCATACTCTTCTTCAGTCTCTACGTGGAGAGCGTTAGCGCGAATATCTTTAAAGCTTACGGGAGTCATAGTCGATTCTCGGTACCACAAGGCTTTTTCAACGACCAATGTTGTGCTCATCAGGAGTATATTTGTGGCTCTTTCTGAGTCTATTATACAAGTATCGCTGCCTGTGATTGTCGTAAGACTATCAATATTCTTGTTGATTGATTGAAAATTTTTATCTCTCTTAATATAGTATTCGTTGTGCAGCTATCTGCTAAGCATACTTCCTCCATAGGACGCCACACGCGTTCTGATATACAAAGTATAACAATATGGGGTAGGAAGCAATTCACATATGTAAATAAAATACTTCAAAACAGAACATAACTTGCTATTATTAATACAGAAAAAGTCTTGCAGAACTCATCATAAGAATTTATTGCTTTGCTCTCCTAGAGCTTACAACCATTATTTAAAAAAAAAATCAATGTTCTATTACAACCATAAACTACAAATGACTATAAAATCTAAGTGCAATACATGCACTAGATCGAATCAGCGAAGTATGAAAAAACTTTTGCCTGAATCTGCTCCATGTCCATCTTCTGTTCTTCGGCAACTATAGCTGTTGTTGTTGTGATGTTCAAAGAAGGTGTGATGGAGGCTGCTACTTGGATGTCCACATCCATGGCTGCAACCCATGACTGTGGATCCTCTGTGCCTGCAATGGTAAGGTGTGCCTCATGCTGTTCTTTGCCCTTCTTCTTAGACTTGAAAGCATCAATCACGTGTTGCGGCTCACGGCAAACACGTGACCAATGTCCCTAAGTGCCACATTTGTAACAACTTTTGTCTTGCTAACCAGAGAGCTTCTCGTCGCGCTTCTTTTGTTCGCCCTTCTTGGCTTGAGCATTATGTTTGTATTTGTAACCCAAGACCTTACCCTTCTTGTCTCTTTCTTTTGAGTGAGGCTTCCTCTCCTTGTAGCTGCTTGCATCGACTTCATGGCCAACTTTGCTACTAGGCGGCTGTGAGATGTAGTTCTTTCTGAGAACATCCTCATGAGCTTCTGCAACTTGTATGATGTCAATCAGTTTGACATACTCCTTGTAGCCGTCCTGACGATAGTTGCGTGCGGATGGCACCGCGTTTGGGTGAAAGGTAGAGAGAATTTTCTTAATTATCTGCTCATCTGTGGTCACCTTAACACAGAGTTGAAGACTTGTACAAATTCTGTGCAATGCAGAGTTGTGCTCCCCCACGGTCTTGTACTCAGCAAAACGTAGTCGGTTCAATTCCTGCTCTGCCCGAGTAAGAATGCTGTACTTCAGCTTATCGAACCCCTTCTTAAGTGCGGTCCATAAAGCTAGTTCGTTCTTTTTCACCGTATATTCATTATTGAGCGTTATACAGAGATGGTATCTGAGTAAATGAAGTGCTTGATAATTCTTCTCAATATTTGGAGTGGCGTCCTTCAAGGTGCCAAGTCCAATAACACCACGGAGCTTCTTGGCTCCAAGTACGATTTCAACATCTGATACCCAAGTCAGGTAATTGTGGCCATGCTGGGCCAGCTCTTCGAACTCCCGGTTCGTAATGCCAGTCAATGCATATTCATGCAAAGATTTCATAAGATTACTGCTGGTAATTTACATAAAATGGTTGTAAAATTCTCATAATGTTCTCATATTTTTCTATACATTTCCATGATCTATTGCTATTTCCAGTGATTAAAAGTAATATAAACAATCATAAATAATCAAAAACAGTAAATACAATACAGAAATTGCATAGAAATAATAATAACAAAGTTAAATATCCTTCAAATGCAAAAACTGTTTTAAAATTTGAATTCTCGATGCCCTTTTCTGCTAGAAAATGAATTTTCGACGAATTCTGCAATTTCCACATGATAAACCACTAATTTTATGACCTGAGAAAAATTTTGCGCAACTTTCAGAAATTTCGAGCGGTTTTTTTTTGTTGCAAATTTTCTTTATTCGCGAAGGAGTCTCATAATTTTTAGAATTTCGAAGGCCTTTTTGTAATTTTTAGAATTTTCCTTCATTTTCTCTTTCTCCCCAATTTTTCTTTCTCAGGATTCTCTTGGGTCGGCCCGTTTTTTTCTCTTCGACCTATTCGGCATGGTAAAAATAACACAGGGGTGGGGGGATTAGGGTTCCCCACTGCTGCTTAGGTTTTATATATGGCTCCACTTTTATACTACGGCGCACGTGGCGTAATGGGCGTGGCGGTCGCGGACGGCTGGCGGCCAATCTTGGTGAGGGTGGATTAGAACTGATTTGCAATTTACAATCTATGGTACAATCGATATCCATTTTTTCATACAATCTACCGATCAGCATTGTGCTGACAACTTCAAGTCGGCTCACGGTAGATTAGAGCGGATTTGCACAGTAGAAATACTAGTCTAGAAAGCCAAATTTGCATAATTAAAAGTAATCTAGAAAAACGATTCAATCTACGAGCCTTTCGATCCGAAGAGAGTCTATCGTGCTGATAACGTGTTGATGAACCGTCGCTGGCGAGTCCAGTCCGAGCGATTACCTCGTAGACAAATTCTGAACCGTAAGAACGATGCAAGAATACAAGAACAAAATACCAGATTGAACCCAGAGATATGAGAGTATTTCTGGCTTCTCTTTATTACCCTTCTGAAAACTGTAGTCCAATGTTGGGGTCCCCCTCCTTTATATATGCTACTGGTTGGATGATGAGTCTATCTTAGGCCAGGACTCCCGGTTTGTGCCCTGTTTCTTAACACCCCTTGAGCACTCATCTGTCGTGTTCATGTCTCGTCAAAACTCTATAAAAATAACAGTGAGGAATTTTTTTTAAAAAAATACATGATATATGTTCTGCTGTATTGCACGTATTACTTTATTAAAAATCTTAACCGATAAACTTTTAAAAAAAACAAGCAAGGGAAAAAAGAGTTGTAACGATTGCAGCCGATCCATTTATTTCCAAGGCGAATTGGTGTGGGCTCTACGGCACAATGCAACGCTGTAGCTGACCCACCAATGCGAGATAACTCTGTTGGTGCAATCTGCATTTGTTGTTGGATATCATGATGGTATTTGACGTGCATTGCCGGCGCGTGTCCGCTGCTGTTGCAAGGGAGACACGGACCGGTCGAGAGTGCCAAGGAAAAGACACGGGCATGCATGGTCCCCAGGAGAGATTACTAGCACCAAATTGCCCTCTCTCGCACTGCTGTTTGCTAGCAGTGGCTCTACTTCTGCATGCTATTAATTCATTTATGCATCCATAGATCCTACCTAGTGTCGTCTGTCATGTCCGATTGGGTTTGCACAGATCGTCCGCCGATGGCACATCTATAAACTGCGTTAGAGAATAACTCTTAAAATAAGTTGTCTTTTTATATGTTTTAATAGACAATTCTTTTATGTATAATATATTTTATTTCTTGTGTTACGGTCAGTTACTACATGATAGACGATTTAATTCTCTATACTCCCTTACGTGGTAAACCTTACATACAACTGATATCACACTGTTGAACATGCTCTCAGAGGCGCGGGTCATATCCAAGGAAGTGTCGCTTGACCAGCCCACAACATTTTGTCATACACTAGAATTAAGATAAAGTTGAATTGAATCGGAATTTAAGGCTCGATTCAATTCAACCATCCAATTCTCAGAACCAAACGGATCCCAAGATAAACCGCTGCAATATATAGCCTCCTTGCCATCGTACTCCGAGAAACAACTCGAAAGAGAAGAGAGGGATGTCAAAGGGGAAAGGAAAGAAAAAAAAACAATAAAGAGGAGGAAATGAAAGAGGGAAAAGGAGGGCACAGGATGAAATTTGTTTTTCGCCTTTCCCCACTTTCTTCAGCAAAGCGCCAAGCAAACATAAGCCAAGGAAGAGAGAGAGAGAGAGAGAGAGAGAGAGAAAGAGGAGGATGACACGGAATTAAAACGACAAGAACTATCCCCTCCTTGTACAGCCGTGACCTGCGATGAAACGGCTGTAGCAGTAGCAGTAGCAGTAGCACCACTTTTCGGATTCCACGCTGCTACGGTAGAGGATGGACAACGTTTTACGAGTATTAGACACCAGTACGGCAGAAACAGTTCCACAGTTGTATTTACCTAGCAAAAATACTGTAGAGTTTGTTGTTCACGTTCTACTCCGTTCATCTCGGATCGTGCGGTATTAAAACACTCTGGTGGTGGTGCCAGTGCCATCTCTCCAGTCCAATCCAGAGAGAGAGAGAGAGAGAGAGTAAAGAAGCCAAAGCAACTATGCTATGTAAGCTACCCTGCCATCTAGAGTGCCTGATGATGATGGTGGCGGACTGGCGTGGACCCGGATCCTCTTTATTACGTTTACTGTACGAACAGTTTCTCTGCGAGTGAATAGAACTCTCGTATGTACTGTAGTTTTACTGCACTAAAAACACTGCAGCTAAAGATCGCTTCTTAATGTCATGCTTGGCCCCACCTGCTGACATTATAGGATTTACAATTTTTCTTCAGTTCTGGATCAGGTCAGTTTTGTGGAACTGTTTGTGTTGTTTTTTCTCTCACTTAATCAGACATAATTCTCTTGTGTGTTCTCCGAAAAGAATTCTAAGAACATGCAATGGAGTCTCCTAGGAGTATGGGAAATTTGGATTCTTTTGGTCGTATGACGCACGAAAATTCTCCATTTAGCTCTCTTATACGCGAATTTTCTATTTTAGCCCCATCTGAGCACCTCTCATTGTTAAGGGCAAGAAAGCGCCCCCACAGCAAAGAGGTGGTGGCAAATTTTTTTATTGAAAAATGTAATATTTGTTCGAGAATTTTTTAAATGTAATATATGAGCTTAAAAAATTATGAAACTTTTTATGGAGCCTCCTGGCATAGTGTGGTTAGTTGTGTAATTTTTTCAAAATTTTATCAAATTTTTTTTATCTGCATAAGTCTTTGAAGTCAAATTTTTGTATGAATTTTCTAATATAGAAACTGAGGTCCGAACATTATGAAATTTTTTTGTCAGACTCCCTACATAGAGGACTTGATTGTGTAAATTTTATGTTATTTTATATGCTTTGAGATTATCTCGACAAATTCAGGGTCTAGGTGTGGAAATTATGAGGAGACGTTTCGGAAATTAGGGTTTTTTGATTTCATGTGACTCGAAATGTGTGAAGTTTATTACCACATGAGTACTCTTAGCCGCTATGATTCTTGATCATATTTTTGAAGATGCCAAGAACCCGAACTAAAGAAATGAGAACGTTGTGATTACTTAAGATACCTTAAAACATTGAAGAATCAATGTCGATGTGAATAATTATTTCTGGAATTCCAGGAGAAGAGGCATATTTGCAATATAGTATTATTTTGTTTGCTCAGCGGAGGCCCAAAATCAGAATTGTATTGCACTCCGCGGACAGAAGCACGTTCCATGTGGTCACATGGCATGTTGGTTCGGCTAATTGGTTTAGTTACATACGCTACTAGTACGGTACATTGTGACACAAGCCTCCGGGCCATGTAAGTACGCATGCCTTTAGGAGATAGTAAAAAATATAGCTAGCAGAAGTGGGAGTACTACAGAATGGCCCGACCTACTTTGTGGACCGGGCCATTTGCCCTTCCTCCCAAGCTCGGCGTTGTACTCTCGTAGCGCCCTTGCCTCTACCGCCATTTCGCTTTTTTTTTCACGGTCTGCTCGCGTGCCTCGCGCTCCTCGCGCTGACGCTCGAGATGGGCTGCGTCTCCGGCGGATACGCTCGTTGCGCTCTTCAACCGACGATCCTCCTCCGGATCTCGCCCCTTTCGGCATTCCCACTCGGTCGAGCCGCCATCGGTCGTGTGGATGGATATCTAGGTCGATCCATCGCGGAAGCCACACAGAGGCTCCGGAACTACGGTAGACGGAGAGACCGTAAGCGCGATTCGAAAAGAGAGTTGGTACGTGAACTTCATGTAAGTACTCCTTCTGCATTGCCGATAGGTTCTCGTATCCCAACGACGGTCGGGATAGTCGAGGAGTAGTTGGGACAACCCGATGAGCGCATGCCGAGGCTCGGCCGGTGCTTGGATTTGAAGAACTTGCATGTGTCCTCGCACCGGCAGGAGGCGTCTCCCCTCTGGCGGGTGTTGCGGCGAATGCTCGGTTGGGACGTTCCGCAGGGGTTCTTTGCCACGGGGCTTCATTGCGAAGAGCTTCCATCCCGCACGCCGCTCTTAGGTCCCGAGCCGCAAGATCCTAGCTTGTTCGGCCGTGCGTAGAAGCCCGAGCTAACTCGCGGATCTCGCCCCATTGCTTTTGCCTCTTGTCCATCCTAGCGTGGCGAAGCAAGCTCTGGTGTAGCAGCGTGGTTGGGTTTGGTTGTGTAGTTCATGTCTTTCACCTTGTTTTATAGGCCACATGGTTGGCTTGGTGTGGTTAAGTTGACGTGAGTGGCCGGCGTGGCAGGGTGTTGTCGCGTCCGCTGCGAGAGGGGTCATTTTACTGAAAAAGCCGGGCGAGGCAGGTGTTGTCGCGTCCCGCTTGCGAGTACGGTCATTTCGGCTGAAAAGTCGGGCGAGGGTGGTGTTGTCGCGTCCGCTGCAGAGTGTGATCATTTCGTGCTCAAAAGCTGGCGAGGCGAGGTGTTGTCGCGCCCCGCTGCAGAGTGTGGTCATTCGGCCGAAAAGTCGGCGCGGCGGTGGTCTTGTCGCGTCATGTTTGGCATAGCGCGGTCATTTCGCTCTGAAAAGCTGGCGAGGCAGGGTGTTGTCGCGTCCTATTTGGCATAGTGCGGTCATTTGGTCTCAAAAATGGCGAGGCGTGGTGTTGTCGCGCCCCGCTGCGAGTGTGGTCATTTCGATGCGAAAAGTTTGGCGGCGGTGGTGTTGTCGCGTCTGCTGCGAGTGTGGTCATTCGATTCGAAAAGCTGGCGAGGCAGGGTCTTGTCGCGTCATGTTTGGCATAGCGCGGTCATTTCGCTCAAAAGCCGGGCGGCGGTGGTGTTGTCGCGTCTGCTTGGCATAGCGCGGTCATTTGATGCGAAAAATTGGCGAGGCGTGGTGTTGTCGCCCTGCTGCGAGTGTGGTCATTCGATGCGAAAAGTGGCGAGGTGGTGTTGTCGCCCCGCTGCTGCGAGTGTGGTCATTTCGATCTCAAAAGTTTGGCGAGGCGTGGTCTTGTCGCGTCATGTTTGGCATAGCGCGGTCATTTCGCTCAAAAGTCGGGCGAGGGGTGTTGTCGCGCCCCGCTGCGTAGTGCGATCATTTCGGCCGTAATACGGTGGCGAGGAGGGTGTTGTCGCGCCCGCTGCGAGTGTGGTCATTTCGATCGAAAAGGCTGGCGAGGCAGGGTGTTGTCGCGTCCTGCTTTGCGGAGTGTGGTCATTTCGTTGCTCAAAAGTCGCTGAGGCGTGGTCTTGTCGCGTCATGTTTGGCATAGCGCGGTCATTTCGCTCTCAAAAGTCGGGCGAGGCGGTGTTGTCGCGTCTGCTGCGTAGTGCGATCATTTCGGTCGTAACGGTGGCGAGGAGAGTGTTGTCGCGTCCTGCTTTGTAGAGTGTTTGATTAATGCGAACACGAAGTATTCATACCGGACGCAGCGGGACCGAGGCTGTACCGCGGGGCAGCATTGCGTTATGTTTGTACGGTTCAGTAAATTAAAGTCGCGAGGTACAAATGTCGTTTGTAATGAATATTTGGAGAACATTTTGTGTACAAAATGACGAGAACGCCATGCACATGGATATTACATAAATACACAATGACATTACATAACACGCTTGTCACGGCCATGACATTAGCTAGGGTGCATCGTCGTGTCGCCTACCCGACGGGCGTAGTTGATCCTCGTGAAAGGTGAATCTGTCCGGAGTGGCGATGTCTCGCAGCCGTAGTACTGGTCTTGCGGGAGGCAAAGCTGCGGTGATATCGGCGTGGGGTCCGCCAGCCTCAAAGATCTCGCCTAGCCACCGTGCTCCTCCGCAGGGAATGGTACTCGGTGAGTTAGTCCTTGTTTTTTGGCGAGAAAATAGTTGGAACTACGTTAACGCTTACCGAAAGCAGTTGTTGTGCCGAGGAGGATCCTCTGGTCGATCTGTCAGTAGTGCCGCGGTGTACCCTCCATACGTGACGGCGAACCACGGGTCGCGCTCCCCGAGTCGGATGAACGCCGCGTCGCCAACGAGCCCAACCACTCGCCCTCGCGCCTGGGAGTCCGGTCGATGTCTGCAGTCTGGCCGTTGCCCGGCGAGGAAGTCGTGTGCTGCGCCTCCCTCTGTGATGACGATGGTTGCATCGCAGACTGTTGTCACCTCGTAGTAGCTGCTAGAAGAAAGGTTAATGTCGATACCTCGAAAATGAGTGCATGGAAAGGTATTGACAACGAGAGAGATGACATACACCGTGACTGAGGCGGGTCGGGCCGACCGGCCGTAGCTCGGACGGCTCCCGAGTGAGACGGGCGTGCGGAGGGTGGTGCCGAGGGAGGTGCCGAGGGCGGAGGGGGTGGAGGGTACCCTCCGCGTCCGCGATGCTGTGCGTGCACGTCGCTGTGATGACCACAAGTCAAGGCTCTAATCGCAGCCCTTGCGTCGTCGGTCATGCCCGCACGGGCGGCTAGGAGACGATCAAGGTGTTACTCGTTCCCACGCCAGTAGAATTTCAAAGCACCCACCAGCTGTATACGATCCATGTGGTAGTACTGCAAGAAAACACGGAGTAAGTGCGAAGCGTGTTGCCTGAAGGAAATTGCATGAAGAATGGGTTACCACCGCCTCGTCGCCGCGTCGCCCGGTGTGGGTCCGCCACTAGTACGATATCCTCCCGCATGCCGACCATCGCACGCCCGGCGTGGCCCGATAGCGCGCACTGGTGCTTGGAATGTACCACCGCAAGTACTGGCGCACGTCGGATGGAGTAGACGCGTGCCTCGTGCAAAGACGTCCGTCGCCACCCTCCCGCTCCATTCGCCCGCCCACGGCACTGTGTTCGCTTCGATCGTCGCTCTTGCGCCCTTTCCTCATTTGCTCGCAAGTGAATCTTAATGTCGTAACATGTAAGGCAGGCATACAGCTAAAATGATATCCAAAAAAGGACATACCGGTGGGCCTTCGCTGCGATAGGTCGTCCCGCCGGCGGTGGCACCTGCTGGTACAGGCCGAACTGTCTCATGACTCGTTGTGGATTGTATGGCTCGACCATGTGCGAGAAGACCAGGTGGCAGGTCGTCATCCAAAGTGGATCGCCCTCGATTACCTTTGCGCCGATAATCCGTAGGGGCCGTGGTTCGCAAGGAACCGCCCCACATCCATGGCCGCCAGATGATCTTGGTCTCGTCGAGTCTCAAGAGGTTATGGAACTCTGCGTCGACGCGCCTCGGTCTCTCCCTGGCCCACCCTAGGGTACCACGTGTCCAACGTGTTCCCATTGTAGGCCCGTCGTGGGGGTCGTCGCCGAGAGCATTGCCGTAATGCTGGACGGTCAACGGGTACGGGTGCACCGTGTTGCGGAAATAAGGACGGCCAACTGGAAAGTGCTCCCATGACCACAATCGCATTGTGGTGTAGCAAACCGCCAGATCGCTCCACGCCGTCATCGGCCGAGTGGCATCGCATAACCTCGATAAGTGGCGCAGAGCACCGCGAAGCCCAATCGCATCGCGGAACCTCGCTCGCGAGGCGCCCGCCGAGGACTCGCCAGATGGATATAGCTCGGGTACACGCAGTCTCCCTATGTCGTAGGGAACAAGATCCATCCGAACAGGAACAGAAGGTACGCGACGAGGTGTGTCCTGACTGCCTCCGCTATCCCATCCACGGGGCCGATCATGAACTCCCGTAGCCAGGAATGTGGGACACCGGACACGTTTGCGTGAATCGGAGGCCAATCGTCGGCCAAACGCACCTTCCAGCCATCGCCTCGGAGGTGGCACTACTGGAAGACCATGCACCGGCAGACCTGTAAGCATTGCTACATCCTCGAGAGTAATGGTCATCTCCCCCCACCGGAAGTGGAATGTATGAGTCTCCGGTCTCCACCGGTCCACAAGCGTAGAGAGTAGTGCCGCGTCAAATTGCAACGCGTGCGGGATGTCCAACATACGCCGGGCGGCGGGAGGCGGTGTCCCCGCACCGCAGGACGCACTCGCCATCAAGGGCCACCTCTCCCTAGGGGCGCCAGACTGAGCTCGGAGGGTCGCCGGCCGTGACCACGCCCGCAACGGTGCCCCTATCCCAGCGTGGGTCGAGTAGCTCGTACGCGTCGTCAACTGGAGCCTGCGCCATCTCCTGCAGATACCATAAAATTTGTTAGTACGTACTTAAAACATATCGTGTGCCACAATAAAACAAGGCAAAACATAGGACAAAAAGGAAACAACCACACATGAGCATAACGAGTTAACAAAAGACCAAGAAGACTTAACATTCCGTCCAGTAAATAAAGACACATATTAACAAAGAACACTCGATTGCAAAGGTAATGCGACATAACATTCCGTCCCATCGAAGGAATTACAATAAGCAAGCGACATCACGACTTAGTAATTATATCTTGCTCGTTACGATTGTAATCGCTTGTGCCGGTCTGTTTGGACGGCCGATGGAGTGCCCCACCGTCTTGCACAGCCTACAACGGGCCGGTGAACCGCTGTTCGCACGGGTCGTCGTCCATATCGTTCGGATGCGCGTCGGATTGGCGTCTTCCGGCGGCCGGGTGTTTCGGGCGTCGTTCGCACCCACTTCACCGCCCGGCCAGAGGTCTCGTAGTGTGTCCGGCCGTCACGAATGAAACTCGCACCCCAAGTGGCAAAGAGGTGGTGGATATCGTAGTACTCGGAAATGTAACGCCCGAAGATTGCCGCCACGCCGCGCACGCCGCTGCACACATGGGAGCATGGTTTGTGCGTAAGCTGCGGTTTGTTGCGGGTGCACGATGCTTCTTCACCGATCGTGCGGCACTGCCACGATCCCCTCTAGCGTGGCCCATAACGCACTTCTCCCTTAGCGGATCTCGAACTTCGCCGACGCCATCCATGGTGCGAGTCACGCGCGATCGCGCTTTGTCGATCTTTTTCTCCGTAGGCATGCATTACCTCCGAGAATTGTTTACCATCCTCCGGATGCTTCTTGGTCATCATAGCTCGTTAACGGCATCCGATGGTACGGTTCGGCCTCTCCACGATCGCCGTGATCGGCAGGAACGCACACCCTTCAGACACCGTTGTACACCTTCGACATGTTGGTCGCCATGATCCCGCACTCGCACCATCGGTGTCGTGCGCCAGGACCATTTCTCCGTGTCGGCGCCGCGAAGTTAACCCACCGTGTGAACTCCCCAACTCGCGGACCCTCCACCGATGTTCGCGCCGGCATTCGCCGAAGTCCCTTACATGCCAGCGGTATCCTCATCGAGCCGTCTCCACACCGCTTCAACTTTCTCCTTTGGTTCTGCATGCGAGCTTCTTGAATATTTTCATGAGGTTCTTGCTCCGAAACCTTGTGTGGAAGTTGGCCGCGAGATGCCTCATGCACCAACGGCTCCTTACATCGTTCCACTGGAACGGCGGCTGCGTCTCGCTTTGGATCGTGCTCAACGCGGACATCAAGCCAGCATTGCGGTCCGAGATGACACACACACCTGGTCGATCTTGTACTACCGCCTGCTTCACATTACACAGGAACCACAACCAGCTATCCGTGTTCTCGCTCTCAACAATTGCGAAGGCCACGGGGACTAGCTGGTCGTTCGCATCGGCTGCAACGGCGGTGAGGATGGTACCCTTGTACTTCCCACATAGGAAGGTGCCATCCATCGTCAGCACGGGACGACAATGCTTGAAAGCTTCGATCGCCTGACGGAAGGCCCAGAAGACCCTATCAAGAATAAGGCAATTGGGCCCTTCCGTCGGATGCACCCGCTCAAGCTTGTTTATGTATGTCCCGGGATTACATTCTGCGATTTGATGCAACAATCTTGGTACTAGGTTGTAGGCCTCTTCGAATGTGCCGAACATTCGCTCCACGACCTTGCGTTTGGCCCGCCATGCCGTCTTGTAGCTGACCGGGAACCCCACAATATTGGCAACCTCTACCAGGAGGATGTTTGGCGAAATGGACACATCTGCAGTGACGAGGTGGCTTATCAGGCTGGCAACATAAGAGGAGGTCATGTTGCGGTGCCTGTGAAGCGGCTGAGCTAACTCGCATGTGTGATCCTTCAGCACCGTTATCCGAAACCCCATGCCAACAAACCATGAACATTGCGCGCACGGACCTTGCCGCCGCAGATTCATCAACACACCGACGATATGCGTGTCGGGTTGGACCTCTGCACACGATACATCCGACCGATGTTAACGGCGTATTTAGCAATAGCATGCTGGGCGGCGCTCTTATCAGGGAAGCGCTGCCCTAGGAGCAGGGTGTCATCATTGAACCCCCACTCAGCCCCCTCCGGATGTGGCAGAACCAGCGACGTCGTTGCAACGTCGTCCAATCGTGAGGGGACGTAAGCAATGTCAGTGGTCACAAGCCCACCAACTGCATCTCCTCCAGTACCAGCTTCTCCTTCTTCGTCGCCTTCCGAACTAGTTATTTCCACATCCTCCATGCTTTCCACCTCGTCCATCTGGTCGGCCAGGTACTCGTGACAATCAATACGGGCAGCCCACCATCTCTCCGCACCTTCATTGGGCTCAAATTGACTCGACGCCTCCTCAGGTCTCCATCACCCACGTCTTTGCCAGCGTCTCCTCCGACACCGGAGACCAACGCAGGCTGCTCCTCCCCACTAGCAGCTCCACCAAAACCACCCACGCCGGATGTCCCCGTCCTCTCCACGAATTGAACGTGGACCATCGGCCGCAAGATATATCGCGGCGAGCGGGGTTGCAAACAACCCCCATGTAATTGGCCCATGAAGCGCCACATGTGACCTTCATAAGTTGCCAAACGGTCTCTTTGCACCACCCGCAATCGAGGGATACACCACCGATGCATGCCTTCTTCTTTCCGATGGCGCGATCGAACGCGAACGCATACGCATCGCCTTAGCTCGAGAGGCCCATGTCCTTCGTGAGGCGGCGCCGGATCACGGTGCGGTCACAACTTGACAGTCCGCACCGTATGGTCCGTCACGCACTAGACCGTCCCCGTGGAACACGAAGAGATCTTGTATCTCCGCCATGAAGTACCTAACACAACAGCAACTTCCTGACACTTCTGTACTACTGAACTAAAAAATTACATGGTTGCAGGTTTAGTTGAATTTGTATTTAAATAGTACTACATGCAAAAATTATGTGGTTTACATGAGCAATTGGAATAAAATATTGATATCAACGTAAATTTATTCATTCCAAATGGACTTCATATGATTTTTCTATCCATAAAAGGTTGAAGTAAATTTCATTTCTCTTTGTAAAAAAATTCAAAATTTTAGGGTACTTCAAAGTGTCAAACCAATTCTAAGTTAAAGTAAAAAAATCACTTCAGATTTTCCCAAAGCATTTTTAAGTTTCCATACCCCAGTTAGACCTAGCCTATAGCAATGACATGCGGGGTCTACTACATACAATTCTTTGCCATTTAATTTTTCAAATAAAAACTTACTAACAGGTCGGCCCCGTTTGTCATTGGCGCCGTCTACTGCGTAGTGCATGGACCATGACCAAAGGTCAATATACCCGGTTAAGAGTACATAGATAGCGCGCTCCGTCGGTCCGGACCGTCGGCGACTCTATTTCAATTGTACTACTACTTCGCCGAATGACCTCTAAATATTTTAATATTTTATGATGAGGTCCGTGACAGTACGATATTTTTTTACCGACAAAAAAATGAGAACACTAACCACAATAAGTCTGCTAAGTCAACTAATTACGGCATAATCGTAATGCTAACTACTGGGTACTCTAATTACTTGCTAATCACACCGTTTTTCAATTTTCCGTCCGAACATTAAGTCAAGATACACCCACTGCAGAATTATTGATACTCAGTTGCTATCATTTATCTTATTACATCATAATCACATTGCTAAAACTTACTACAACTACAGCTGCATGCGAATGCCACATACCTTTTGTACCGCCTCGCTTCGCCCTCCTCTTCTCGAAGCAGCTTTGCTTTCTCGCTCGCATCGCTAGCGCTAACCTTATTTTGCTCACGTTGAGGCGGCTCGCCGCATACGGCGAATGCGCTCGGGCATGCCCCTTTATATCTGTGACGCAAAGAAGTCGAGCTTGCCTTCGCTGCTGGCCACGTACCGCCCGCTGGTGGAGCGGGCCTGGTCGCCGAACGCGGCCGCAGCACAAGACGGCGCGTGGCGAGAGTTGCCAACCGCCGCCGTCGGGATGGCGCAGTTGGCAACAGCAATCGAGGCCGGGCCGGCGCGCCGCCCGCAAGACGTCGGTGAAGCCACAACCCGCGCCGGCCCCCGACGGTAGCGGTGGCCACGCTGGCAGCTGGCCGCCGGTCCCGGCGGCAAGCAGGCCGCCACGCGACGGCCGGGGCTCGGGCACCTCTGCCGTCCGGGACGGAAGAAGAGTGCTGCCGTGGGGACGGCCGCAGTCGCTTCGCCGCCCCGACTGACAGAAGCAGTGGCGAGAGGGGGCTAAAATGAGAAATTCGCGTATAAGGGGGCTAAATGGGGAATTTTCGTGCATCATACGGCCAAAAGAGTCCAAATTTCGGAGAAAGTTCGAGGTTTTTTTAGGGCGACAAAGTTAGAGGTTGTAATGTTTTTCCTTCTCTCTCTTAGGCACTGTCGGAAATACATGAAATTATCATGATTTCCGTGGAAATTGAACTGTTGCATGCAAAATCCACGTGGTTTAAACTTGCCCTTAATTTATGTAGTGAGATGAAAGAAAATCCGACGGGAAAGGGCTTCGCGCGAGGCTCTACCTATCAAGTGTTGATTTTGTTAATGGATTGAAATCAACTCCTGGCGACGAGGGCAATTTCCTTCCCAATGAGACGTAGGGGGCAAGTGCCAACAGTGATATGCATGGAGTATACACTACTTCAGAAAAAATATTCACAGACGGTTCAAAAATATCATCGCAGATGGTTTTGTTGGCCGTTTGAGTTTATGGGTCAGTAATTACATAAAATCATTGAACTGTCTGTGATGCATACTATCACATACAGTTATTGACTCAGAACTATATATGATAGTTGATTATCACAGACGGTTTGTAGATAAAACCGTCTGTGATAGCTTATGTATCGCAGACGATTTCTAGATAAAATCGTCTGTGATAGCTTATGTATCACAGACGATTTTATCTACAAACCGTGAGTGGTGACTCTTCTTTATAAAGTCTCAATGTATCACAGACGATTTGTAGATAAAATCGTTTGTGATAGCTTATGTATCACAGACGGTTTGTAGATGAAACCGTCTGTTATACATCAATCTGATGTATCACAGACGATTTTATCTGCAAACCGTGAGTGATGACTCTTCTCTATAAAGTCTCCAAGTAGTGGCTGCTTGTGCCTTTAAAACCGGCTTCATATACATATATATATATATATATTGTTCGTAGTCTCTCAGCCACTTTTGAGGTGTCGTCCACGCAGCATAAAGAGGATGAAACAGCAACCACGAGCAACTTCATGAAGCATGGTTGTTAGGAGAGCACGTGGACATCCAATTACCTGGATGTCGTCGATAGGTAATTGGACGTCGCTATGTTCAGAAAATAGTGTGAACACACAAGTACTCCGACTGGAAAGTGGCATCATGTATCAGCAACTAACCATAGAACCACATCTCATGAACCAACGTCATACTCCGACAAGTTCTATAGTTGGTTGCCGATACATGATGCCACTTCCTAGTTGGAATACCTGCGTGTCCACGCCATTTTCTGAACACAGCGACGTTCAATTACCTGTCGACCTCATCTAGATAATTGGATGTCCACGTGCTCTCCTGACAGGCATGCTTTTTGAAGTTGTCTGTAGCTGCTGTCTCGTCTTCCTCACTAAGAATTGAATGGATGAAACTTAACAAGTGACCTTTATTAGTGTGCCTTCCAAAATTTTCATATGATAGTACGTCCTTGTTAAAAAAAGTTTTGTTTCAATATTGTGGTTTGTGCACTAGATTTTCCCTAGATCAAGTTGATTGTTACAATCTTATTGAGATAACCAAAAATAAAATGAAGGAAGCAATTTATTCTGTTTCTTTTGGAAAATATATTGATGGGGTAGTAAGGTATGATGCATATTGCTAATAGTGTATTATAATGATGTTAGTGAGGTTTTAAGTAAAGGGTCATGAGGGTGGTGTTGATTCTTTTAGAAAGAAAGAAAAAATTGATTGCCTTTCGTGATATTGTTTAAATGAAAATATTTTGAGTTTTGCATTTGTGATGTTTTAGAGTTCATGGTTTTTGTAGCAACTGAAATTGGGTTGAGCATAGTGACGTGTTAGCAAGTTTCCTTGGTTCTTAAGTTATTAATGTGATTTGGTCTTGAAAACTCTTTTTGTTTGAGTTGGAAAATTATTGTTGCATTAAAAGAAAATTGGTTTATTTGTTAATGGAAAGAGTGTAGTGGAAGTATTTGAGATTGGAGTGAAACATTGTAACTTGCAACTTATTGAAGTGTGCTTAACCTTTCTATTTTTGTCGCATAAGAATTTCTCAAGTTTCAAATAGTAATGTTTATTCTTGTTGGTGGAAGTTTGATATTCTCTTTTTGTGGGGCTTGTGCCCTCAACTGTTATCTTGTCTTTTGCTTTTTGAGATCTAATGACTATTTCTCTTAGTCTTGTGTTTACTGCAAGTAGTAAATATTTTTCTGTGTGCTGAAAATTTATGTTATTTGTCTCTTCTTTTGAGAAAGGAATAATAGATTTGTTTTACAAAATCTTATATAGTGGCAACTAGTTAATAGTGGTAAAGTATATGATGTTGTAAAACCTTGGGTTGCAAGTTATTTGAGGAGCATTGGAGGATGAATTGATTTCATAATATAAATCTTGTAGAGACTTGGATCTAAAAGGAATGATGGTCGTTGGGGGCAAAACTGATTATATTGTTACAACTAATAGAACTTATAGTGAATGGTGGTCCAAGAATATTTGTTCATGTTGGTAGAATATTGGAATTGTCAAATAGTTAGGGTATTGTGTTTGTGTAATTTGCAAGCCTGTGTAGGTGAAATTGAAGGGTGTGGTTTAGTGAGGGTCGAAGATTGGTGAAGTTAACCGTTTTTGGGCGGTTAATTTATTAGTGAGGAATATTGATATTAATGATTGAGGATATTGTTTGGATTGTATGAATTTTAGAAATCAAACCTAAGGATTTCCTATCAACTTGATGAGTACGGGTTTATAAGGGTGGCCCGATCTTTACGGCGTAGGTAAGATATTGAGGATAATGATGAGTCTATGGCCCGATCTTCCGAAAGATACTGATAAGTCGATTGTGAAGAACTCAACGTTGATGATCCGGAGGCTCCGACCAGAACAAATCAAACCTCCTGCAATCACTACACCACTGCTCCGATGGTTATCAACCGTGCCGAACGCGGTTGACCTCGCCAACAAGGCTATCTCCTGCATGCTAATCGAGAACACAAGCAAGAGAGTAGAAGATGCAATCTGATATTGTATTGCGAATATAGATGAAGCACACAATGTGGGGTTCCTCAACCGAACGTGCGGCAAGACTGCTAAGCAGAATAATCTCAAAGAAAAACCGGCCTTAAACTATGACGGCTATTGTACATATATAGGGGGACGTGAGGAGATCGACCTAGGGTTGTTGGAAAGAGGCGTACACAACCTGGACTCTGACATCGATACGCTTACAATGCCCTATTAGGCCAAAACAGTGACGCAACACCTTATTCATTATTCATGTCGTGTATCTCTAGTCGAAGACCTGGTCGTAGGACTGGTCCTGGGGTGGTCCTGAGGAGTCCATGCTATCTCTGGTCGTAGATTGTGTCCAACGAGTTCTGGGCTCGCCGAATACTGGTGATACTGGTCGTAGGCCTGTGGAACTGGTCATGGACCTTCTTGAACTGATCGTAGTCCTAGATTCCTAAGTACAAGTAAATCATCTCCATTAGGCAGCATCATAGAGTTCTCAAATAATACACTCAGCCCTAGAAACGAATTTACCTGATAAATAAGTTCACGAGCATGGGCCCGAGTAATTGGACCTTGCACATCATTCAAAGTAGTAGGAAGAGGAGTGTTCATATCAGTAGAAGTGATGTCCTCATCAGATAAATTGTGGAAGATCAACGGGGATAATTAGCTTTATACCTGCCTAGGTTGGTTACGACCCGTGCGATGGGGACGACGATCCGAAGCTACAAGAACTCCGACCCGCTGTCCGAACAATCACAAAACCACAAACCAGGACTAGTCCACATAAAACGGCCGAAACCGAAGAGCACGAACTAAGGGGACCCCAGGGTGATCCTTCTCGTGAATCCAAGAGAACTCACAAGAACATAGGAGTAAAAGCAACAGTGGTCTTGCTGCAAAGTACTATCTTTCATAGATTTTCAAAGATCATCAATAGTTCGAGTACAGGAATATTAATACTAGGAATAGCCTTCTTAGTTTAGGTGTGAAAGCAAATATAAGTTCATCAGTTTTCTTGAGCAGCTCAAAGGTTTTCTTGGGTGGAACTCGAGCCTGATTCTTATTTCCTCGCGCAGCATTTATCAGCTTGTGCGGCTGTCACGAAAATGACCATAACTTTCTTTACACAACTCCAAATGATGCACAGTTTGAAGCGTAGGAAAATAGACTTGATAAGTTATCCATTGGTCTGGTGTATGCTGGCTGGAATCATTGTGATTCATGCAGAAATTTTATGCAAAACTCGTTGGTTCTGTGGACCTCCTTGTTCCTCTCCAATGCACCTGAGTTCAACATTGGAAGCACTACTAAGTTATTGAGGTCTGAAATAAGGCTTAAGTTAGCGTTCACCTGATCAAGTATTTGTTTAGCGTGTCTTCTTGTAATTGGTCTTTGATATGCTTTTGCAGCATCAGATGGTGGTGTAGTTAATGACGGTATACTACGTGGTAGGTCATAGGTGGTAAGGTTATTGAAGTCCTCATCATCCTTCCCTTCTTGAAAAGGAGTCGTCCTCGACTCTAATGGTCCAAAATAAGGAGCTAGATCTGAAACGTTGAATGTTGTACTGATGCCATACTCTTGAGGAAGATCTATCTTGTAGGCATTATCATTGATCTTCTTAAGTACTTTGAATGGACCATCTGCTCGTGGATGAAGTTTACTCTTGCGTTGCTCTGGAAAGCGCTCTTTACAAAGATGTACCCATACTAAGTCACCTGGTTTGAGCAACATCTTTTTCCTACCTTTGTTTGCCTGTTTCTCATGCTACTTGGTTATTTTCTCATGTTTTCCTTGCCTTTCTCATGCAACTTCTTCACAAATTTAGCACACTTGCTTGCGTCAAAATTGGTTCGTTCTTGCAAAGGCAAAGGCAAAAGGTCTATGGAAGCTGTGGGTTTGAAACCATATACAATCTCAAATGGACAAAATTTAGTGGTCGAATGTACTGCCCTGTTATATGCAAATTCCACATGTGGGAAACACTCTTCCTAGATCTTCAAAATTTTCTTTAGAATAGCTCGTAACAACATAGAGAATGTTCGGTTCACAACTTCAGTTTGTCCATCTGTTTGTAGGTGGCATGTTGTAGAGAATAATAGTCTGGTCCCAAGTTTTCCCCACAATGTCTTCCAAAATAGCTTAAAAATTTGGTGTCACGATTTGAAACTATCGTATGTGGTACACCATGAAGTTGCACCACTTCCCTGAAAAACAATCCAGCAATGTGTGAAACATCGTTGCTCTTGTGACAGGGAATAAAATGAGCCATTTTGCTACACCTATCAACTACAACAAAAACTGAATCTCTTCCCCGCTTAGTTCGGGGTAAACCTAGAACAAAACACATTGAGATATCCTCCCATGGAGCATTAGGAATAGGTAAAGATGTATACAATCTATGAGGGTTCAAATGGGACTTAGCTCTGTGGCATGTCTTACATCGCAGCACATAACGCTCAACATCGCGCCTCATCCTTAGCCAAAAGAAATGATCGGCCAGAACACTCTCAGTTTTATTTGCACAAAAATGTCCCATAAGTCCTCCAGCGTGAGCGTCCTGCAATAAAAGTAATCGAACAGAACAATCTAGAATGCATAGCTTGTTATCTCTAAATAAGAATCCATCATGCAAATGAAATCTTTCCCAACCCTTTCCGTTAGTGCACTTAGAATATGGTTCAGCAAAATATGAGTCACTAACATATAATTCCTTGATACTTTATAGACCAAGAATTTTAGCATCAAGCTGAGAAAGCAAAGCATGACGCCTAGACAAAGCATCAGCTACAACACTATCATTTCCTTTCTTATACTTCACAATATAAGGAAAAGTTTCTATGAACCCACTCCATTTTGCATCACTTCGATTCAGTTTTAGTTGGCCCTTAAGATGTTTCAAAGATTCATGGTCTCGATTCAGTTTTAGTTGGCCCTTAAGATGTTTCAAAGATTCATGGTCTGAGTGTATCACAAATTGTTTGGGCCATAAATAATATTGCCATGTTTGTAAAGCCCTTACTAAAGCATACAATTCTTTATCATAAACATAATAATTGAGAGTTGGACCACTTAATTTTTCACTGAAGTATGCAATAGGCCTACCTTCTTGCATGAGCACTCCACCAATTCCTATACCACTTGCATCGCATTCAATCTCAAATATCTTACCGAAATCCGGTAGTGAAAGGAATGGTGCTGATGTTAACTTAGCTTTCAGCTCTTTGAATGCCTTCTCTTGTGCTTCACCTCCATTGAAATCGGACATCTTTCTTTGTCAATTCATTGATCGGGGCAGCAATGGTGTGAAGTCATTCACAAATCGTCGATAGAATTCGGCAAGCCTAAGAAAACTCTTTACCTAGCTTACATTTTGTGGAGGCAGCCATTCACGAGCTGCCTTGACTTTCTCCTCATCCACCTCCACATCTTGTCCTGAAACAACAAAGCTAAGAAAAACAATCTTGTTGGTGCAAAAAGTGCACTTGGTAAGATTAGCATATAATTTTTGTTCCCTCAAGATAGTGAGCACACAATTTATATGTTCGAGATGTTTTTCAATAGATTGGCTGTAAATTAGAATATCATCAAAGTAAACTACAACAAACTTGCCAATGAAAGCTCTAAGCACATAATTCATTAGTCTCATAAAATTATTGAGTCCATTTGTTAAATCAAAGGGCATTACTAGCCACTCATACAACCCAAATTTGGTTTTGAAAGCTGTTTTCCACTCATCACCTTCTTTCATTCTTATTTGATGATAGCCACTTCGTAAATCAATTTTTGAAAAGATGGTAGAACCACTGAGTTCATCAAGCATGTCATCAAGTCTAGGTATGGTATGTCTATATCTCACAGTTATATTATTAATGGCTCTATAATCTATACACATTCTCCAAGATCCATCTTTCTTTGGAACTAAAAGAACTGGTACAACACAAGGAGAAAGACTTTCCTTTACATAACCTTTGTTGACGAGGTCCTGAACTTGGTGTTGGATCTCCTGAGTTTTCGCCGTGTTGGTGCGATATGGTGGTCGGATCGGCAATGGGGCACCAGGTACCAAGTCTATTTGATGTTAAATGCCTCTCCTGGGTGGTAGTCCAGGTGGTACTTCGTCGGGAAACATGTCCACATAGTTCTGCAAAATGTCAAGAACAAAACTAGGCAAGGTAGAGGGTAAGTCGTTAGCAGAAAAAAGCTTTCCTTGTACATGAGTACAAAGAATGTAGAGTTGGGTTCTCTTAATTCCCTCATGTCCCCTTTCCTATCCATCATCACTAAACCCTCTTTTCCCCTTGGCTTGGTTAATTTTGGCTGTGGATTTTTGTTTGTCTTTGGAGTCACTCGCTCACTATATTGATGGTTCTCACTCAAGTGTTTCTCACTCTCCCTCTTCTTTCTTTTCAGATCGTCCATCATTATCTCCTCCGGTGTTAAAGGAAGTAAGGAGATACGCTCCCCTTGGTACTGGAAAGTAAGCTTGTTAGCTTGCCCACTAAGCTGAACATCACGATCATATATCCAAGGACGTCCCAATAGCAATTGGTATGCTTGCATTGGAACCACATCACATTCCACTTGATCACTGAATTTTCCAACAGAGAATTGAATTGTAACAATATTGTTAACCCGCAATGAACCACAATCATTGAGCCACTGCATCTTATATGGTCTGGGATGACGCTCTGTTTCAAACACAATTTTTCACCAAATCTGAACTAGCAATATTATTGCAACCTCTATTGTCAACAATGATCCGACATACCTTCCCTTTGATAGTGCCACGGGTATGAAAGATGTTATGCTACTGCCCCTTATCTTCTTTTACCGCATTAACACTTAATTCTTGACGAGTAATAAAACAATTATTATCTTCCTCATCAACTTGAATACCACAATCAGATTTCTCCTCACCATCAACCAATCCTTCGTCATGTACCCCAGTTTCCTTAGGGTCACTCTCAAATTCTCATTCACCTTTTTCATTAGTAAGCATGGTCTTTCTACTAGGACACTCAGAAGAAATCTACCCTCTTCCTTTGCACTTGAAGCACTCGGTGTCACGGCTGCGTTTAGGAATTGGTGTTGCGGATGATGCACCTATGGATGCAGGAGGGCGTCTATCACCATTACGAGCAGGAGGAGAAGATGCCGATGAAGCCACTTGCCTTCCACTAGCGTGAGGTAATCTTTGGCCGTGACCGTGCTTTGAGAATGAGATTGGCCCTGTTGTGGACGTCGCCAGGATGCTACCGTAGGGCGGCACAAAGAAGGATGAGTATGTCCATGGTGCTGAACTTTTCTTTCAGTTCGCTTTGCTTGGTCCACTAGTTCCTGCAGAGTATTATAAGGGAACATCTCAACAAAATCTAAAATTTCTTCACTTAGACCATGCAAAAATCTAGCCATCTTAGACTCTTCATCTTCTCTGATCCGGGCACGAATCAAAAGGGTTTCCATCTCCTTATAGTACTCATCCACTGTGTGTGATCCTTGAGTAAGGCGTTGCAACCTATTTTGGAGTTCTCGCTGATACTAAGATGGAACAAAACGTCGTCTCATTACTCGCTGATACTAAAGTTGGTTTTCTTGTAGTTGGTTCCACCAAGTCAAAGCTTAGCGAGAGAATTCAACACAAGCTAGATTTACTCTCTTTGCATCTGAAAAATTGTGCACTCGAAGAATATGATCACATTGTTCATCCCAATCATAATAAGCATCGGAGTCCTCTTTCCCTGTAAATTTTGGAACACTCAACTTGATTCGAGCAGCATTATCAGGGTCTTCACGACCACGATGGCCAGGGCGACGGTTATTATCACCATGGGCAGGCACCATGGCTCGGTGGCAGTGGCACTCCATAAAAAATCATTGTCACCATAATCATCAAACTCGTCATATTGATCATGAGCAGATGGTACTTGACCATTGTTGTAGTGCACACGGGGGCCTTGGCCTCAGCCGCGTGCTCCTCCTCCTTGCTGCAAAGCTTGTGCAGCCACTCCTCGGCCACGCACACTAGCTGCAGCTCGGGCGCCTGCGCCATGACCAGCCTAAGGGTGGAGATTGTTGAGTTCTCCATCGTCTTGAGCACCCACCGAATTTTCATCACCAACCTCGGCCAGTGGGTCAACAAGATTTGGTGGTTGTTGAACCATGCCACCAACTATTGTATGACATTCATTGAACATCTTCTCCATAGCACCAAGAAGATTATTACGCATTTGTCGTGACTTCAAAGACGTGTTACAGTGGGCATCAGCTTCTTCATGATTTTCTCCATGCACACTTGACTGAGATCCTGCCATGTTAGTTAGAACCAATATATAGTGGTATAGGTAAAATTTGTGGAATCACATAATCTTACCTCCTACTCACCAATGCTCTTGTGCGTTCTCATTGAACCGCGATTGTGCAATGTGGTAGTTTATTCGAAAGTGATTCAGCGATTGAATAGCAGGAGTCGCAAGAACTAGCCTCGGTTTTGACTGGAGTTAGGTGGGATACTCAAAGAGGGCTATGGTACTGATCCAGAGCACTACAATTCAAATTAATGAATATGAAATTTGCAACACAACCCTTTTCTACTACTTTTTTTTTGTTTTTTCTGTCAATCCTTTTTTCCCCTCTGTTTTTCTCCTTTTTAAAAAAACAGGATAGCCACTTTATTCTAAGGGGGTGCACAAAGAAAAACATACGGTGTTTGTAACCAGCAATTAGATGAGCATGAGCAACACAAGATTAGCAGTACCAAGCAAGGGCTCTAGGTATTTTTGTGGGTGAATTGTGGACTCTAGGAAGGAAACAAAATAACAAGAACACACGAAGGAACGAAGGGGCTAATATGTGGGTGGCGAAACCTACCGTGTCAACAAAAACTCTGATAGCACTTGATGAGTATAGGTTTATAAGGGTGGCTCGATCTTCACGACATAGGTAAGATATTAAGGATAAATTACGAAAGATCAGAGGGGATAACTAGCTTTATACCTGCCAAAATTGGTTACAACCCGTGCGATGGGGAAGACGATCCGAAGCTACAAGAACTCCGACCCGCTGTCCGAATAATCGCAGAACCACAAACCGAGACTAGTCCACATAAAATGGTCGGAACTGAAGAGCACGAACTAGGGGGACCCCAGGGGGATCCTTCTCGCGAATCCAATAGAACTCACAAGAACATAGGAGTAAGAGCAACAGTGGTCTTGCTGCAAAGTACTATATTTCATAGATTTTCAAAGCTCAAAAATAGTTCGAGTACAGGAATATTTATACTAGGAATAGCCTTCTTAGTTTAGGTGCGAAAGCAAATAGAAGTTCATCAGTTTTCTTGAGCAGCTCAAAGGTTTTCTTGGGTGGAACTCGAGCCTGATTCTTCTGTCCTCGCGCAACATTTATCAGCTTGTGCGGCTGTCACGAAAATGACCATAACTTTCATTACACAACTCCAAATGATGCACGGTTTGAAGCATAAGAAAATAGGCTTGACAAGCTATCCATTGGTGTGGTGTATGCTGGCTGGAATCATTGTGATTCATACAGAAACTTCATGCAAATCTCGTTGGTTCGGTGGACCTCCTTGTTCCTCTCCAATGCACCTGAGTTCAATCAAAGAAGAGGACATTGGAAGCACTACTAAGTTATGGAGGTCTAAAATAAGGCTTAAGTTAGCGTTCACCTGATCAAGTATTTGTTTAGTACGTCTTCTTGTAATTGGTCTTTGATATGCTTTTGCAGCTTCAGATGGTGGTGTAGTCAATGACGGTGTACTACGTGGCAGGTCATAGGTGGCAAGTTTAGTGATGTCCTCATCACAACTATATTGAAGTTCATTGTAGGATTCTTGGAGGTTGAATTTGGGCTTTACAGTGTTATGCTAGCATCTTGGTTGCCCATAATTAGGTGAAAAAATGGAGCAAGTTGGGTTTCAAGAGTTGTGGTGATCTCTGATAGGATTCTTTTGGTTGTGGTAAATATGTGAACCGGAGTTTTGAAGGTATTTAACCTTAGAGAATTGATGTAGTGGAGATTCTAGGTGAATTCTATATTGAGGTGCATTCGGAATTAGTTATCAAAGTAATTCATTTGGTAGAAGAGTTGGCTAGAGTATGTTATTGTGGATTGGTAGAGTCTCTCTACATAGGTGCGGGTGTTGTGTTCGATTTGAGCATATTTTTGAGGTTTCCAATCTAAGATAAATAAGTTATTGTATTATGCGGTGATTTTGGAATCCTACCATTTAAAAGAAAGTTTATTCATAAAATAAAGATTGAAGAAAAGGGGTGGTTTCTCCTGTAGTGAAATACCCTTTTGGATCTTGTTTGAGTTTGTGTTTATGGCGGATGTCAATTACAAATTGACTTGTTTTACGTTGGCGCGTTGTCTTTTTGGATAAGAAAAAAGATGAATGGTTGTTTTGGGCATTGAGTGATTTTCACATTTGGCTTATCTGGTGTTCATTGGCGAACTGCATACTTGGAAAGTGGAAAAAATTTCACGATGAATCTTTGATTTTGGATTTGACTCTTTTGGAAGGAAGTTGGTAATGTGTGGTTGCGATGGACCTTCGTTTTCCAGTTATGTTCTTTTTGTAAGAGGGTTGGCTTAAGACGAGTTGTTTGTGCATCCCTTCTTAAAGGAGATGCTCCTTGCAAAGGTAAAGTGATTGATTGAGAGGGGGAACCAGAGTTTCGTGTGATTTGTGCGGGTTGTGTGGTTTGGTACCAATGGGAGATTTAGCCCAAGAGAGTTTCGTGTGATTGTGCGGGTTGTGTGGTTTGGTACCAATGGGAGATTTAGTCCAAGGTATGTTGGACCATTCCCGATAATTGCAGGGATTTGGAAGATGACGTATCACTAGGGTGCCTCGAATCGGTAGCGTAGTACACAACGTCTTGCATGACCCTGTGTTGAGGGAGTGTTTGAGAGATCCTAATTTTCATTACAGCCATTGGCGAATGAGTAAGACCATACCTTCTAGTTATGTCTGATATGGGTACCTAGAGTGGTAAGTTGTTGTGGTCATGTCAAACTAGGCGGGAAGCGACTTGGGAGTTAGAGTCTCGCATGCGCGAGCAATTCCCGGAGTGGTTCACGTCGGGTATGTGTTAATGATTGTTGATTTCAGTTTTGGTGTTCTTTCGAGTAGAATGGTGATAGTAGAATTCGGGGTTGATTTCTTTTAAGGGGGTAGAATGTAATATCTCGTTTATTTATAGAGAATATAAGGAGATTCCATATTTGCCTCGCCAAGAAAAGGGATAGAATGTTGCAACGTGATTTTCGTGATTGAAACAACTACGAATGGAAAACCTTATAACTACAAAGTTTTAGATATCTTTGCATAGTCTAATTTATAGTCCTTATTGACATAATTTAGCATTCCCACGTGTGATATATGAGGCCCACAAGGTAGGCTGCACAGAGAATTAGAGTCCGCAGCTAAGTCAACTTCCAAAGCAAATTTGGCAATGAAGACGACATTTTTATAAAATCTCCTCAAATAGAATGTTGCATTACTATAAGTTGGCTAAACAGAAAAAAAAAGAACCACTCCATTCCAAGTTCGGAAGAAAACGTTATGACGTTTGAAAGGTTCACAGCACAGAAGGAAAGTCGAAAACCGACTCGAATTCAAAGTGTATTCCAAATCAAATTCAATGTCGGTTATTTCCAACCCTACCACTGTCATAAAAAAGATATAAAGCTGCAGAGACAGAGAGTAGAGGAGTCTGGGCAAAACTAGAATAGTTCAAACGCCGAGCCAGGCCTAAAAAGGCCAGCATCGAACGGGCAGGCCCGAGCCTGCCCAAAAATTGAATTTTTGATTTTTAAAACTATTGTTTTAGTTCTTTTTCAGAATAAGAAGCAATATTTAATTCATTTCCAGAATAAAAAAATATTTACATTTTTTTATTACATTTACAGATATTTTTAGCTTTTGGGCCTAAAATCGAGTTCCAAGTCCTACCAAAGCAGTCCTGCCTAGGCAAAATAGAGGAGGCGGTCAAGCAACAATGTGAGCATGGCAGCGGCAGGACGATGGCGGCACTCATGATGGCCAAAATGGAACTAGCGGGGAGATGGTCACGAGAGCATTGGTTCGCAGCTTGGGCGACAGAGAGGAGGCTGGCGGCGCACGATGATCGGGCATGGGGAGGAAGAGTGGCGGCAGCATTGGAGGGGGAGAGGGTCGTAACGGGGGTGAGCATGAGTATGAGGGGAATGAGGAGAACTCACCGTAGTGGACGAAGGAGGCCGGGGTCCTCTAGGAGGGTGCAATCGGGTTGAAGTTCAACAAGCGAGGATGGTGACGATGGTGGTGCTTTTTGGCCGAACGTGAGAAAGATGGAGGTGTGGCGAGCTACGGGAGTGGAAACCCCGAATCGGCAGAGGGAGAAGCGATGAGGTGGCTCGGGAACACTGCATGACGCACTCATTGGGGAAGGTGCACACCGAAGCGGCGTTGGGGCTCGGCGAGGAGCGGCGGCCGAACGATAGCTCGAGTCCCTTGCCGGTTGGCTTGCATGAGGAAGAGAATGGTAGCAAAGAGGGCGAAAGGGAGGAGACCGAGCGCGGCTTAAATAGGGTGGGGCGAGGGAGAAGGTGGTCAAGCCAGGCGTTGGCTGGCCGGGAAAGAGGAGAGGCCGCGTGGGCTGGGGGGTAAGGAAGGAGTCCAGCGGGTCGGCTCGAGGAAAAAGAAAAGAAAAGATGGAGAAAAGAGGGAAAAGGGCGGTTGGAATTTGACCCAAACCTGATTTGTGGCATTGTATTATATTATATTATATTTTCTTTTAGCTTCAAAATTTCCAGTTTAATTCCTGGTTTGGTGTTTTAAATTCAAATGTCGGATTAATTAAATTATCAAATTATCTGTCGTTAAGTAGTTTTTCTTTCATCTGGGTAATTGCTATTGCGAAGTTCAAAATACGTCAAGATTTCAAATAAAAACCAGGAAACTCGAATATCAATGAGGTGCGTTAAAAGTTTTAAATTTTCCACATTTTTAAGCATTCGAAATGTAAACAAAATTTGGATCGTTACAGTCGCGAGGGTCGATTCTTCATCCAACGACACGCCGCGTGGGGCATGTAAGATCCGGCGGAACCATCTACAGAGCAGTACACACCGAGGGTCTGTCTGCTCGTATGTAGGAATTTTGCGCTTCAAAAAGTATTAACGATTCCTATGTGAAAAAAATCACGTGTTCCGGACGGGTCGGAGACACCGAGTTGTGCGCACGTAGACTTGCAGAGCGGAGACTGACGAGATGAAACCTAGAATATATAGTTGTCATGTGCCGTGTACCTGCGCATGTAGCATCATCACATGCAACGAGCAAGTCCATTTGCTGTAGGATGTGCAGACCTGCAAGAAGAGGTAGCTAGGCTAGGCTAGGCTAGGCTAGGTGCAGAGCATCCACAGGACACATCCATGCAGCGCAGCTAGCTGCTTAGCAAGCTACACACACGCATGCATCGTCTATTTTAGCTAGGCTATGCTATGCTAGGGTTCTTCAGAAGCGTGAACCTGAACCTCTGACGACGTCCAATTGGGATCGCAGCTAGCCTTGCGTGCGTGGATCGATCGTGATGGATGGCAGATCGACGAGGCCTTCTTGCCCTTGCGTCGCGTCAGGTCAAGCACCATCTGGATAGATCGTCGGTCGATGCATGCATTGCAGCTGCAAGCGTGTTGGTGATCGCACAAATGGATCGATCCCATTTCTTCTTCTTCTCTCTCTTTTAAGGTTCTCGTTTTCGAAACTGCATTGGCACTAACACTTGTATTTAACATAGTATCGGTATGGTGTATATGTCTGTAACTCATTATACAATAGAGAAATATACAAATAACAATATACATCTAACATCTCTCTTAAACTTATGATAGATCAACAACATAAAGTTTGGAGAGATAGAATCTGTGCTGGGCTCTGGTCTGCGTCTTTGTGAAGAAATCTGCCAACTGAAACTCTGAAAGCACATACTAAAGAACAACAACTTGGTCCTGCACCTGTGTCCGCATGTAGAAAGCATCAACACTAATATATTTTGTAACCTCGTGCTTCACCAGATCTCTAGCACTACTAATAGCACATGTAATATCAGACAAAAGATAAATAGGCGCTGAAACAGTAACACCAAAATCATCAAGTAACCACCGTAGCCAACTAACCTCTGCATTCAACAAAATCGTAGCTCGCAACTCAACCTCAGCACTCGAACGAGAAACTGATGTCTACTTCTTAGTCTTCCAAGCAATGAGAGAATCACAAAGAAAAACACAATATGCAGAAAGAGATCAGCGATCAGAGTGATCGCTAACCCAGATGGCATCAGAATATGTCTAAACCTGTAAAGAGCTAGAGCGGGAAAAAAAATAGACGACAAGTGATGTTTCCACAAAGATATCGTAGAACACGAAGAAGATGACTCACCATTAGTGGGTCGAAGATGAACATTAAGCTCCATAAGAGTCTCAGTAGTGTGTTGATCAGAAAGAGAAGCACGACAAAGAAGATCCTGAATATTTTTTCTTGGGACAGATAGACCCCTCAGGTGTAGAAAAAATCTTAACCCCAAGAAAGTAGCGAAGAGGACTCAGATCAGATATGAGAAAATATTCATTAAGACGCTCCTTGATAAAAGTGATGTACTGAGAATCATCTCCAGTAATAATCATATCATCAACATATAAAAAGAGAAGTGTCCGACTACGAGGCGAAGTATGAATAAAAAAAGCATTATCATGAGCACTGGCAGAGGAAACCAGCTGCAGTGACAATAGAACAAAAACGATCAAATTAGGCACGAGAAGCTTGCTTAAGGCCGTAAAGAGAATATCTTGTCATAATCATGACCATTCTACTGCTGAAAACCACGTGTCACGAGGCGAGCTTTGTAGCGCTCAAGAGAACCATCAGAGTGGAGCTTAACCTTGTAGACCAACTTGCACGTGATAGGAGTAACACACGCAGGAAGAGGAACAAGATTCCACGTGCCAGTATGCTCAAGGGCAGCAATCTCCTCTGCCATCGCATGCTGCCACTCCTAATGAACAACAATATCACGATAAGAAGTTGGTTCGGCAAGAGCCGCTAAACAAAAACGCATAGGAGGGCGCATAGACTGACAATAACGAAGAGCATATCGAGGAGGAGAGACCGAAGAAGATGACACATCAGAAGAATCCACAACTCGCGGACGACGAGTATAGTAGAGGAGATAAGAAGGAACAAGGTTAGTTGGAGCCTCTGGAGAGGGTGACTATGGCAAAGGAGACGATGAAGGAGGCATCGCAGAGGCCAAAAGTTGGGATGGAGTTTTGGTGGCTATGGGAGTGGTAAGAAAAGTCAGGAAAGAAAGAGTCTCGGCAAGATATGCTAAAGTGGTGGAAGGAGAAGGACAAGGGTGGAAAGAAAGAGACTCATCAAAGTGACGTTCCGAGAAACCCGCATCTGTCGGCCAACAGGATCCCAACAACGATATCTCTTATACTCAGCGTTATAACCCAGAAAAACACACTCCACGGACTGAGTGGTCAGCTTTGTGCGCTTACGAGGGGGTAAGAAGAATATAGCACACACACACCCAAAGAGATGAAGACTAGAATAGTTAGGAGTCTTGCCACAGAGACGCTCAATTGGGATCCCACCCTGAAGAGTAGAAGAAGGCTGAATATTAACCAGGAAAGTAGTAGTGAAAATAGTCTCAGCACAGAAGTGTGGTGGGACACCAGAAGCAAGCATAAGATCACGGGCTGCCTCAAGAAGATGGTGATGCTTTCGTTCAGTCACACCAGTCTGGGCATAAGCATTTGGACAAGAAAATCGAGAGAGTGTGCCTGCTTAGCAAGAAAACCAAGGAGGACTCGACAAGTATTCCCAACGAGTTAGCACGAATGGCACGAATAGAAGAATCAAACAGAGTACAAATTATGGTGGTAAAAGTCTTGTAGATGGATAAAATCTCACTACGAGATGACATAAAGTATATATATGTATGGCAAGAAAAGACATCAATAAAAATTATATAATATCGATGACGTCTTTTCGAAACGAAAGGAGCCGGACCTCATACATCAGAATGAACAAGATCAAAAGGATACTGTGATACTGACTCACTGGAAGGATAAGAAAGTTGAAACTATTTACCAAACTTACAACCCTGATAATTTAGAGAAGTATTACCAGACACAGACCCTAAAAGACTACGATGAAGTAAAGAAGATAGATGCAACTCGCAAAGATGTCCCAAACAATGATGCCATTGAGTAAAAGACGCAATGGAAGATACAACAGAAGCGGAGGCGGTGGTGGAGGCCACAAGACTGGCAAGAGCAGCGGAAGGAAGACGAAGCGAGTCAAGCTCCCAGAGGCGTCGTGAGTCATGATAGCGAGGGCCAGTACCAGCCAGAGTCCCCGTGCGGCGATCTTGAACAGAACAAGAATCAGAATTGAGAATAACACGACAACCATGATTGGTGAGCTGAACGACAGATATGAACTGCATTGTTAGTTTCGAAACATAAGAAATAGCAGGAACATGAAAAGATGAATTCTAAAATGTGCCTTATCTTGCGACAGAGAGAGAGGTATCATCTGCTGTCTGAACAATGATAGAATCAGCTAAAGGATAAATGGAAGTGAGACTGTTGAAATCAGATGTCATATGAAAGGAGACACCATAGTCAATAATATAAGGTGATATACGTGAGGAAGGAGTAGAAGGTGGTCTCTCATTACAAGACTGTGCAGTAGAACTAGTAGAACCAGATGGTGCAGAAGCAACCATGCGACGCAGCGGTGTGAGAAACTCCTAACAATGAGAAGCACCAGAGCTCATCTGAGAGGAGGAACCACCAGTGCGCTTCGGAGGATGGCCACCACGACGTAAATCCTTCTTCTTCTTATAGCAGAACCTCTCCACATGTCCATGCTTGTTGCAATAGGCGTAGTGGAGTCCCCTTCCAATAGCAGCTGTCACTGGTGAAAACACAACGGATGATGGAACAGCCGTAGTAGGTGTAGAAGCTGGAGGAGCTGCCAGAACCGAAGGAATCTACTGAAACGTTAGCAAACCCGCAACACGAAGGCGAATCTCCTCAGTACGAACAGTTGCAAGGGCCTCCAACAGAGTCACACAAGGGTGGCGCGCCTGCAACTGAGCACGAGTCTGCTCATACTCAGCACGGAGATTAGTCAAGAAGTCATAGATACGACGAAGCTCTAGGTGAGACTGCTGACGCTGACAGCACTGACACATGTGACAAACATCCGGTCCCAAAGAGTCAATCTAACGCCATACCATAAATAATTGGGTATAGAACTCGTCCACAGTGGTATCTCCCTACTGTAGTGACTACTCCTCACGCACAACATAAAGATATAAGGAATCACCAGATGGCTCGTAGCGGTTACGTAGATGCGTACACATCAATTGTGTTGAAGCCAAACCAACCACATCACCAGTGAATTGCACCTCAATGCCAGCAACCAGAATAGTAGAGGCACGAGCATCCTCATCAATCTATGTGTTGTAGGCAGCATATTGAGTCTGAAAAGTGGTCTTCGGGAGCACAGGCTCAGCAGGTGGAGCAGGGCGAGGTAGACAAGGCAACTCGCTGGTAAGAAACTCCCAAAGACGCCGACCACGCATGTGGAGACACATGTGCTGAAACCAGTCCTGATAATCGAAACCTTGAAGACCACCGAGCAGCGAGGAATAGAAACAGTGCCTGAAGATATATTTCTTTCTTTCTTTTTTTTGTATTACTTGACTTGCCTTCGGAAATGAACTAAAGGACTTTCCTTCCTTCGGAGCTGAACAAAAAACTTCAGAAATAACCGACAGAGAGATGAGCGACGACAGCGGCGGCTCCCCAAGCGGTGACGGAGGCAACTTGTGAGACCTCGGGGTATTTAACTTGTAGTACTTAACCAATCAAATGATTAAAGCGTTACAAATAAAATATCACGGTTCTCGGCGTATATATACTTCCCAGAAGTGCAGTACACGCACCCCATACAAAAATTATGCATCAACTCTATTCATCACATAGAATCCATAGCACAACTAAACGATACGAAAGACATACAATATAGAGTTATTACAAGAAGGGGCCGACCGGCCAAAAGCAACTAAAAGAGTCTAAGACAACAGTGGAAGCAAGGTGCCATAAGATGGCGATAAAAAAAAATTCAATTAGTGTGCCTTTAACCCACAAGGCAACCAACCGGACCACCGAGTTAGTCGTCAAACTCGCAGCACATCTCACAAAAGTGAGGCCCTTGGGGCTCACCTTCCTCCTCTGCAACAAATAGTTAAGCAAAGCAAATGAGTACAAAAATTGTACTCCGCAAGACTTACGTGTAGAGTAACAGACCTATACATAGCTACATGCAAGCTTATTTAAGTGGAGGCTGTATGTTTCATTTTCAGCACAAAGCAATCTTTATTTGCAATAATGTAGTACATTTAAAAGCAAGTTTACAATATATTTTTATTGTTCAAATAATAGTAAATAACATCATAATAACAATAAATAGATGACAACAACATCCTGGAAGTGAATAACCCAATAGTCACAACAACAATAGCATGAATTACCCATTCATACCACACATGTCAAGTTTTAAAACAAAGGTTGTAGTCTAATTCTTACGGGAAATAACCAAGCTTGTTCATAACCTAGGACGAGGCTATTCGAGTAGATTTAACCCTGCAGGGGTGTACCAATGTACCCACACGCCAGACCGCCTTTTCGCCATGCAATAGAGCACACTCCCTTAGGTATGCCAGCAAGGCTAAGTCCTACGAGACGTTTCCAATATTATGTATTAACTACGAGTCGCCCATATGGGAGGAAACCCCATACGTTGATGCGGAGTCATCAAAGATGCTCACCTCCTTATAAAGGACGATGCTCCTTGCAGTGGGTAACCCCCACTACTGCTCACCCAAACACACAAGTTATCTTTTTCAACACAACGCACACAACCACCATGCGACCCGAAGCGAACACACGCCAAAGTACTAAGTCAAGAGAGGTCACATATCCCTCTTGTGTGGTTAGCACGCAAAAGTGATTGGATCAATGGCGCAAGTAATTCGGTCATTGTTGACTCGGGCACCTTTCTATGTCACACCAAACAATCACACCAACATACCATTATGCCCAAGTCTAAAACAATTTTATTTTCAGTTTTAGATTTACAAATTAACAAAGTACAAGGTGCTGGACATAATGGAGTAATAATAAGTTTTGTGTGATCAAGATCATCAACTAAGTCGATGATCGCCCAATACTACCGATAGCTAAGCATGTCTAAGCATATTAACTCGAAATCTACTAAGTGACAAGAGTCCATCCAACGAACTCTAATCATAGCAAATAACCTAAGCTCAGGTAGTAGAGAGTAATCATTTGCCTACAGAGTATGCAACTATAGGATCAAACCATATTTTAACAACAAAATAGCAATGCATAAATACAAGTTGACATCAATATATTAGACTTGAAAATACTGGAATTAACATGATCAAACTGCTTGCCTTGCTGAGAATTACTATCTTGCTGCAGAGGATCGCTCTCAAATACAATAGGGCCGTCGGAACCTACTGAAAGAACTCGAAAGCACAATAAGAACGAATAATACCGAAAAGATCCCAAAATACAAAGTCATCCAAAAATTATGAAAAATTCACATAATGAAAATCATGATTTTAAATGAATTTATCAACAAGAATAAATTCATTTGGATATTCTATGCAGAAGTTATAGCCGTTTGAAAATTAGTTTTCAGATAAATCCAAATTAATTATAATCTGCCACTCTTCACCTCATCTAAAACTTTCGCGAAATTTTCTGGAGTAGTGGTGGACATGAGGATTACAAAAATAGATAGAGAATATTATTACATGACCAAAATAATTTGGTTCACCTCATTTGGAGTTTTTATGAATTAGTTATGCATTTTCAAAGTTAAAAGCAATTTATAATATATTAATAATTCCTTTTTGAAGCACTCTCCACAAAACATGTTTTCTGAGATAGTGACAAGGTTGAAACATATTTTATAATAAATTTTATTAAAAATGAAAAATAAAAAAAGTGGTTTCACTGATTTTGGAGTTAAAATGAATTAGTTATGCATTTTTGAATTTAATTGTATTTTTCAGTTAACAAATAAATCATTTCGGGATTTTAAATGATTACCTAATACTTTTTGCACCGAGACCCAAACTAGCCACGGTGACTGACGGTGGGGTCCAAGAATAGTACGTTTTCTAATTTTGATTTTAGGATTTACTACGCTCACAGGTGGACCCCACTTGCCATAGGGATGGCTCATGCAAACAGTGCATGAACCCATGCACGTGCACTGGGTTCACTGGTCCACAGCCCCGTGGACAATCCCACTTAAATACTGGCCCCACGTGTCATAGACCATTAGCTAAGCATTAAATGATCTAACCTTGGATTCCGACAGTGATCTCGTCATTAATACTAATTAATATCCTAATCACGTTTCTACAGTACGCTGTCGGTTTTCTGACAAAACGGCAACGACTCTCGCCGCTTTGCGGCCGCTTCGCACGTCTGCGGTAGCCCAAGGTGGCGCGATCTGAGGACATGTACAGGTGCGCAATAGTATTGCGCACCCGATGAGAGCACTCACGGCACCTGAGTCGGCCCAGAACGGCGGCTAGCCGGCGCTGAGCGGCGGCGGCCAATACGGCAAACGAGTAAATGTAGCAAAAGCTCCGCAGCGGTTCTGGCAAGCATGTGCCAAGGTCCTAGGGGCTAGTAGGAGGTTACCTAAGTGGAGAAAGGTGCTCGGGGAGCTTGGGCGTTCTTTGGAGCTCCAGGTGTTGAAGAAGACGACAAAGAATGGCAGAGCACCACAACGGGTCACCCCAGGAATTAACACAGGAGTTGACCAAGGAAATGTTTCAATGGCGTAGATGGCGCTGCACCAAGGGAAACGACAATTGACTCACCCGATTGTCAATTGGACTGGGAGCAGCGACTTCGGCCGAGAATTAGGGAAACTCAAAATACGTATGCCCCTGTGATGCATTGACCAAATTGGTCGGGGGTATATCATGAGAACACTCAAGGGCTCGGGATGACGCAATTTACCGAGAGAAATTCTCACTGGAGTCGACGATGGCCTAAGGGCGTAGCTCCGGGCGCGCTCTGGACAAAGCGAGAGCACGAACTAGTCTTGGATCCTACACTCAATAGCAGAAGCTCCAATGAGCGAAAATGGAAAGGCCATGGAAGGTAGGAGTCGATGGACGCTGCGGGTGGAAAAATTACCCGTAGGAGATGCACAAACGAGCTCCCCTCTCCTCAGCCACCGAGAGGAGAAGTGCGGAAGAAGGTGGGCATCTTGGGGTTTTGTTCGGACCAGGGGACGGAAGGATAGGCGGCGTGAGTGGGCGAAACCCTGTGATTGGTAGCCAAGGGCGGTGCGGCAACGCCGTTGTTGGACGTGCGCAGCATGCAACGACCACGTGGAGCTCAGCTCCTGCGCGGCCCTGACCGAGGTGGAAGAAGGCCCTGTGGCGCGGGGGCGATCTGGGGCGTGCGATCGGGATCAGACGGTTCAAGTGAAAGGGGCGAACGGCCGGTCCGATCGGCCACTCAATCCACGTCATTGATCTCCAAATCGGACGGTCCAAGTAAAAGGGGCGATCGGCCAGTCCGATCGCCCACTCAATCCAGGCCGTTGATCTCCAAATCGGACGGCTCCCAATCGGCGCGGGAGCTTTCGGACCTAGCCGAAGGGTTACGCGATCTGGACCGTTAAGTTTCCATCGGACGGCTCACAATCAGCGCGGTTAGTTCGTTGGGTCGAGCCAAGCCGGCTCGAGTCGGATTTTGACTCGGATCTGAGTGTGAGGAATAGTTATTTCAAATATTTACTTAAAAAGGCTGAGATAGTTTGAGAATTTCCAAAGGTAGCTCCACAGCTCTAAAAATTCTGAAGTTTTTACTGAGTGATCCTGATTTCAAGCTCAACCGTTCATAAATTTTCCAGAATTTTTCATACAGTGCCCTAGAAAATTCACAAGCTGCTTGACAGGGGGTTTAACCAGGGAGACAACAGGTTTGACCAGCCCTTAAGAAATAGCAAATAATTTCTAAAAATTATAAAATTTCTCAGGGAGGTTACCAGGATGACCAAGAATTTAGAGAAAATATCTTCAGAGGATGATCACAAGGTTTGACTAGAATATCTTGAATTGCAACACTTCGAGTCAATGAACCAAATTGAATTTGAGGTCCACATTTCAAGGAGATAAATTCTAGAGAATTCAAATGACAATAAGGGTGCATCCAAAAGTTTGAATTTATCCTCATTTTCATACATTTGAAACACAACCCTAGAGCATTGGGATGTTACATACTCACCGTGAGCGACGACGCACCAAGATGGCGATAGCGGCTCACCGAGAAGCGGACAATGGCTCGGGCTCGAGCGAAGACGGTCAGCGTTGAGGCGGCTCCCGACCGGACGACACCAATCGGGAAGACGCCACGGGCGGCGAGGCGGCCCCGAGCGGCGGAAGGCGGCTAGGGATGGATCTGGCGGCGGAGGCGCGCGGACGGGCTGAACTCGGTCGACCAGCGATAGGGGCGGCGCGATGAAGATGGCTCTGCTTCGGGTGCATGCATGGAAGACACAACGTGTAGAGAAGCAGAGTAGAGGCACGCCGAGCAAAGGCACGCCAAGCAGAGGACCACGACAGAGGAGGCGGCTCACTGACAACCGACTGCAGAGGAGGCCAGCGGCGTGAGAAAAAACCCTAACCTTACATTTACTCTGATATCATATTATGAATAACAGTTATATTCAACATAATCCCAATAGGCTAATATATAGCAATTATTACTGTGCAAAAGAGCACCTATAGCTTTATTATACAATTTCCACTAACATGTACCCATGATTCCAACACAAAAAGCAAAAGATGGAGACTACACAGACATGCATGTTATGAGTCGATATCACCCCGTCATTCTAGCACAAAAGCTAAAGAGTGTAGTTTGATGATCCAAAGGCAGAGTTTTGGACTGATTTAGCCTCATTGAACAACAAAAATTCCAAAAATAGCCCTATTAATTTCAAAATACCAAAAATAGCCCCAAATCGCGTCGTCTGCCGTCGGGGCAAGGCAACCTAATTCTTCTTCCGTCGAGACTGACGGCGCTGCGATGTCTTCAGATCCGGACGGCGACAACCAAATCTTTGCCGTCGGGGACGCAGCACCTTAGTCTTTGCCGTCCCAGAAAGCAGCACCCAATCTTGCCACGTGGGGGCAAAAATTTTTATTATTTTTTTCAAAAAATTAATTAATAATATTTGTTGGGCGATTTTTTAAATATGCAAAATGAGCTCAAAAAATTATGAACTTTTTTGTGGAGCCTCCTCGTATAGTTTTTCTGCTTGTGTAATTTTTTTGAAATTTTATGCATTCTAAGTTTTTCTGCAAAATTCTTTAAAGTCTAATTTTTGTAGAAATTTTCTAATATAGCAAATGAGGTCCAAACATTATGAATTTTTTTTTCCATACTCCCTACACAGTTTACTTGATTGTGTAAATTTTACATGATTTTATATGCTTTGAAATTATCTCGACAAATTCAGGGTGTAGATCTCAAAAATTAGGACGAGACGTTTCGAAAATTAGGGTTTCATGATTTCATGTGACTTGAAATGTGCGAAGTTTGGTACGACATGACTACTCTTGGCCGCTATGGTTCTTGATCATATTTCTTCTGTATGAAGCAGAGTACAGACATCCCATTCTTTGGTGTCATTTTAAGGGCATATCTGAATAAGATTTTCTAACATCTCCTCCGCCCTTGAATTGATATGCCATTAAAATGACACCAAAGAATGGGATGTATGTACTCTGCTTCGTACAGAAGAAATGTGATCAAGAACCATAGCGACCAAGAGTAGTCATGTCGTACCAAACTTCGCACATTTCAAGTCACATGAAATCATGAAACCTTAATTTTCGAAACGTCTCGTCCTAATTTTTGAGACCTACACCCTGAATTTGTCGAGACAATTTCAAAGCATATAAAATTATGTAAAATTTACACAATCAAGTAAACTATGTAGGGAGTATGGCAAAAAAAATTCATAATGTTTGGACCTCATTTGCTATATTAGAAAATTTCTACAAAAATTAGACTTTAAAGAATTTTGCAGAAAAACTTAGAATGCATAAAATTTCAAAAAAATTACACAAGCAGAAAAACTATGCGAGGAGGCTCCACAAAAATTCATAATTTTTTGAGCTCATTTTGCATATTTAAAAAATCGCCCAACAAATATTATTAATTAATTTTTTGAAAAAAAAAAAAAAAAATTTTGTTTCACGTGGGCAGCACTAAGGTGCTGCCCCTGGGACGGCAGCAATAAAGGTTGTTGTCGGGACGGCAGCAACTAGGTTGCTGCCGTCCCCGACGGCAGTACGTACGACGGGGGGGCTATTTTTGGCATTTTGAAATTAATAAGGCTATTTTTGGAATTTTTGTTGTTCAATGAGGCTAAATCAGTCCAAAACTCCCAAAGGCATGCATGATTGCCATACCATATATATCCTAGAGCCTACATGATGTTGCTTTTGCAATTATTTGCCATTACAAAAATATATAGGCCAGGTTTAATTTGTTTTCTTTTCTCCATCATTTTCCCCCCCGCTTTTGCAATGTACAAGCAGCAAGAGACTGAGACTGAACTGAGACAGGGCATGGTGGGTGAAATGGATGAATGATGATTTAGGCCACAGCTGGGCAGGCAGTACAGTCCCTACATATATGCTGTTTTATCAGTCATCTCAGCTCAGCTCAGATCAGATCAACTCAACTCAGCTAGGTTATCTGGATTTGGTTGATGCAGGCATGCATAGGGACTAGGGAGGGCCTGTTTTGCATGCATGCAAAAAAGCAGGTTGATTCTCAGTTGGATTGAACCTTTGCTATTATTATGACTCTCCTCTGTCTGTAGAGTCTCTCTCTCATTCATTTGAGAGGAAACTTGTCTAGAGATTACTGAGAAATAAATTTTGATATATAGATAGGGCTAGTTTAACTTCGCATTCAGCTTCACCCATTGGTAATCCGCTGTCCTAATTGATGTAGCACAGTTTTAAGTATGATCAGAACAAACTTAATATATTTATTATTATTTATTGCGGGTATGTTTGAGTTTGTTACAAAATTTCCCTCATCCTTCCAAGCCTTTTTCTATTATATTGTTTATGTTTAAGTCCACGTTAAATTTATATTGTGCAATCCAGCTTGAATACATATAAAAACTACATTTGGACTTTTCCGCTTCGCCTAAAATCCGAGACGTTTCCCACCCTTTCCAATTTCTTTGCGTATGTTCACACACAATTTGGCACCACCATCAAGAGCGCCCAAAGTCGACAATGGCGAGAGTTTGATAATTCTCCGGCCAGACGTTCTTCCTCTCCACGGTGTTGCACTCCGCATGTCGTGTCCATATACTTCTCAAAGAAATGGAAAGGTGGCGCTCCCTTCGCACCATAAATAATATCTTATGCTCACTTTTGTTTCAAAGAGTCTTCCTCCGGTTTATTGGGTTGAAGCACTTCACACCGCCACATACCTCGTCAACCGCCTTCCCACCAAAACCCTCGCCTTCTCGATCCCATACACCCACCTATATTCCACTCAACCTTCCTATGACCATCTCAAAGTTTTTGGGTGTGCTTGTTACCCTAATATGTCCGCCACAGCACCTCACAAACTCGCTCCCGTTCTTCTTTATGCGTGTTCCTCGGTTATTCCTCCGAGCACAAAGGCTATCGGTGCCTTGAGCTCGGTCGAACCGCATTCTCATTTCTAGACATGTCGTTTCGATGAATCCTTCTTTCCTTCACGACATGTCCACCACACCCATGGCCATCTCCGCCTTGGACTTCCTTCTTGATGAACATGATCTCACCGCCTCATTCTCGAGCTCGACGGCGATCTGAGTTCATTAGCGGCGTCTGCGCGCCGCGGCTGGGACGCCCAGCTTCGCCCTCGTCGAGCCCGTCGAACTGGGACGTCCGGCTCGCCGTCCGCCCCGTGCCTCGTCGAGTGGCGCCGCCCCATGCACCCGCGACAAGCCGCCGCCAGCGCCCGATCGCCTCGACGTCCGGCCGGTCGCTCGACCCGTGTCGCGCCGACCGGTGTCCGCTGCCTGTGCATCCCGCGACCGGTTGTTGTTGCGCAGCCGCCGGTCCGCCACGGCCACCGGCGCGCACCACCGACACTCGACCGATCTCCATCGCCCGATCGACAACGCGCACCCCATGCGACGCTGCGGCAAGGCGGCATTGCACGACCAAATGGATCGCCTAAATCTCCACGCTGTACCAATGTCGCCATTGCCTCGCACCGTCCGTGATGCTCTCTCCGACCCCAATTGGCGTTCTGCTATGCAAGATGAGTATGATGCATTGATCGCCAATGACACCTGGAGTCTCGTACCACAACCTCCTGGTGTTAATGTGGTCACCGGCAAGTGGATTTTTCGTCACAAGTTGCTTGCAGATGGCTCTCTTGATCGCTACAAGGCTCGCTGGGTTCTCAGGGGTTTTACACAGCGACCCGGTATTGATTATGATGAGACTTTCAGCCCGGTGGTTAAGCCAGCGACCGTCCGAGTGGTTCTCTCTCTGGCTCTCTCTCAGGACTGGCCCATTCACCAGCTTGATGTGAAGAATGCGTTCTTGCATGGTACTCTCACGAGACCGATATCGCACTCAGCCCAAGGGTTTTGCAGATTCCTCTCGCCCTGATTTTGTCTGTCGGCTCAACAAATCTCTATATGGTCTGAAGCAGGCTCCTCGTGCTTGGCATCACCGGTTTGCCTCTCATCTTATTTCGGTTGGATTTATTGAAGCCAAGTCAGACACCTCGCTCTTCATATACCGCAGAGGGACGGACACAGCCCTGTTGTTGCTCTATGTGGATGATATTGTTCTCACTGCTTCCTCTGCCGGTCTTCTGAAGCAGATCATTGGGGCTCTCCAGCGTGAGTTTGCTATGACAGACATGGGTCAGCTTCACCATTTTCTGGGCATTTCAGTGACACGCTCTGCTAGTGGCTTATTTCTTTCTCAGCGCCAATATACTCAGGATATTTTGGAGCGAGCCGGGATGAGTGAGTGCAAGCCGTGCAGCACTCCTGTTGATCTACACTCCAAATTATCCGCCGATGGACCTCCTGTTGATGACTCCACGCAGCATCGCTGATCTCGTTGGCGCCCTCTGATGCCAGCGTTCACCGTCCGGATATCGCCTTTCTTTGTTCAAGCAAGTGTGCCTCTATATGCATGACCCCAGGGAGCCTCACCTCACGGCTCTCAAGCGGATTCTGCGATATTTGCAAGGCACCCTTACACTTGGATTGACTATCGCGCCGTCGCGCCTGAGACCTCGTTGTGTACACGGATCTTCGCCCGGCCGGTGTCCGGATACCCGCCGCTCCACCTCCGGCCACGCAGTTGTTCCTAGGTGATAACCGGTGTCTGTCGTCCCAAGCGCCAAAGACACGGTCTCACGGTCGAGGTCGGCCGAATACCGTGCCGTGGCAAATGGTGTTGCTGAAGCTACCTGGCTGCGACAACTACTGTTCGAGCTTCACCACCCACCTCGCCGAGCCACCGTGGTCTATTGTGATAACGTCAGTGCAGTTTATCTCTCCAGCAATCCAGTGCAGCATCAGCGAACAAAGCATGTAGAGATCGATCTCCATCGCTCTGATACCATGAAATCGTGGGGATGATTGATTGATTCCAAGTGTGTTACAGGAGTACATATATACACGCGAGGATACCAACCGCTCATATACACGCGAGGATACCAACCGCTCATGCGTCTTTACATCCACAAATACAAGGCCCAAATATAGCCTAACTATATTAGTCTAACACTGTGGAGATGTGAACAACATTAAAATGCTCCATAGTATTTGCAAATTTCAATAAGGCTACAATATTGTAAACAAACAACATATCTGTTTCACTTAATTAACTTCAGCTTTAGCCATGGACCTGCAAAGAGGCATATTGTTTTCAAGTTTATTCAATACACTGAAGCTCTACATCCCTTCAAAGTTTGATTTTGGTAAAAGATTGATTATTTTAGATTTGCTAGTAGCAGTATATAAACCGGCTTATCGGAGAAAAAAATTGTACCAAAGCTAAACATGATCAAAAGATGAGCATATAGTACACAAATCGTCAAAGGAAAACACCATCAAATGAATCAATAAAGGATGAGCATATAAACGTTTAAGTTTGGAACGGGATTTTCACATCAAACAGTTCAACTCGAGTCGGAACAGTTCATGTAAGTTGACCTCCTCTGTGCTCCAAGTGGCTGCCAATCAGGCAATCATCCACCCAATGTTGGTACGGGCAGAGAACCCAATCCGCCTGAAAAGGGGGGAAAAGAGCCGAGGGGAGGAAGCAGCAACAGGAGGACAAAGCCAGACACGCGCCTTTCATCTTTTGTGTGTGTAACTGTGTATGTATGGTTTGAAAGAAGAAGAAAATACTGTGTATGTATGGTGTTGGGAAGCAGGGTAATTGGCTCACTGGCACTGCACATTCCTGCAGACACGAAAAGATCTGTAATGATAGTATCTCCTTCGTTCCTACCTTCCTGAGGTGTGTGTTGTGCTCACTGCCAAATATGTTCTTTCTTAAGCTTAAACTTCTAGTTCTGTATATAGACTCTGCTTTCATGATTTCATCGTTATTCTGAACAGCTCTCCTGCTTTTCTTTTAAAAAGGAAACTACCCTGATCTTAAATAAAACAAATAAGATGTTGAGACTTGGCATGCCGATTTGCATTGACTGATTACCAAGTCCACAGCTACCTCAAAGATCTACCCATTTTAGTTTTTTCAGTGAGCTCTGAATCACTCGTAAGGGAACTAACAGCTTAATAATCAGTGTCCAATAACCTCACCTGATCTTTAACGTAAACCACTCAAGTACGGTCAGGGGCAGATCAATCAGCACCGAAAAGAAGGAAAAGGAGAGACAATGAACAAAAGGAAAAGAAAAGAGTTAAAGACACCAGCCGTCTTTACGAGGAAAAGATCATGTCAATGCAAAGCTCAGGCCTATAGGCCCCAATGTAACCAACCCTACTTATAAACTGATCACATTTTTTTGCAGTCAATTCTGTTATGAATAGCGCATTGTGTGTATTATCGAGAGGCTCAAAGGGCGATATATATAGGAGTACAAGAGATATATGCCATATATAGATAAGGCATATAAGAGTCCCTATTCTAACTCATATTCTAACATATCTCTAATATATCTCTAACACCCCCCCTCAAATGCAAGGCGTATGCAATAGCATTGCATTTGGAAAGAGTTGATACTAAAATATGGGGAATCCAAAGTCCGAGTCTTGATAGTGTTGTCGTAGTATGCAGCTCTCGAAAAAATATGTCGAGTATCAAAAGATCTTCTCCCATCCGGTGTCATGCGACAGCTCATAAGGCACAAGGTGCAGGAGCGAAGTCGACCGCGGCAACACGACGAAGAAGATGATGAAACCAACAAATATAGAGAGAGCTGTTAAATCAAGTCGAATAGGAATTGGTGGAAGCATGGCAGCGCAGATCGTAGCCCAAGACGGCGGCAACGCAGTGCACAAGAAGTGCAACGAATGCACAGTGCAAAAGAAGCGTAACGCAATGCACAAGAAGCGCAACAGAGGCGCAGTGCAGAAGAAGAGCGGCACAATGCACAAGAAGCGCAACAGAGGCGCAGTGTGGAAGAAGCGCGGCGGCCTTGAACGCTTGGAGCGGCGGATCTGCAGCGGCTCGAAGAAATAGCGGCGGGAGCGGCGGCTGCTGCTATGCATAAGGCAATTCCTATGCTTCTATGACTGACAGTAAATTTGTGGACTCGCATGGCGAAGACGAACTCAAAAATTGAGTACTACGGACTTGGATGGATGCAGCGGAAGAAAAACGACACAAAGGAGGAAACTCCTAAAGATAACTAGCAGAAATGACAGCTCTTAACAGCGGAAGAAGCTGCAAGAAGCTGGAGCTGAAGAAGCCATTGCAGAAACCAAAGTGGAGCTGGAGAAGCCATTGCAGAAAACCGAAACCGGAGCCAGGGAAAACCGGAAGCCGGGAGAGAAGAGCTGGCGACAGAGGTGAGCATGGGCGGAGCAGCCGGCCTGATCCGGAGTAGGAAGCAGCAACGAGGCTCCGATGGCTCGGATCCAAGGTCGGCAACGACAGATCTGGTGCAGGAGCTCGAAGGTGACCCGGTGTTGTCTTCCTCGGCGGCCTGGAGCAGATGAGCTCCAGGCGACATCTTCATCGAGCCCCAAGGGGGGTGGAGGCCGTCGTGGCAGAGCCACCAAGGGAAGCGGCGGTGGGATCCAGCGGCGGCGACCGAATCCGATTGCGGGGAAACCAAATCCGGCGGCAGAGAGGCCGGATCGAGGCTTGCCGGCCGGCGGAGGCGACCGAGTGCGGTGGTGGTTGCCGCGGCATCCTTGGACGTCCACGAGCTCTAGGTGCCATGGTGACGGCTGCAGCTTCAGTTCCTCGTTCACCTCGATGACCGCCTTGTGGAAGACGTCCTCCACAACCAGTGGCAAGCCGGAGCCATCGTCCACCATGTCGGACAGGCCGCCTTCCGGGCTGAATGGCAACCGAAGACCCAACTGCTCGAGGACGGCGGTGACTCTGCTGGAGAAGGAAAGCTTGAACTTGGGCACCCGAAACTCGTCGACTCGGACCGAATTTCTCGGCAAGTGCTCGTACAAGAAGCTCGGTCGGGACGTTATCTTGTCCAGTAGGCTCCACAGGCCGTCATACGCGTCTGGAAGGAAGACGCACATGGAGTACCGCGTGAAATTGTTCTTCTTACGGCCAAACTGATCATATGGCTCTGTCTTGTACCGGAGTTTGAGCACCTTGAATCCGTCGTGCACGGCGATGCACTGGCAGCCGAAGCTCTGCATGTAGGGCACGTCGACGACGACGCGGCGGTCCAGCTGGTAGAACAGCTTCCCCTTGGTGTTCCTCTCCTGGAACGGAGAATTCCATTTTCCCTTGAAGTAGACGGCCTTCGCCTCCTCCTTGTAGGTGCCGACGACGGCCTTGCGGTAAGCCGGTTTCAGCGGCCGCGTCGCGTCGTTCCACACGCCGCACGCAAACGCGACGCGCGGCCCACCGAACTCAGACCTGTCGGCCAGCGCGGTCTCCACCATGCTGCTGACGAACTCCGCTAGCTCGTCGCTGGACCGCGCGCCTAGGACGCGGAGGATCTCGCCTGTGGTGTGCCCCCCGGGCGCCGGCGGCCACGAGTGCGAGCACAGCGTAGATGGACAGCGGCGAGTACACCAGGTTGCCGTCGGCGTTGGCGTCGGCGAGGCGCCTTGCGAGGCGGGTCGCGAGCGCTGCCAGGCTCGAGCAGGACGCTCAGCGGGTCGAACAGGCCCTGGAAGAACTTGACGGCCCTGCGATCGCTGTGAGGAACGCCGAATGAATCTGGATCTGGCCCCCCCGGGAGCGAAGATTGCACCTCCCGGGGGCAGCGGACAGCGGAAGCTAGGTTGTAGGCAAGGGTTTAGAACCTAGCTCTGATACCATGTTATGAATAGCGCATTGTGTGTATTATCGAGAGGCCCAAAGGGCGATATATATAGGAGTACAAGAGATATATGCCATATATAGATAAGGCATATAAGAGTCCCTATTCTAACTCCTATTCTAACATATCTCTAATATATCTTTAACAAATTCAACACCAAATCAGCTTTATCGTGCACGCACATCTGCTTTGAACTTTGAGTCATCTCACCATGTTCATCAAACCAGCGAATTTATGTCTCCCACTGTTCACCTGCAGCATCGGCATCGGCGTGTAATTAAATCACAGGGAGTACTACTGATGTACCAAGAGAACATGAATACTGAGTTCTCCACGGACTCCATGAGATGCCACATACGGAGCACTGCTACTCCAGTGGATCAGTGCTCCTACCATCCTATGGAAGGAACCTTTCATCCATGGTGTAGAGAGAGAGAGAGAGAGAGGTGTGCCGTGGCGAAATGCATTGGTGATGACTGACGGGCATTCTTGCGCGGAGATCAATGCATCATGACACTGTTGGTCCTAGAGAAATCCATTGATACTGGTGTGGTGTAGTGTAGTAATATTTTTCTACACACTCCTTTAGCTTTTTGTGCATGCCCTCCTTTTGGACTTTAGCTTTAGCTTTGATCTGGGCTGCTTTTATAGGCATTGTTTAGACTGTGTGGGATTCTAAAGCTGCCAGGGAGATATAGGGAGGGGGCTGCCTGACTGACATGCCTCACTGCTTTGCCTTAGCTCAGCTGCAGCGCTGACTGGGCTGCAACCTTTGGGCACTAGCAAGAAACCACGAGGCATACTACAATATACTAGTACCAGTACAGTGCTATAGTAGTTTGCAATTGAAATAGTAAAAATGTATAGGGAACGGGTGTGTGTCATCTTGTTTGTGTCTTCGCTGTGTGGTTTCAGGTGGGCAAGGTTAGAGGCATGCAAGCAAGGGGATACTTGCTTGAGCCTCTCGATCATGTGTTGCTTTGTCCCATCAAAATGACAAACAGAACAAGAGTAGGATGGGTTCGTTTGTCTGATTTTCTTTGGGTTGGTGACTTGTCTGCTTGGAAATGTTTGCATGGATGGTGTCCCCTTAGTTCCCCTCCATCCTTTTTGAAGAAACAGAAATAACCGATAGCTACATTTATCAACACAAGAAAGTGTTGGCACCAATGCAATTGTTCATAGTCATACAGTGTGATGGCAGTGCTCCTGCCCACCTTTTCTTTCTTTCTTTTTTATATATAAAAAACTATGTCATGGAGTGTAGTTCATTTTGAAACTTAAACCTCCTCTCATTTTGCCAAAAAAAAAGAAAAAAAAGAAAGGGCTAGAGGAGTAATGAAGAATCCTATGTAGGAGTGTAGGAGGAACAGCCGAACAGCATCTAGGAGCGAAATTGTCAAAGCTTCTTGAATGCGCCTGGCACATTCAGGGTGAAGGAACATGCAAAACTGTGGTGCTTGCAAAACAGGTAAGGAATCTTGGGCCCAAGAAACCCCAGCTGAGGCTGAGCTGACAATTTTGAGCGGTTCAGATTCAGTCGAATCATCATCGCAAGAACTTAGCTAGGCAAAAAGAAAATGACATACAGAGAGCGCAACCAAGGGTCCAAGGACACAGAGTCCATAATAATACGATTTACCAGTAGTAGAAGTATTAATCTGGGTAGTCTGTTTTCAGAAACCGGGGATTGTAAGAGTTGTCTTCTTAATCGGGAAAAGAAAACCAGTAGCAGGAGTTGTACTATTTTTTTGAAGGTAAAAACCCCAGATTTATATTAACCAAAGCAACAGTAGAGAAACCATGGTGATACACAAGACAAAGCATTTCAATATCCTTCAGATGGAGTAGTACAAGAGCTGGCCCCCTTTCTTACAAGTTCCAAAAAAAAAAAAAGAGTTGGGCCGCTTTCTTGCATCTCATACCGGCTAAGCAATTGGAGCCCATACCCATCGAAATTCGCACAAGCATTGGCCATACGAGTCAATGTTCTCTACTACTTCGAATTTTTGTTATTTCGTCGCGGGAATAATACCATTTTAGCCGTAAACTCGGAGGGCATCATCCATGTCGCTGGAATGGGGCGATCAACTTCTCGTGTGGGCGGTCTCCCTACCTCGGAGACGGTCTCTGCGACAGTGTGGGGACAACGAGGAGGGGCGCGAGAAGAAGAACAGGGAGAAGCAGTGATGTGCGTCATGGTGCCCACGGCGGCTAAGTTGCTGTTCGTGCGTCCTTTTCGATAGATGTGGCAGCCGAAGGAGAAACCAATCCCTTCCGTCGTTTCAAGTCGTCGTTCATGCTCCAATGTTTTGCCTAGGAAAATACTACCAAATTTAACCTCCATGTTCAGGTTTCATAGCATCATAACTGAGAAGACATGTCGCATGAAATATGCTAAATATTGTGTTCTTGGCCTCCATAGTTTTAGAATTGTACATATAAAATAAGGAAACTGGGATATGCCACTACTACAAAATGTTGTTTTACTAGCATCGGTTTGTCATTTATGCAGTATTGCAGACGTTTTTGGAACTGCTTTTAGACTGTATCTCCCTGCTTAAAATGAACTATTAGTTTGGGGAGCACTGGTTAGTCCTTTATCCTAGTAACTTAACCTAAAACTTTCTTGGGATCTAAATGGGCATAACGGGCTGGACAAAATGCCAAGGAATCAGAGGAATTCTTCACATATTCCGCTCTACGCAGGACATTACTTTAGTTGCAATTTGGATATATATACAGCTACTCAAATTTAGAACTGTCTTGCTCTACAGGTTGGACACTTGGATTTGGATATATACAGCTACTCAAATAAGCATGGATGCTAAGTCCTCTCAGTTTTTTTTTAATACGGGAAACTCAGTTTTTCTTTTCAAGTGTTAATCAACTCTGCCACCATTCGCAAACAGATTGCTCTTGTTTACTGACGCAGGTTGAATCAGAGATAGAAATTAAGCATGCCAAAATAAACCGTTGAATAAACAAAAGGAAGGATTTTGTATTAGAGTATTGTTGTTTAGGCTATGTAATCTTGGGATCAAAATAAACCGTTGAATAAACAACAGCCATGGAATTCCTGCTAATGCCGAAAAGATGCTTATTTAGGATACGCTATTCTGTGATGATGAGTTACACCCTTCCAGAATCACTCCCACAAAATTTCATATCGGGACCATCTTATCTTGTTCCTGTTGTAAGAGACGCTTTCATTCCGTAGATGCTAGCTACCGTATGAAATTGCCGGTTGTGTAGATATTTTTGCTGTTAATTCTTGGAATTTAAACAACTGGCCATTCTGAGATTTTCATAAACACGGTGATCTTTATCAAATAGATTTGTCATTTGCCTTTATAATGTTACGAATAGAGCTTGTATTCAATATGAGGGTAATGTGCTAATATATATACAAATATATGTGTGACATATATGCAAAGAACCACTTATACAATACACATCTAACACGCCCTTAAACTTATAGTGGATGAACAACATTAAGTTTGGAGAGATAGAATCTATGCCAGGCTTTGGTCTGCGTCTTTGTGAAGAAGTCTACCAACTGAAGCTCTGAAGGCACATACTAAAGAGCAACAACCTGGTCCTGCACCTGTGTCCGCATGTAGGAAGCATCAACACCAATATACTTTATAAGCTCATGCTTCAACAGATTTGTAGCAATGCTAAGAGCCCCTGTACTGTTAGACGAAAGAGGAGTGGGTGCGAAAACACAAGCACCAAAATCCTCAAGTAACCACCGTAGCCAAGTAACCTCCGTAGTCAACAAAGCCATAGCTCGCAACTCTGCCTCAGCACTCGAACGAGAAACTACTGTCTGCTTCTTACTCTTCAAAGCAATGAAAGATCCACCAAGAAAAATACAATAGACAGAAAGAGATCGGCGATCAGAGTGATCACTAGCCCAGGTAGCATCAGAATATGCCTGGATCTGTAAAGAGCTGTAACAAGAGAAAAACAGACGACGAGTGATGGTTCCACGAAGATATCGTAGAACACGATCAAGATAACTATAGTAGAGCTGAGTGGGAGCAGATACAAACTAACTCAAGATATGCACAGGGTATGAAATATCAGGACGAGTGACACCTAGATAAACAAGACTCCCAACAAGGTGACGATAGCGAGTAGGATCAGTAAGAGCCTCACCTTCAGTGGGCCGAAGATGAACATTAAGTTCCATTGGAGTCTCAGCGGTGTGTTGATCCGTAAGAGAAGCACGATCAAGAAGATCCTGAATATACTTGGGACAGATAGAAGCCCTCAGGTGTAGAAATAACTTCAATCCCAAGAAAATAGCGAAGAGGACCCAGATCAGACATGAGAAACTGCTCATTAAGATGCTCATTGACAAGAGTGATGTACTGAGAATCATCGCCAGTAACGATCATATCATCAACATATAAAAGGAGAAGCGTCCGACCACGAGGTGAAGTGTGAATAAAAATAGCAAGATCATGAGCACTAGCAGAGAAACCAGCTGCAGTGACAACATAAGAGAAGCGATCAAACAAAGCACGATGAGCTTGCTTGAGGCCATAAAGAGATCGGCAAAGGCGACAAACCATACCCTCGGGAACAGAATACCCTGGTGGTGGCTATATATAAACCTCCTCACGTAGCTCACCATTGAGAAAGGCATTCTTGACATCAAGCTGAGAGATGGACCATACCCGAACAGACGCCATAGCAAGAAGAGTGCGAACAGTGGTCATGTGAGCCACGGGAGCAAAAAGTCTCATCATAATCACGACCATGCTCCTACTGGGGAAAACATATAATCGAGGGCAGTTTAACTGCCGGCAATACATATAACTACCGGGGAAACTATAACTGCCGGGGAAAACAACTTATCTAGGGCAGTTAACTACCGGGAATACACATATCTACTGAGGAATGTTTTTCCCCGTAGCACTTTACCAGGCAAGCAATAAGTACCGGGGAATGTCTTTCTCGGCAGATAATTTGCTTTGCAAAGCACTTTTCTCTAGCAGTTTAATTGCCCGTCGCACATCGTTGGACCTAGACACGGCGAACCGCTCTTAAATATGAATCGTCACACAGATATAATCACACCTCCACTCTAGCACACAACTTAACATATTTGTCTGAGTAATCAATGTTAAGACTTCATGGCTTACTAAGTTAGGCATGTCTCATACCAGGTATGTGGTCGTACAGTTATAGCTCAGGTCAATAGCGTACAAAGTTAAGTCCTTAATTGACCAAGGCAAAACTGCCAAACTACTACTAATTACCAAACTAATATTTTCTTAAGCGCACACAGCTCTACCATATCACAATTCCATCCACTTGGCTCGGTCTAAATCTTTTCCCACCCTATTGGTTAAGTGCAACACATGCTATCAACGAGTAACAACATTATGCACATAGTTTTCCATAAATTATTCCATATTCACTTAGTAAAGTTTAGTTTTGTAACTCAAAATGATATCAATAACCCATTGCATGGCTAAGCAGACTATTTGTGTCTAACCAACCCATGTTAGTGCTATAATGATACCAACTAATAATTTACCAAACTAGGGTGACAAAACATCAAGGTAATACAATGAGCAAGGTGGATATAAACAAATAGGTGTATATCTAATCCCAATGCATTTAAAGAATTAAATACTTGAAATAACATGCAATAGTTTGAATCAAAGTAAGTTCGAAAAAACTGGATTCAACATAGTCAAAACTTGCCTTGAAACAAATTTTGGTATTGATCTTGAGTTGGACCAACTCCTCCTTCCTCTAAAGCTCCCAAAGTATCAATGTATACTCGTAAAATAAAGTGAAAACACAAATAAATACAAAACAGAGCAACAAATATATTCAAAAAAAATAAAAATCTCAAAAAGGTAGGGCTCGAATTTAGACGAATTTAGAAACTTGAATGAGTTCAATCAAAGTTCATATGAAGAAGAATGAGCTCTTGGAAGATTTAGATCTAAGAAAAAAAGAAAGAAAATACTATTTTGAATTTTTAGAAATTTCTTTCTAAAGGAAATCCCAAAATATTGCATCAGCATATTGTCAGCCATGAATTTCGGAATTAAAAGAACATCCAGAAAATAGGGAATAGAGGCTGACAAGTGGGACCCTTGGTCTATGGACCGAGTCCATAGCTTTGGTCTACTGGTCTATGGCTCACGGTGCATGGAACAGTGGACCTGATATGTGGGGTCCATATGTCATTGGGCGGGTCTATCGTGGACCAAGTTCATGTGGACTGACTCTAAGACGGTTGCGGGTGAGGTTGACTCGGCGTTGACGTGGCGAACACGTGTACACGGAGTTGGCATGGATGATGACATGGAAGACACATGGCTGACACCTAGCCCCCACGCCAGCTCGATGGTGGCGTGGCTTAGGGACCTATGGTCGCCGGCGTTCTAGGCTACAGCGGAGCAAATGGTGGTGCGAATTAGGTAGCTAGTGCGATAGCGAACTCAACGGTGCACTCACAGAGGCAAGGGGACGACGGAGTTGGTCGGCGGCGAGGTTGAAGCAGTGGAGGTGCACGGTCGTCAACGGAAGTAGGGTTCTGGTGATGCTCCAACGACTTCGAGGTGACGACAGTGTAGATTTGCTCCTTGCGATCCCGACAGTAGTGATGATGAAGCTTGAGGTGCATTGACGGCGGAGAAACACGACGATGAAGGTTTCGACGATGGCTTTTCTTCTCCGAGCGATTTCGGCGACTAGGGTTAGGGCTTTTGAGCGGCTGTGGTGGTTGGGATGCCGAAGCCGAGGCCTACCTCCCCCTTTATAGTGCAACAGCTGGAAGAGTCCCTGACGCGAATACCAAAAAATCAGAGCGGTGGTGGAGTCCAAGTTGTAACCGAGTCGGAGACGATGAACAGTAATCCCAGTGGGACCCACATGTCAGTGAGAGTGTCTAGGGTGAGTGTGCGTCGTACACACAATGTGTGCGATTGACAGGTGGAGCCAAGGCGCGCGCACGGGCGTGAATAGGCCGGGAGTAGGAATTTTAGGTCAGGTGAAAGAAATTCGGTCTAAAGGATTCTCCTGGGATTTAAATATATTTTCTATTTTAGAAATACCAGAAAATCTAAATGACAAATTAGATCAAATTAACTCGAAAAAATTCCAAAAAAAACTGAAAAATATTTTCAAGAATAAAGAATCCAAATAAAATAGTTTTAGAATTAATTCATGTCCAGATTAGTCTCATTAAATTGTTTTAATATTTTAAAAGTCTCATTTAAGTTTTATTAAATTCAAATAAATTTTTGTGAATGTTTCTAAAAGACTAAACTACTTAAAAAGATTTTGAAATTCGGAGAAAATTGGGATGTTATATTGTTGCATGCGGGTGGGTATGCCGAGGCGAGCTGAAGAGGAGGCAGAGGAGGCGTCGAGGGCACCCGCGCGGCGGTCGAGGAGGTGGAACTGAGGATGTCGTGGTGAGATGGAGGAGCAGGACGGCGCTCGCAGCTGCGCACCTCGCCTGCCGGACGGGAGGAGGCGAGAGAAATCGCCTGGTTGTGGCCAGGGAGCGCGGACTGGGGAGATAGGAGGCTGGAATATTTCGGTGTTTGGCTTAATTGGTTCCTGATGCTCAAAAACCGAACCGACTACTCAAACAAACCGAACAAGGGAGAATTTAACACCGAGCTTATCACCGGAAACCGAACAAACCGAGGATTTCGATTAGTTCGGTTTGGTGTATAAAAAAAAAGTTCACCCCTACGGCGATCGAGTTGGTGTAAAGAAAAATATTCACCCCTACGACGATCAAGACTGGAGTCCTTACGTGTGCATAATTCCCGTAAAATTTATTTTCCACAAACATGTTCCACCTCGAATATCCGCGATCGAATTCAGTAGATAGGCTGGAGAAGCAGACGTAAAGAAAAGAACACCATAAACATGGCCAGGAATCAGGGAGGACATTGGTGTTTCCTTTGTTGTGCAAGCAAAATGCAACGAATGACACGCTAGGCTATCTATGCCTTTCAAGCTCCAACTCTAGTCTGCTAATTGAACATCCCAATCATCATCGTAATTAATCTTTCTTGACTCTCCTCGCGGCGCGGCGCATGTGGGCTGCTTTCCGCTTTAACCGGGGAAGCAAGCAACCTGAAAACTGAAGAAAAAGATGGCTGGAATTCATTCAGCGTAGATTTTTTTTTTCTGATTTTTTATTGGGAGACGTATTCTGAATTCAAACACATGTATAAGGCTTTTTCATTTGCATGGATATGGCATTGGTTCAAAGGTAACTGGAGGCTATGATATTGGTAACCAAGTGCTAAGGATTGCAAGAGTTTTGTCTGAACAAGTAGCTTTGCAAGCAACCAAATCAAGGTACACTAACCATGAATGATCTGGTATTTTTTTCTCCAGCAATGATCTCGAACCATAGCACGGCTCTTCCAAGCTACACACATGGCATTTTCGACAAGAATGCCCTCTCGAATAATTGAAACATAACAAGTCCACCTGCCAATCTGAATCTCAGCAGGAGAAGGAGGACGTGTAGCTGTCGTCTCCCAATCACACGCACCTGATTTCCTCTCACGTCTCCTCTCCAAGCAAAACAATTAGACATACTCCAATCATGCATCCTATATACGTCCCATGACGCATATTCATCTTGGGGTTGCATCATGCATTGTCCTCCATGCCATTCCTGCCCCCTATAAATACCCCAGCACACATGAACAACCTCTTGCAACCATCAACAAGAAACATCCAAGAACTACAAGGTAGCTAGCAGCCTAGATATACCATGGGCTCCCTGGGTCCAAGTGTGGTGAGCCTGCAGCCCAAGGCGACAAGCAAGCCTGTGGCTGCAGCTGGTCATGAGCAGCAGATCAAGGACAAGTGCGGCGGCGGCGGCGGCTTCCGGATGCCGCTGCACTACCCGCGGTACAAGAAGGCGGACTACGAGGCCATGCCGGAGTGGCGCGTCGACTGCCTGCTCCGGGAGTACGGCCTCCCCGTCGCCGGCGACGTCGAGGCCAAGAGGAGGTTCGCCATGGGGGCATTCCTCTGGCCTGACCAGCACTAGCTGCGCCTGTGCTGGTCTACTAGCTACCTTTCCTCCGGTTCCTCCCTGAAATTCACCCGGTGGATTTGGAGCCGTCCGTTTTGCATCCAACGTCCCTAAGATGCTAACCAAGAAACTACTCATGAGCGTTGGTTTCTAAGGGGCTCCCTATATCGTTATTACGACGGATCCTAAGCAGTAACAAGATCCACGTGTCGTAAACAGTATATAAGAGTATGGTTTTCTTTCCGTGTCTAGCTATATGTATATAATGGAGGACGTTGTCGTGAGTGCCAATTTTAGTTATATTTGTGGTGCCTGCTATGTAGCAACCATCCGCCATCTGTCAAGCTGCATCTTCTCTCTGAACGCATGCGACTATTTCATGTAAACTTGTTCTTGACAGGCGAAATATCCCAACCGTATTAAGTAAGAGAACAAGGGAGTTGGCGGTTTCTCCACCCCATTTTCACCCACTTTTCTTCGTTGAGGTCAGTGGCGAACCAAGAGTAAAATGAAGGAGGTATTCATAGGATCATATTATTATCTTCAGACCACACTCTCTCTCTAATGGTCGATGAATGACGGTGTTATGGGGCTACTAAGGATGGATCCAACCGACGATAAGAGGTGCTTATGCCTTGGCTGCCCCCATTTGGATTCGCCCCTGATTGAGGTTTAGGACCATTGATCACCGATAAAAATGATTGTGAGGGGCAAGGTTTGGTTTTATTTTGGTTCTCATCTTTCACATTTGATTCTCTACCAAGTCACGGTCTTGTCTTCTATAGCAAAGAATCCAAATTCGGTGGCTCTGGCTCCTGAACTGTAATGTTGCCAAGAAGACAAAGACTGTCCTGTTCAGAATGTTCTTGTGCCATCTGGGAGACTCGAAAGTAGCAATCGCCACAAAGACCGGCAAACAGTTGTTTTATTTATTAATCAAATCCGACCAAATTTCGTGTGTCATGGGCAAGCGAATGGCCTTTCTTAAGGGAAAACATTAAGCAGAATATTTGTTTATTTTGTTTGAAATGAATGCATCAGAGTGGAAATTCTACTGCAGTAAATCGAGCAAGGATGCACAAATTCCACTTCAGGCCCTTGTACACCTGGCAACCAACTTTCCCAATTTACGAAAAAATCCTCGAGCTGGCCACTGTAAGTTCCTGTGAACTTCTTGCGGTTCAAATGGGACCTTAGTATTTTAGTGAACACTGTTTACATTTAGCATTCCAAAATATCACAACCAGTTCAGAGGCCAAATCAAATTGTTGTTTGCTTCCATCAGATTGCCTACGTGCTCCTAGACATCTGATACCTGATAGCTCCCCGGTGGGATCGCAGCGACGAAAATGGCCCGAAATGCGCCATACTGTTCAGGCAGATGTGGCGAGCAGCAGCGTGCGGCAGAGCCAACAAATAATTGTTTCTTGTTTACGGATCGCGTGTATCATTGTGATCACATCGAAGATGAGGGTAATATGATTCTTTTTATTATCCGTAGCAAAGTATGGGCGTTCAATATGTAAAAGTGTGCTTGCACTCCTCTCCTCTCTCTCTCTCTCTCTCTCTCCCCCTCTCTTTCTTATGATGATCATGTTGAGATCAGAAGAACATATCCATCCATCTCACCGTTTCAGCAGCAGTGCATTATTGCCAGGCCAATTATTTGCAGGCATTATTGGCAGAGCCAAATTATATATATATATATGCATTATCCATTTACTATCCTGTTGTTTGGCTTTGTTACATTGAAGCTTCTGGGGTCAAATTGGTGCGTGTATATATAATGATGACTGAGATGAAGCTGCTGTGCGTAATGCATGCAAGCAGAGATGTGAATCTGATGTACACCTAAACGACATATCCAGGTCATAGGCAATATGCATATCCAGATATAAAAATATTCTAAATAAATATGAAATATCTTCCAATAAGTAAACATTCACACTGTCTTGAAAGAAGCATGCATGCAGAACCACAATACAAGCCCCACACTAGTTCTCCGACAAGTAAACACAAAACACAAAAGATGCAGAGATACAACTATAGCAATTGACTAGTTGACAAACACAGCATCTACAATATAGGACTATAGGAGCATATCATAAGTTTCTTATATTAAGATAGGAAAAACAAATTGGTAACACAACATATGTTGTATACAACATCAATATTACAAATAATTTTCCAAAGATGCATTGACCCCACAGGACTAATTCTGCATTCATAAATGGACACTTCAATACAAGACCTAAAATTCACACTTGAACACCTACCATGTTACCTTTCCCCTTTTATTTATCTCACAGGACTGGTTATTACAAAGCATACACGACCACTATAGCACAATACTGCTCATAAATCACAAGACAATCATACCATAGCTTTCACACCAGAGGACAGGAATAGAAGATACTTGCCAGAAGAAATGAATCGTATAGAAATGGTGGACAGGCGGTGATTTCAGGCACTACAGCCAGTTGCGGCGACTGGAAGTACTAGCCTGAATGTCATTGATGGATTTCCAGTTGCGAGGTGCCGAGGTGCTAGCCTCGGCGCTGTTGGTGGATTTAACAAACATTGACAGAATGTTGCCACCATGCACCCGACCCTCAGGAGTTGGGAGCGACACATGATGAGGAGCCTCTACAGGATGCATGAAAATGCTGTGCCTGCTTGTTTCAGTGTTTGAAGGACCATCTCCATGACCAAGGGCATTGTCGATAATACTGCACGCACCCAGTGTTCGACCCCCATGGACACAATTGTCATCCAGCACCGGATTGTGTTGAACACACAGGCCTTTTTTGCCTCTTGCAAGGCGCTCACAAGGAGGGCCACCAGCTCCAAGGTCGGACCCTTGATGACCCCACAAGCAACGTTTGCCTCCTCCATGTGCCTTGCAAAAATCGGTGCTTCCCTGCGCGCTCTTATCACAACCAGAAGATTTGCATCTTTTGCCCCCACCATGACCAACACAGCAGTCAGTACGACCTCTTGCACTCTTCGTACATCCTTCTACCACACACCTCTTCCCACCGCCATGGGCAACACAGAATTGGGTCCCACCATGCACACTTTTTGTGCAACCTTCAGCTGAACAACGTTTGCCTCCCCCGTGGCCTTTGCAGAATGGTGTGCTTCCCTCAGCACCCTTGGTACAATTGGGGTGCGTGCATCTCTTGCCACCACCATGAGCCTTGCAGAAATTAGTACCGCCCTGAGCACCCTTGCCACAACCAACATGCTGACAGCGGCGCCCACCTCCATGGGCAATGCACAGGCCTGAGCGCCCTTCTGCGCTCTTTGTGCAGTTCTCATGTTGACACCGTTTCCCACCACCATGCTTAATACAGCGGCCAGATTTTCCTCTTGCTGCTCTTTTGCATCCTTCATGGCTACAACGACGGCCACCTCCGTGGGCTATGCAGAGATCAGTACTGCCTTCAGCGCTCTTGGTGCAACCAAGGTGCTCGCATCGCCTCCCCCCTCCATGAGCTTTACAGAAGATGGTCTTGCCCTCAGCTCCTTTGCCACAACCCTCTTTCTGGCACCTTCTACCCCCACCATGCGCAATGCAGCACCCTGACGAACCTCTGGCTCCTTTTACACATCCTGCATATGAACAAATTTTTGTGCTACTGCTACGCTGTTGTGGACGGACAAACCCGGAAGTACAGGCCACTGGACTTTTTGGCAGTTGGAGCAATGTTGGCATTGGAACTGAACCTTGAGTCTGGTTAGAGCTACCTGGGAACACTTGCTTCGGAGAAAACCCACTCATCTTTGCATTCTTAAGGAAAGAAAGTAACTGACCACCTGATGGTCGGCGAGCGGATGTAGATCCTTCATCAACTGTTGGCACTAAGTCCATGATGTATGGCTGCAGATATGTGTTGTTATGTGTAGCTGCTGCAGTGAAGTCTGCGCCAGTAATAGCAGATTGAGATGGTCCAACAGACAAAGATAACTCAAGATCCAACCCAGCCTTCACCAAAGCTCTACTAGAATCACAAGCCCGCTTATCAAGCCTGGAAGTACCTTCATTGCCCAGAGTAACATAGTTAAAGTCCAGATCAATAGAAGAACCATCATCGCTACCCTTAGCAGAAGATACGGTGCAGCCAGTACCCATGCTTTGCTTGCTGGAATCTGAGCTTGACGAGTTTCCCAGGCCTAGTGACAAGCCATCAAACTTTCTCTTGGTCCCTCTAGGCAGGTTGTACGAACTGCACTGAGCTAACACATCAAGTTGACTAGAACTAGCTGTCGGCTGGTTGGCTGACGGAATGACAGGGAACTCTTTCACAAAAGCATTTGGATTTGAGAAATTTATAGTAAACGCTGACCGCCCAAGCCTGGGGTCCATTGCGCCCAGTGGCCGAGAATACCTTAGGAGCCCAAACCCAGCCAATCTTTATGGAAAAGTACCAGCTGACCTCACTTCCGGATTAAATAATGGTCAACAAAGTTACCAAATTAGAAAATATAGGGTAATTAGCAGTCCATTTTATATTTGCAACCACCACTGACAAACCCTGAAGTGTCTTCACGATCCATTGTCCAGTGCTCTGTGCAGAGATATACTATTTGTTCACAAAGCAGTAAGGACGCTACACTTCAGTATAACCAACCAGGGCTTTCATCTCACCAAGTGAATTATGATCTGCAGACAGGTGTAATCAATGTTCATGAGTTGAAATAATGCACAACAAATTAGGGACACATAATACAGCAGAAAGAAAATCGGCTTCAGAGTCTTTTAAGGTATTCAATTGCATAATAATACTACTACCTGCAATATCATGTCATACTACTACCTGCAATATTATGTCAACTCTTGCTATACATGAAGAAAAGACAGGGAGGTTTATATGACAACAGGACAGCTTGAATTGCATGTCTCTGAAATTTGGTCTAAAATTCAGGAATTGAAAATAGGACCCTCCTACTGTATAGCAAGCACATTAACAAAATAGAGGAATTCCATTGTCACGAAAAATAAATCCAAAAATGAAATTCCATAAACCAAAGTGAAATGGTAGTACCATATGAGACAGTTGAGTGATACAACAACGATTTAGTCATTGAATAGCAATTTAAAAAAAACACAAAAGCAATCTGCTCACTCTGGGGAGTAGCCTATTATGATATCCACTTTATTTTAGTTGTGCTGGAAAGAGTTGACTCAGTCCTTAGTTAGGGCATCATGACAGGTTTGATTTCATTGGGAATCACTTTTAACAGTTAACAATGCCCCAATATCTAAATTATTATTTCCTTTAAATAGAGGAACTTGAAGTTGAAGTTTCTGAGCATTACCAGTAAGAATCAAAGAGCAATAGCCCACTTATGCTTGAAGCAGATAACCCTAAAATTCAGCAACTGTGCGCTGCAAATTGGAAAACAAAAGCCAAAATTAGCAACAGTCAATATAAAATACGAGTATGTGACCAAATAAGCATAACACTAGTAATCTGTACAAAGCTATCATTCTTTCACCGAAACCAGGCGAAATAGCAAGGAATTTAGCTTATCCAACTTTCAAAGATAAACACAGCATCCTGCGTTTTTTTTTTTTTTTAAAAAAAAAGATACCATAGCTCTGGGAATGAACCTTTCAAGAAACCCCCCACTTAGATGGTTTTAAAGTATTTATCCTCATTCCCAATGTAATTGACAATATACCCTCCAGTTATATAGATTCTTGATAAAATACCCCGTTTACAATATTTTATTAATATCCGTTTTTTTTCCCGTTTTGGCCACGTGAAATTACCTACTTGCCCTCGCCACTCCTCTTCTCCAGCGTCCCAAACACCACCAGCAGTGCCTCCCCTCCTCACCAGCCCAAATGCGAACTCCCCATCTCCGATCCTCATCGCGCCATACGCGTCACCGCGTGACCATGTCCAATCCCGACTCGGCCAGCAGCCACCGCATCCTCCTTGCACGGAGGATGCCTCCCTTATTGCCCCGGCCCATCGCGACCACGCCTGCTCTGCCGCTCTGCGGCGTGCCCGCAATGGCGCCGCGCCCGGACGGCGTCGTCCGTCTCCGCCGCTGCCTACCGCCCCGTCCGCATGCCGACGATCAATCGCCCGCCAACACCGCCGCGTCCTCTCCCGGTCCAACAACCCCGCGTTGCCCATCCTTCGCTTCGGGGCCCGCCAGCGCATCGTGTCCCCGATGACATTACCCGCTTACGCCTCCTCCACGGCCGCCACTTCCTCGGCCGTCGTCGCGCTCTCGCCTCTATCCACGGTACAAGCTCCCTCCCCGCGCCCCTTCTCCACGGACGAGCTCCCTTCCGCGCCACTCATCATCCCCAGCGCCGACATGTACTTCTACACCTGGGCCTTCTTCAAGATCGGCCCGCTTTGGGTGTCTTTGGTCCCCTTCACCCCATTCAACCCGCTCGTCACGGATCAGCGTGTGTTGATGCGTAATGTAACTCAATCTTTCACGGTACTTGTATTTCAATTGAATGAAGTGAAATTCCTTTCCTCTCTCTTGATTTGGCAAAATAGAAGAGCAAGTATATCTCAAAGCAAGTAACACTTGGTTGATGTTGAATCAATCGAAGAGAGAAACAAAATCAAGCAGGAAGAACAACACCAAGCCGTGAGCAATTGAGGATGCTACGAATTGGTGAGATGATCCACAAGGAATCACGGATCTTGGAAGAACAACCTCCCTCCAATATTCACGCAATCACAAAACCCTAGATGGGAATTTCGAAAACGCATGTATTCATTTTGCGCCACATAAACCTGTGACTTTTACGTATTTTATTCAACTCTAACTTGCTTACAATGGGGCTCAACCCTAAATATATAGCCATGAATAGTAGACCGACTCGGTACTGTAGCAATGAACAGTAATCCGAGTCGGTTACTGTAACAATGAACAGTAACCGACTCGGTTACTGTTCATGAACAGTACCGAACAGTTTTTTTATTGCAAACTCCTTTAATTCGAAATTTAAACTACTCTAATCGCTGAAAATAGATTAAACTATCCTATTACAAGTAATTTATAATTAACTTCTTTTAAAGAATGATCCGAATTGGAATTGCACCAATCCAAACCCATTTTGGATTCTTAAATTTGAAAATATATTGATTTTGGAATAGGGTTTGAATTTGGTTCTTCTGTCTTTTCTTGGCGAATTCTCTTGTATACTTTGCAACATGCAAAGTCCTTTGTTGTTGTGTCTTCCATATGCGCTAAAGCTCCCGGTCGGCATTCCTCCCTATCCTTGCTCTTTCTGAACCTTGTTCTTGTTTTTAACTCCATTGATGCATAATAGGCTCAACTTGAGGCTTAATGCACTTGCCGCTTAGGGATATTGACTCTAGTAGTAGATGCACTTAGGGCCTCATCATCTTCCCTTCTTGAAGCAAAACCGTCCTCGGTTTTAGTGTAATCTTCTGACCTTCTTCTTGCTAACCATAACCAAATCACTCTTGATTTCTTCATCATCTTTGACACCAAAGCATGGAACTCTCCCTTGTGCATGAATGTATATCGGTTGGACCGTCCTTGATGTGTAGCATTGAGGATCAAATTGCCATGGGCGTCCCAATAGAATATGACCGGCATGCATTGGTACCACATCACACTCCACTTTATCGACATAGCCATCAATAGTAAGTGGCACTCTCACCTTGTGTGTGATCTTGATTTTCTTAAGCGTTATTGAGCCATTGAATGTAATATGGTTTAGGATGCCTCCATGTGGACAATGAGAGTGATTCCACCACATTCTTGCCAATCATGTTGGTCGAACTCCCATTATCAATAATCAACACACACCTTTTCTTTGATCTTGCAATCGGTTTGAAAGATATGATGTCGCTCTCCTTCCTCACAATAACGGTGTTATCCGCTTTGCACCTTTTGAGCCATCAAGCTAATACCTTGTTCGGGATAACAAATGATTTGCTCTAGCTTCTCGATTCATCAAAGGTTGGTTTATCATTGTCGCTCTCTGTTGCATAGCCATCATATGTAAGCAACACCGTCTTCATGTTTGGACAATCCTTCTTCATATGACTTGGCCCTTGCACTTGAAACATTCAATGTTGCTAGTTCTAGCCGTAGAGAATGCACTCAAATCGGCATGTGAGGCATCTTTGCACGCAACACTAATAGGTTTGAAGCTTCCTTGAATGTACTACCGGTATAGTGGATCTGGCTGGTTTAGGAGTTGATCCGCATCTCCATCTTGCGAAGTTGCCGTCTCAAAGTGCTATGAGTGGTACGGCCAACCCTTGCTTGAGTGTCCTTCGCCCATTGTTCGTACGCTCAGCTTGATGAAGTAATTCTTACCTGATGTTATATTGCATTAAATCAACACGGTTTCGCACATCTTCATTGACCCTTCAAAGCGTGTCATGGTCGCCTCCGTGACTCACGCACACTTATGCGGATCATGAGCACTTGCATCTCTTGATAGTACTATTTCGCGATCTTAGCACCTGTGTAAGTCGTCGTAGCTTTGTATCACGATGTCCTTGTATAGTATCTGGCAAATCGTCGTTCCGCATAGCTTGTTTCATTACTTCCCAAGTGTTAGGGCGTTCCTTGCTGCGATTCAATTGATCCGCCAAATAATAGCATATTCGGTGAACTCGATAGGCGACCACGAACCTTCTTCTCTTGGAGTAGTGGTGGTTGTCAAAAATTTGATTGACACGCATTTCCACTCCAAATAAGCCTCGGATCGGATCTACCCTTAAACTCCGGTATGGTGATCTTGATTCTCCCAATACCGCCATCTTCATATTCACCTCCATTATGGCGAACACCATGTCCGGCGCCTCGGCGATCAAAGTATTCACGTCGTGGGCGTCGTTGATGTCTTTCATGATCATCAAAGCGGCCTCCTCTGAATCGTGACATAGAAGTCTTCTCGGCATGGCGTACAACACGTTGTGCACGTCCATGTTGTGGTTAGAAGCGACCAGGTACATTTGCTCCTCGTGGCGGTGGTAGCCTCTCCTCAGCGAAGGATAGCAAGATTTAGGCGGTCAAAACCTTCCATCATCTGACGTTCATTTTTGTTTAGAGCGATCGTTCGGTGTGTCTTGCACTCCTTGGATTTGAGTTTCAAGTTGATGGCGTAAAACCTTCTCGCGACGAAGAAAATAGCGGTAGTGGCATCAAAGCGAACGCGTCGTGCGGTAATAGTGTATCTCGTCGTAGGCTCCTCGTCAGATCCACCATTAGAACCATCTTGGCTAGTTTTTGACATGATGATCAACCTCAATGTACCAAGAAGGAAAATTCCACGTCTGGTGATCAACCACGCTCGATACCAAGATGATACGGATCAGCGTGTGTTGATGCGTAATGTGGCTCAATCTTTCACGGTACTTGTATTTCAATTCGAATGAAGTGAAATTCGCTTTCCTCTCTCTTGATTTGGCAAAATAGAAGAGCAAGTATATCTCAAAGCAAGTAACACTTGGTTGATGTTGAATCAATCAGAAGAGAGAAACAAAATCAAGCCGGAAGAACAACACCAAGCCGTGAGCAATTGAGGATGCTACGAATTGGTGAGATGATCCTGAGGAATCACGGATCTTGGAAGAACAACCTCCTCCAATATTCACGCAATCACAAAACCCTAGATGGGAATTTCCAAAGCGCATGTATTCATTTTGCGCCACATAAACTGTGACTTTTACGTATTTTATTCAACTCTAACTTGCTTACAATGGGGCTCAACCCTAAATATATAGCCCATGAATAGTAGAGCCGACTCGATCTTTGTAGCTATGAGCGATAATCCGAGTCGATTCTTTATAACAATGAACGATGCAGAGCTCGATTCTTGTTCATAAACGATACCTGACTTTTTTATTGCAAACTCCTTTAATTCGAAATTTAAACTACTCTAATTCTTTGAAAATAGATTAAACTATCCTATTACAAGTAATTTATAATTAACTTCTTTTAAAGAATGATCCGAATTGGAATTGCACCAATCCAAACCCATTTTGGATTCTTAAATTTGAAAATATATTGATTTTGGAATAGGGTTTGAATTTGGTTCTTACTGTCTTTTCTTGGCGGAATTCTCTTGTATACTTTGCAACATGCAAAGTCCTTTGTTATTGTGTCTTCCCATGTCTGCTAAAGCTCCCGGTCGGCATTCCTCCTATCCTTGCTCTTTGCCGAACCTTGTTCTTGTTTTTTCTCCATTGATGCATAATAGGCTCAACTTGAGGCTTAATGCACACTTGCCGCAGGGATATTGACTCACTAGTAGTAGATGCACCAGGGCCTCATCACGCTCCCCTCCTCTCCCTCCCCCATGTGCCCTTTCGAGGAAGAAAGTCGGGGTGTGCCGCAAGGCAAGGCCCACGCCGAGAGCGAAGGAGGAGGAGACCACGCCATTCTCGATGTGGAGGCGCGGAGGTGGCGTAGGAGGTGGACGGTGGAGGAGAATGGTTGCAGCGACATCAATATCAACGAGACGGCAGAGCTGAGCAAATAGGGGTTCTGCGACGATGAGCTAGGATTCCTCCGCAAGATGTCATGATCGATTGAGGGAAGAAGCGGTGTGCATTTTAATGGAGAATTTCGTGTGGCTAAAGCGGAAAACAGCATATATTAATAAAACATTGCAAACAAGGTATTTTGTCAAGAATCCATCTAAGTGGAGGTGTATTGTCAATTACATCAGGAATGAAGGTAAATGCTCGAAAACCATCTAAGTGGAGGGTATATTATCGATTCCTCTTCAATAAAACAGCAACAGAACATATATTCACCAACTGACATAGAATTTTGTTCTGGGAAAATCCCATCATGCATACCAAAGCTTCCAACTTAATATAAGTAAGAAGATTATAGCTTGCACGAGTTCAAAGTTCAAAAGAATATGATTTCATTAGAATAACGAATTGAACAACTAGTCAGACTTATTCACATACAAAACCGCAAAATTAGATCCTAAACAGAACCTCCCTCCCCACAAGATTTCATTTTAGGCACCTAATCAGAACCAGTCGCTACAGAGAACACTAGCATATTGGCAAAATAGTAAAGTTCCCGCACCTCACCTCAGTAGCAATAACACAAGGTACTGCGCGCACCTCACCTCAGTAGCAATAACACAAGGTACCTAGAACTAAGGGCACACCGTAAATTCTCCAGGGGCTAACAGATTTAGAGACCGTACAAGTACAACGAAACAAAATCTCCAAAGATTGGTACTAAAAATAAGCTAGAATGAACAGCGTGCCGCACGAACCATGTATCTCTCCGGAAAACGGGACCGGAGACGGAAGGTACAACTTGCAGCATTCCGCGCGCTTAAATAGCGAGGGCGCACACGCGGACAAACCGCAACAAGAATTGGGGAAAAAAGAAACGGGAGAAATTGCGGGGTAACAACAAGAAGTTGCGCGTCCGTGCGGGAACTTTGCTCGAGGGAAAAACTGCCCGTAAAAACGACGCCGGGAGGAATCGCACCTTGGGAAGGAGATACCCAGGAGGAGGAGGAGGCGGCGGCGGCGGGCGGGGGTCGCGTCTTCTCCGCCTTGGGAACGCAGGTGAGGTGAGGGGAAAGCGAGTGGCGGTGATGCGATGTCGGGATGGGGAGAAATGGAGCAGACAGGCAGGAGGCCCTTGGGGGATGGGCAATTATGGGATTAGCGGAGGGCTCTATTGAAAAAGGGCCTTTTTTCTTGGAGTGCGTGATCGACAGTGATGGGCAGTGAAGGGTATCTTTTCTCAAACGTTGTCATGGAGTTCCTTATCGTTGTTTCTAATTGCTTGATAGTACGTCATTTGAAGAAGAAGAAAATTTCATGGGGAATAAATAGTTCTTGTATGATTTGTTTTTTTTAATAAAAATCACCGAGCGGTCAAAGCTGAAGAAAAAAAAGATTGACTCGTCTGCATATTAAAAGATACAGGCAAATAGCTAATGCTATTTTTTTTCATGGTTTTCTTTCGATATACGAATTTCCTACGACTTTTGTGGTGAGTAGTACAATTTCTACATAAATTCTACCAAATTCCTATGTTATAAATGTGTGTATACGACTCCATCTACCATGGGTTTAATCATGGTGTCAATCTTTACATATATGTATTTGCGTTCCTGGCCTCTATCATTCTAGATGTGTGCTAAGAGGGCGCACTTGTGTGTGTTTGCACATATGTGGCGTGTGCGTGCACATTTTTCTTGTAATAAAAAAAGTAATGCACAAGTTCCCACGTCCGCAACAAGCAAACAGAGACAAGATGTGAGCATCTCTCCTGATTTCTGATATATATTTTTTGGATTGCAAGTGTATAAATGGAGTGCACATAGGCAATAGTCCGTTCGTTTGATTGATTTTTGTTTACTTTTTGTAGGTCTAAATAAGTATTCATAATTTACTATTGTATCACTAAATTTGACATCTTTGATCTACAGATCGATACTCACATATTTATGAGCATTTGGGGCACACTATCCATTAGCGACGTACTATATTTATTGTATTTTGTATTTTCACTTTGTTTTCTATCTATTTATATGTGAATTTGGATGGAAAAAGACCGGTATATATATCTTTAGTATACTTATCTCATATTAGCTTTGATACATCAGCACAACTGTGAGAACCCGAGGTATTTAGCTCGTAATGCTTAGCCATCCACTTAACTCTAGCATCACAAATCAAATATCTCGCGCCTTAGTGTAATATGTACCTCCCAGGAGTAGTACACATACACCATCACAATATCAATATCAATCCGTACACAAGTGCTTACAATATCAAAACTTTATAATTTACAACATATTGAACTTACAACGTTCAGTTTCATAAAAAGGGCCGACTGGCCAAATAACAAGATAAATATCAAGTACGTAGCGGAAATCAATACATAAACTGAAATAAAATCATGAATTAACTATTAATGAAGTCCCACTAGCTTACCATAACCCACAGGGCAACCGACTGGGTTGAGACCATAGCAAATTGACGTTCCTGCGCATATTTCCTTACTCGGTTTGATCTCAAAACATGCTGTCCAGATTAGTAAATAAAAGCAAACAGTGAGTACACGAATGTACTCCACAAGACTTACGAATAACAAACCTATAAGCTACATGCAGGCTTAATTCAAAGGAGATGACCGTAGAGTTTATTTTCAGCGTAAAGCCATAATTTATTTGAAATACTATAGTAGAGAAATTTGCTAAACCAATTTTAACAGTTCAAATATCAGTGACAACAACAATAAGAATAAATATCATCTTGGAAGTGACTACCCTTAGTCACCACAACAATAGCACGAATTACCCATTCGTACCACCCATTCTCAAGTTTTATTAAAATCATAGTCTAACTCTCGAAAGACCTTTCCAAGCGTGTCCATAACCTAGGACGAGGCTATTCGAATAGTTTAAAACCCTGCAGGGGTGTACCAATGTACCCACACGTCAGACCGCCTCTTTTGCCACGCGATAAAGCACACTTTCTTAGGTATGCCGCCAAGGCTGAGTCCATACAAGACGTTTTCTAATATTATGTATTAACTATGAGTCGCCCGTATGGATAGAGACCCATACGTTGTGTCGGGGTCATCATAAAGCCTCGGTCAACTACCCCTCACGGGTAAAACCTTGGACAACTGCGATGCCCCTCGAGGTGGAGAACCTACCCGGAACCCCACCACCGCACACCCAACACATAGATTCTTTTTCACCCAACACACACAACCCTCCTCCTGCGACCCGGAGCTAACACACTCCAAAGTACTAAGAGGGGTCTCATATACCCTCATGTGGTTAGCACACAATATTGCTTGGTCCAGTGTAACAAGATGTTCGGTCCTTGTTGACTCGGGCATGCTACCACATACCAATAACCACACCATTTAACTAATGTGCCCAAGTCTAAATCTTTTTGTTTCCATTTTTAATTTGTCCAAATATGATACATACATGAGGATCATGACTCAGTTATATAAGGTGGTGTTGTAACAACCATCGCTAATGCGATGATTCCCAGTCTACCGTGCTAAGCATACCTAAGCGACACAACTCGTATACTTAATATAATGTGACTAGAGCCCATCCAGCGAGCTCTAAGTCACAACGGATATAAACCTAGGCTCATTGGTAAATGATGGATATTTACCTATAGTTCAAGTAACTACTAGGTAAACTATCGCGCCTGAGAAATACAGTGGAAACTTTGAAATATTAGCATGCACAAATAATAGGATCAATGTGCATCAAAGGAAGAACTGTTTGCCTTTATTTGCTGGAACTCTGGACATTCACACGAACTTTTCAATTGCACTCTGAATCATCGTCGTCTAACGATAAGAACTGACAAAGAGAAAACACCAAATAAACACCAAGAATTCCAAAAGTCTCCAAAAATTAAGAAATTAAAACAGAAGATAGAAAATGGTTTTAGATGTATTTAGGTGATAATTTTTAGTTCAATTGGAGTTCATTCCAATTAATTAGGAATTTTGTGAAGTTTAATAACTTAACAGGACACCTAGTACTCACAAGCACTCTCTTCAGGCATTCTATGTATACACTCACGATGATCATACAGTCAAAATCAATCCTCCAACTTCTTAGCAAATCTATTAACAAGGATTGGCTTAGCTAACAATAAATTGATGTAGTCTAAAAGCTAAATGGAAGTCTACTACCAATTGCAAATTTTGCCTCAGGAGACCATCTCTGCCCATCACTTCATCAAAAGGTGTAGTTGCTACTATTGGTTTTTCAGAAGTTTTTACATCCCTGAAGTTTTTCAGATTTAGTTGCTATTGTTAGATAATTGCTAAATAGTTGCTTAAAGACTAAATGAATTGAAGATATTTCCATCTACAGTACTAACCAAGACAATAGCCTATTTGACAAAACTAAACATCTTCAGAAACCTTATCTAAACATTATTTCATCAAGGGATTTCACTGATTTGCCAACAAACTTCTTCTTACTTTAATTTTCCAATTGCTTATCACTAGCATGAGTGGTCTAATTAGTTCATCACCAACTTAGCTAAATGAATCAACAACTTTCTGACTACTTGCCAACTGACTGTCTACACTAAACTCTAATAACTAAAGTTAGTCATGTTATTACCCTACTGACAAAATAACTTGTCATCCAAAACCTTTTCTTATTCTTTCATTCTCTTGAAGTAGTTTCTCTGATTTAAGGTGATGTTAACTAAAACTTATTGATATTTCATACTACAACATTTTGTTAACTCCCTTGAGTAGCTCAATGCCAGTTACAAGATGGTTAGCAAATTCATTAGCCTACTATAAATTTCAGATTTCCAGAAACATATTACTCTGTTCATACAACTGATAATGGAATTGCTTTACAGAGCTGCAACGATGCTAGCTAAAAATTTTCCACACATCAAACTACAAATTGGTCAATTCAATCGAGGAACCTAATTGACATCCATAAGATTTGTTAGCAATAACTTAGTTGGTTTTGCAACTGGTTCCCAAAGTCGGCCAAAGAAAGGGACTGATATACACACAGACACAGAGAGTAGTTCAGAGGAAGGAACAGAGAAGGCCATAGGGCTCTCAGGCGATGGAGCAGACGGCGGTGGCCGGGAGTAGCAAAAATGGGATCCTAGTGGAAGTGCGACCATGGGGGTGGTGGAGTTGGGGCTCGGCCGGCACTGTGGCGGCGCGGCGAGGTCATGAGTGGTGGCTGGCCATGGGGGAGACAAAGTGCGAAGATGCATGGGTGGTGTTGGGAGCTAATTGGAGGAAGCATGGGGACCGGCGGCGTACCTGGAACACGATGGAGCGGTCGGCGAAGGTGGAGGGTGGCCAGAGTGGTCCAGCGACTGTAGCCTGCGGTGGCGCGGGGAGGCGCAACGGCGGCAGCAACCTGGAGTGAACGAGAGAGACAATGAGTGGTTGAGGCTGGTAGAGGAAGTTCATGGGGTACTCATAGGGGAAGGAATCGAGCTGGGGCTCTCTGAATCAACGGCGGCGATGGTCGAGGCGGTTGCGGCCGGTCGTGGGGAAGAAAGCGCAGGCGCGAGGCTCCGGTGGACCAAAGCCAGATTCGGTTGAGTGCTTCTGCTCCTGGAGATGTGGAACACGCCGTGATGCGGCTGGCGGGGAGAGGAGGTCGGAGGACGGCCGGAACGATGATTGCGGCCTCGGCGGCTTTGGCACTGGAGCTCGGAAGGGGGTGGGGAAGAAAGAAGATGGAGAAAGAAAGGCAGGGAGAAGAGGCCAAGACATGGGAGGCTTGGGAGAGTAACGTGGCCGCCATGCACGCTTGCCTCGGTAGCGGACGCTGGCGCGTGTCCTGTGCGCTGGAGCGGTGGTGAAGCGTCTGCGTGGCGTCGGCGCCGCTTCGAGGAAGAAGACTCCGACAGGCGGGCCCCCAACGTCAGTGGCAGCAGAGGGCGATGCGGTGCGGCTGGGCCAGCGCGGGGAAAGTGGCTCGCGTCGAAACAGTAAGGAGGGCCCAGTCGGTTTAATAGTGATTCCAGATTTTAAATTTTCATTTGACCGAGAACAAGCTAGTTTGACCAGGTTGTTTGGAGTAGAAATAAAACTCCAAAATTTATGAATTTTTTAGGGTAAGTTTCTAATATGTTCCAGAACCTAGGAAAAATATTTCCAGGCACTGTTCACTTGATTTCTTTGCATTTTAAATTCAAATCCAAATTGAGTATGCAAATAAAATGGAAACCAATTAACCTCCAATAAATTCCAGAAAATCCAAACAAGTATATCAAAGAATATAGAATCCAACTAAAATATTCCCACACTTGAAACTTATTTGCTGCAACTAAAGGTTTTAAAAAGTCTAAAATTTCATAAATGCACGTTAGATGCTTAACTAATCAAACTTATTAATTTTAGGTTGTTACAACAACCTCTATTTTCATCTTGGCTTCGTCACTGCTTCAAGCCAAACTCAAGCTTAGTTTGGAAATACATGTATATCGTAATAATCTGCAAATTCGAGCAGACCTCAACTTTACCATATTCCCTGTAAATATTTATGCTTCTGTTCTCACTTGAGGCTCAAATCATGTTTTATTTGTTGGCCACATTGCAGTAAAACACAAATCGCAGTGTCATTTGGGAGCGACACCGTGCCAAAAGTTATGTAAAATAATGTACCCATGATGGACAACAATAGAGTTTCTTTTTTATAACGTGTGGACAACAATGAAACTTAGTAGCATGAAAGGAACAATTAGAAGAAAGACGACATAGTAAACAGATCGAACAAGAACATTTATTCAAGTAAACTAACATCAATGGAAAATAGCTAACAATGTTAGTTTAGAGAGAGTGGGCTCGAAGCACTTAGTAGCATGAAAGGAACAATTAGAAGAAAGACGACATAGTAAGCAGAAGAACAAGAGCATTTATTCAAGTAAACTAACATCAAAGGAAAATAGCTAGCAATGTTAGTTTAGAGAGAGTGGGCCCGAAGCACAGCGGCCCGTGCCGTACCGGCACGGCTGGCACCAATACCCACCACTACTCATGTACTTCTCCGCGTTTATTAAACGGAGATAGCAATAAAGGTTCCTTGGATCTTTCATTTAGAAAATTCAGTTTTAGGTTTTTAACTACCTAAATACTCTTGATTGGCTAATATAGGTATAATATGAACAAAAGAATAGAATTTACAAAAAATAGCTATTATATGTTTGTTGGAAAACCATTAAGGAAAAAAAAAATAAAAATACTTAAAGCATGTACACCCCTTAGCATCTAAAGTAGGTGCTAAGGTGAGTTATCCACCACTCTCTCTAAACTAACATTGTTAGCTATTTTTGCCTTAACCCTTAGCACCACCTATGGCTATTAGTGCTAAGTGCTATAAAGTATTTTATAATTTACTTTTACGTCAATAGTAAATGCGTTAGCACCAACAGCTAATTAGCTTTGATGCCATATGCATTCTGGACTAGGCAACCATACGTACAACCCTTTAATTAGCATCGGTGCTAACCATATTATCTCACCTTTAGCGTTACCTTAGCGGCAATGGATGTACTTGCTAGCAAACACAAGGTACTTAAAAATAACATTGTCCTATATATTGTAACCATAATTCAGAAGAGGTTTTTTGGCAGAACAAGTATGAACACGGCTTAATAAATTCCAACATAAAATGATGACCTGACTTCAGGCACAAAGATGCAAACTCCGTCAATATGGTTTACATTTGTTCGATTACAGAAAATCGTTTATCACATGGAGTAATGGTCACATCTATGCAACGCAAGTCTATTCAAAAGAGAGAGAGAGAACCGGCAATATACTATACTACACTGGGTGAACGGTGTAGATCAAGAGTAAAATTGTCAAAGGTTGAGATCATTTAGTATCACAGGTGTGAGATAGGGAGAAAAAAAAAGTTGGTGTGTGGAGCATTTTCAAAAGAACCACTGAAAAGAACTCTTTGTTGCAATGCAAGTGAAAAATAATAAGATGGATACTGGAGTAGAAAATTCGACGTCCAAGAAGGACCTAACTGCAAACGTAGCACAAAAACGATCGAAACCGCTCGGAAGAATCCACACCCCGCGCACGCACATGCCTTCCTACACCACCGTCCCCCTCTTACCCCTCCTCCCGACACGTGGGTCCTGATGACACCCTACCCCGCACGTCAGGGACACCCTCGTGGCACTCGTAGGTCCGACGGGCCGGATGCCCCGGTGACCCGCCCACGTGCCCTGGGGGTGGGCCCGGGCCCGTTTCCACAGTGACTGCCACGCGGGCCCGAGGCGCCGAGCGATGGGTAGTCGCGGCGGCCCCTGGGTCTTTCTCTCTCGGCGCCTTTGTTTTCCTGCGACAGGCGGGGCCCAGCTGACGTATTGCCTCCTAGCGCCGTTGGGGATCCCCACCCACAGATCTTTTGTCTTGTGGTGTCCTGTGGCCCACCTGCGTCGCAATCACATCATACATATCTCCAAACTGCACCCAATAGGAACGTCTTCTCTCTTTTTTTTTTGCCTTTAAAAAGAAGCTGCGTCCAATAGATACCATCGTTGAAAAAGAGCAATGCGATTTGGCACTGCAGAAATACTGACAGTGATCGATGCTAATTCACGGAGAATCCTCTGGATTAAAATTTCTCTCGCCGTCGTCGTATTCGGTTACTTGTTGAACTTGGCGGCGTCTTTTCTATCCTTGTTACTGGCGTACGCATTACCAACTCACCTAACCTAGCTTGCACTTTTTGAAGATGAGTAGGCCATGCTCGCCACCATCGATTTTTTTAAAACAATCTATTTTTTATTCAAAATTATAAAATTATACTTATAATTTTTTTTAAGAAAAGTATATCTCTATCGTCGAACCGTCAGTCACCCAACAGCCAAGCGATATTAATGCGGTCGGTCAACCATTGGGCAACATTAATGCAGTCGCCAAACCGTTAGACGATTGGATCCAGTCGCCAAATAGCCAAGCGACAATATTGCAGTAGCTGGACTGTTATGCGACAGAGATGAAATCAACCAATCATCGGACGATAGATTCTGTCGCCCAACCGGTAGGCGACTGCATTCCTATCGCCCAACAGTTCGGCGACAGGAGGCTAGAGGCTGGTTTTTTTATTATTATATAATCCTTTTTTAAAAATATTTGAAAGTTAATCCCTCTCGATCTATCCATAACTTAAAAGTAGAGAATCTATCTATGAACAATATATAAGATCGTCCTTTTAATTGAGCGTAAATACATATATGGACTGATTTTTTTTTTGTGGATTGATAACCTTTGACACTTCAGCGTATATATCCTTAATAAACAACTGCACAACATTTCCAGGCCTTGCCCCATAAGTGATACATGTTGTTGGATGCCTTTATAATGAAGCTAGGAATAACACGGAAAAATTTAATATGAAAAGACGAGGAGATTTGATGTTGCGAATTAAAATAGACTTTATAATGAAGTTGGTAATAACACGGGGCATAGGGTTTGGTTACGTGCATAAGAAATAATATCATGCACGATGCAACAAATTGAAGTACTCCTACAATACATATGCGTCTTTTTGTAATGGAAATAGATTCGACCTTCGATGGGGGACTAGTACAGAATGGCCCGACCTACAGCGTGGACCGGGGCCATTTTTCGTTCCTTGCTAGATCAGCGTTGAACTCCTCGCCGGCCTCTTTGGCAGTGGCCGCCATTTTCCTCTTTTTCTCACGCTCCCTCTCGCGAGCCTCGCGCTCCCTACGTTTGCACGCCTTGAGATGAGCTTTCGTCTCCAGACGTATGCGCTCGCTTTGCTCGTCGTTGCAGTGCTCCTCCTCCCGAATCTCGCGGTCCCTTTTGACATTCCACTTCTCGTAGTCGAGAGTCCACTGGTCATGTGGGTGGATCTCTTGGTCGATCTACTTGCGGTAGCCACATAGCAGATCTGGGGACTACGGGAGGACGGGAGAGGTTGTTAGTGCGTACTTTGAAAGAGAAATAGTACGGAAACACACTGTAATTGGTCCTTACCGGCTGCCGATAGTTGCTCGTGTCCCAACGTCTGTCGGGATAGCCACTCGAGTAGTTCGCGCAACCCTAGTAACGCATGCCCAGGCTCAGCCGCTGCTTAGACTTGAAGAACTTGCATGGGTCCCTGCACCAACAGAGGGGCGACATATCCCCCTCTGGCGGGTGTTGCGGTGAACACTCGATTGGAACGTTCTGGTAGGGGTTGCTACTACCGGGGGGGGTCATTGCGGAGAGCTACCATCTCGGCAAAATCCTCTTACCGGACCCGGACCGCAGCAGCCCTTGCTTGCTCTTCCCAGGCACCAGCAGCCTTTGCTAGTTTGCGGCGTGGTGAAGCAAGCTCTGGTGGTGTAGTGTTGGGTTTGGTTGTGTAGTGTTCTCTCCCAGATCTCTTCCACCTCCTTTTATAAGCTAAAGGGTTGGCATGATGTGATTAATCTCATGTGAGTAGCTTACAAGGTAGAGTGTTGCCTTGTCATTATGAAAAGTTGTTGGCAAGGCAAAGTGTTGTCGCGTCTTATATTGCAGAGAGCTGTCATATCCTGCTTTGCAGTGTCTTGTCTTTTCAGTCTGAAAAATTGAGGAGGTATAGTATTGTCATGCTGATCTGAAAAGCTGGCGAGGCAGAGTATTGTGACGTCCTACTTTGCAGAGTTTTATCACTCCCTACTTTGCAGAATCCTTTATTTTTAGTCTGAAAAGCTAAGGAGGTCGGTGTTGTCAAGTCGATTTGAAAAGTTGGCGAGGCGAAGTAGTCCTTTGGTCTTCTCGCTGAAAAAAGCTGCTCTGTTAGGTCTTGTTACTGCGCAAAGCTGCCCTGTCTGGTCTTGTTATTGCACAAGGCTATTCCTTTGGTCTTGTCACTGCGCAAAGCTGTCCTGTTTGGTCTTGTCTTTGCGCAAAGCAGCCATCCCCGTCTGGTCTTGTCATTTGCAAGCTAACATATTACCTGCTTTATTAGCCTCTCCGTCGTAAAGTAACATACCGTGCATTAAGCTATAGGCGTCGATATGCATTGAACAATCATGCATTGTACGAACGAGTACACATAAGAACACAAAAGTATTACAAGCATCACATATTACGTGCAAAGTTTAAGTATTACATAACGAACAAAAGTACAGCCATCGCAGGGGGATGCCCCCTACTAGCCCCCCAACCGCACCCCCAGCATCCCCTCCTGCATCGCCATGGCCCACTCCAGCTCCGCGTCTTACCGTATGGGCTCGCTTGGCCCCCTCCTCTACGCTGGGTGTTGGGGCCTCGGCCGAGAGGCCAAAGCTCCAGTCGGATCCGCGAGGGTCACAAGCCATACCTACAAAAACAACTTCAAGTTAGCAAATACGTGCAAATAAAACATCGAATGTAAAACATGAGTAAATTTAACTTGTAAACAAACAAACAAAATAGTACTAGGCTACCATGACAGTATTTTGAAAAGTAGTGAAAAGGGGATAGTACTACAACACTTACATAAACATTACGTGCAACATACGATACATGTGCTACGACAGTACGTACATGAAATAAAAATTGGGTAGTAGGAGAACAGTTACATAAACAATACAAAGTACAGATGATAATGTACACTGATTTGCAATTTTGATCCCACTTTGCACACTCGAAGAAGTGGTACCGCAAACCATGCCGGTGCCTACTCCTTAGCTGGTGCCTTGCATTGTCCGTTGTGTGGCCCTCCGGCATTGCCAAGGTTTACCAACGCCGGCTTGCGCTTCGTCCATATCATTGGTAATACGACGACTCTGCCGACAACCCTTGCCACGCTTCAGCATGTCAACATCCGGAATCCAGGTCCTGTTTGCAATATCCAAGGTAGCGAAGTTACCCACAACCCTGAACCCCCTAAGCTTGCCACACCATGCCTGTTCCACACTCTCCTTCAAGAAGTACTCGGACACAGAGTTCGAAGGGTCCATGTGCACAATCCCGCATGCGGCTAGGACATGAGAGCATGGCTTGTGTAAGAGCTTCGGGTTGTTGCACATACAGCTAGGTTCATTCACATGATCTTCAAGGCATACCTCGTGGGTGGCAAGAGAACGGGTCGTCCCAAATCCAACTCTATCCCGGAGGAGCACGTCGAAACGATGCTCCGTATTGCCCATCACGTACACCGTGTGTGACTAGCCCTTCTCTGTCTTTGCCTGCATGTATACTGTAATCTTTGAGCAGTACGGTGTTTGTAGGTTGGCGGCATGAAGTGCGGCATTTGCATGCTTCTCCTTGAAATATCTGATTGTGCTATGCAGAACACCTTCCACGATCGCAACGAGGGGCTGAGAACGAAGGCCCCTAAGAACCCAGTTGTACACCTCCGCAAGGTTAGTTATCATTATGCCATACCTTACCCTGTCCGTGTCGTGCAGCAGGGACCACTTGTCGAATGGCTCGGCCTCGATCCAGTTGGGGAAGCACTCGATGTTCCTCGATGTCCTCCTCCTCGGACCAGCAGGTTCAAACTCTGGTCACTGGTTCCTCTCGTCCATGTGTTTCTTTTTGTGCTCATCCAGCAGTACCCATAAAGCGTTAAATTTGCCTCTTTGGTTACGCATAGCCGACCTCTTGAATAGCTTCACCAGCGGTTGCTTGGGAACTTCTTAAAGAAGTTGGCCCCCAAATGGCGAATGCACCATCTACTCCTCATATCCGGCCAAACGAACGACTCCTCAGGGTCTTGTTGAAATTTTCTTATGGCCTTCAGCATCCTGGTGTGCGCGATCATAGATCACGCACACACCAGGGTGAGCTCCAACAACTTCCACCCCTCACATGTTGAAGGAACCACAACCAGTTGTTGTAATTCTCACATTCGACGAATGCGATGGCCAATGGTAGAATTTGATTGTTCCCATCAACGCCAATGGCCGTAAGGATCTGCCCCTTGTATTTCCCGATCAAAAAGGTCCCGTCAACTGAGATCACGAGCAGCATATGCCTAAAAACCTCGATGCAGGCACCGAAAGCTACGAATGCCCTATGCAATATCGCAAAACCATGCTGCTTTTTAGATGGTTTGTCCTTCACAGCGGTGTACGTGCATGGGTTTATCTCCTGCAGCACCCGAAGCATACAAGGAAGGTTATCGTACGCCATCTCAAAAGACTCGAACCGTCTTTCCAAAGCCTTCTACTTTGCACGTCACGTCTTCGCGTAGCTGATCTTGTAATTGAATTTCTTCTCAATAGCCACCATGATGTGCTTGGCCTCTATGTCCTTCTCTACTATCTCTCGATACATCAAATTGGCTATGAAGGTCGATATTAGGTTACGATGCCTTGGCAAAACACTACTGAGCACGCAGGAGTGCAGCTCCACCTTTGAGACAATTAGTGAGTCTCATACTTTGGTCTATGTGCATGCACTCACTAAGGACAACCGGCCTGCTCGCACTTGATGGTGTACTGTTCCTGGCTAGATTTGACCACCCGAAACGTCCGCTGCATGGACATAGCCCACAACTTAATGGCATCCCCGCAAGGATGTCTTATCAGCAAACATTGAGTGCAACCGAACCTCTGTGGCATGGTACTCCCATGGTGATTCATGCTCGTCATGCGTAGCTGCACCCTTAGCGTCAAACATGTTCCATTCCTGGGGATGGGAGCTCCGTCCTCGTCGGAACTGTCCTCATCGTCCTCTTGGACAGCTTCCTCTTCAGCTAAGGCATCCAGTCATCGCTCTCCATTTGACACACTATGTACTCCCTATGCTCTCCTTCATCAGCTTGTCCTGTAGGCTCACCATGCGGTGACCGATCTTCCTCTCCTGCATCTACTGTGTCGGCCTCGTCATGAGCAACATCCTCCGAACCCTTCGTAACACCGGCCTCCTCTTCTTCACCAACATGCTGGGTGCCCAAGCTACTCTCACCACTCCGATGATATCCATCGGTAGGGCCCTGTACAGCTTCTTTTTGGCATGCTTACACAAGCAGCACACACTCGTATCCACGGTGCCGACAACCTTCTATAAAGCCCTTCCAGGCAGCCGTGTTCATCAGTCTTCTCAACTCCCATCTAATGTCCGTGGGAGACTAGCTCCGAAGGCCTTGTATGACGACCCTGCACACCTTAGGGTTCAAGGAGAAGCTGTGAGTGAGCCAATACACCACATTTGTGATTCGTGCATTCTCGTCGTTCGAGTGCACCAGAGTGGCTTGCGGAAAACTGCCCAAGTCAACACCGTACGGACCGTCACGAACGGTGCCATCACCGTAATGTACTTTCAATGTAGTGGGTATAGGCATGACTGATGTCTGCCTGCAAATATTTTCAATATTGCAACTAGTCAGATCGCAACGCATGATATGCAAGTACTGTTGCATTGTAATTTATATTTGTACGACCCTTCGCCTATCGTGAACAACTACACTACAACATGGTCAAAGCATCATTTATTCCCTAAGGCAGAGGCCACAATAAACGTGTAGTACACTATTCCGATTCAACATGAAAATCGAGCTATTCCATACCAGTCATTATTCGATTCTGACGCTAACTTGCAATCTGAAATGCTGCAAGTGGCGTTCCAGTCTTCTACAGAGCTATATCAATTACCTAAGTCTATTAATCCATACTAATTAACCTGTACTAATTAGTCCATACAAATAATTCATCCTCCTCATGCACTTGGCCAACTTTCTAATTATTCACTGAATAATAGTCGATCACAAATGCACTGACACAACTACAATACTTCTCACAAACAACACTACTCCCTCACGGACTACTTTTTTCTCCAACTAAAGGTTTCTACCGGTGCTACTTACATATAAATTAACAATATTCTGATTTTCTACTTTTTTCTCTAACTAAATTTTTTTACAGGTGCTATTTAAAATACTATTTTAATTACAAAAATTATTTACTTACCACAAAGAAATACACTATAAGATTAAAAAATTACCTCACGGACGAATCTTTCCTCCTCTTCTTTTGTCTCCCTCTTCTCCTTCTCCTTCTCCCTCTCTTCTTCTTCTCCTTCTCCTCCTTTCTTTTTTCTCCTCTCCTCTCTCTTTTTCTTCTCCCTATCGCTCGGCCGGAGGCCGAATCGCGCGCTCTTTACATAAGCCATTCAGTCACTCAACCGTTTGGTAACATTAATGCCGGTTTGACGGTAGAGGCATATTTTTGTTAAAAAAAATCGCATGTATAATTTTATAATTTCAAGTAAAAAATAGATTATTTTTTTTTAAAAAAAATTGCGCACCGTCGTTGTAAATTGGTGACGTGGACGACTAAGCTTTGGCCTCAAGTTAGCACTTGACACGATACCATTTTTAATTTCAGATGAGTAGTCTCTCGCATGATTCCAAAAGCACAGCGGGTCTTTCCATTGTTAGGTTCTAGCTCGCCTCGCATTACGATCTTCTTTTTTTTTTTTTGGTTAATTTGATGTACGACAGTGGTCTCTGATCTGGATGGAAACTAGCGAGCAGCTAATGGCGTCAAGTGCATCATGACTTGTCATCGTCGTGGCACCGATCGAATTTTCGATCGCCGGACATGGTTTGGAAATTCGGGTCTGAGCTTTCGCCGTACACTGGTAGGTGGAAGGAATTTTGCTAGTGTCTCTTAGTTTCTTCCTTATCAACAAATTCAAGAGCCGATAGGATCGAGTGATCGATTGCAGATTAAACAACACAAGAGCACATGGCTGCACGCATGGCAAAGATCTGGCAGTGTATATTTCCACGCGTGATGACCACGCAGCCGCCAGGGAAGGAAAATGACCTGCAATTGTTGGGAGGGGAAACCACAATGCAGACACCAACCTGATTATTATTATTTGTTCTTCTTTGCTACAAAAATAACTTAATTTAATCAAAAGGGTGATGGGAACCACCTCCTGGTAGGGTGGAGTTGTGGGTGTGCAACTCCGTCCAAATCCCGGTGTCCACTTTTATGCACACGCAAAGTACATTTTCAGTAAGAATTTTATGAGGTTAAAAATTTATCACATGTCTCTGTCTTTCTAGACGCATGCTAAGAGAGCGTACTCGTGTGTGCGTGCACGGGTGAGTGGTGGTGTGTGAGCGTCTTCATGTAATCGCAAAAAAAAGCAGCATTTTGATAATGGTTAGTTTTGGCTAATAATGTTGTCAAGCCAGATTGTTTCCCAGGTATAAATATATTGGGTGGAAATTGGGCCACCGTCATCTCCCTCTTGTTTTTTAGCCCGGTTGCCACGTATGGAGCAGCACTGGCTAAATAAACAACAGGGTTTGGCAGCGGGTTCCTGAAGCAGGTAGATATTTGCTGATGTCCTCCGTACCAGCAATTGACCATAAAGTAATTAATCCGCGCTTTGGTCTATGGTAAATGCATGTATAATCGCAACTTGTCTACAGTTGAACCATGGATTAATATATGGAAGCAACCAGTGGATGCTGATGCCTGTATAGAGACTACAGAACCATTGCTCAGTGAGACAAATTTTGGTTTTGGTTTTGGTTTTTTTCCTCAGGAGAAGCAATGATGAAGGGTGCTATTTCAAGACGAATAAAAACAAGTCACCTTTTACTGGGAGTACTACTCCAGCATTTTGAGCATCAAATGATCATAAATATACCAACTAAGGAACTTGTTGGTGTTTCTGAAGATATAATGGCCAAGGAATTCAGGCCTACAAGCTAGTAGAATTAAACTTGTACTCCATGCATGAACAATAGTTTTTTTTTCTTGCACCTGAATGTGCTACTTCCACATCTACAAGCACTATAGATATGCCCCTTTTTCTTTATTCAACAAGCCATACGGGTAAACGAACATATTGACAATCAAGTCATTACCAAGTTTTCTCTTCAGAAAAGTAGCTAGAATGATGATTGGCGTGATCAAATTCAGTTTCTGAACCCCTACCATAGTCACATGTTTACTTTCAGAAGAGTTTGAAGTTGGCCTAAAGAAATCTGAAACTGTGAAACAACTAGAATCCAGAACTGTAGTACGGCTAGGAGTGAAGGACTGCTGAAACACCCAACTTGCCGAAAGATTCTAATGCCAAGTATTACCAAAACGTACATACGGAATTATGGGCCTATGGCATTGCTCTTTCTTAAGGATTCAGAGCGGCAAGACTTCTGCACAAACTGCGAATCAAAATATGATGGCAATAAGATAAACACATCCAGAGCATATATGCCATAAAAAAAAGAAATAGTAAAATTAGCAATGCTATGCAGTGCGCTTATCAACAACTGGGCAAACTGCACAGGCCAAAGCTAAAACATCCATATTGTAGTGAAATGTTTTTCCCTCTCTTTAGGCACAATCAAGATAATACAATTGGCTAGCACTACACAATTTCAAAATGAACAAGAGAGCTGGTGGAATAAACAAAGGATGGAACCACCGGAAGACTGGCAGCATTTGGAACACATGAACAAAGTGGATTTTGTGAAAAATTGTCCTTCTGGACACAAAAAAGTTAACACTTGCATTATAATGTACTACCAGTCGTCTGTAAGACTATAACTAAAGAACTTACAATTACACTTAAGCTGGAACAGCCTCGAGTATTGGGTCAGCAGGGTAGTCCTCATATCCACTTATGCCGGTAATTCTTAACCTGGTATTTGGCTGCAAAATAACAGAAAATTGTGAACTTGCATTATTCAGTTTGCTTTGGAGTTTGGAATCTAGAAATTGAATCAGTATTCATCATTGTACTTCCACCTGTCATGAGGACGGTAATTGGAAATACTTACCTGTCTGTGACCACTTTTCCTCTGGTACTTCTTCTTCTTCTTGAACTTGAAGACTATCACTTTGTCGTCCCGTCCCTGTGGAACAAATAATGGGGCCAGTATGAACTAATTTTGTATATACATGTTTACTCCAACAGCATACACAGGTGACAGGACATACCTGTTCTTCAACCACCGCATGAACAGCAGCATTGGTCACCACCGGCATGCCAATGTAAGCTTTGTCTCTAGTTGACACCAGTAGTACCTTGTTCAATATGATCTGCACATGAAGCATTATCTGGGAGTGAAATTTCTGGCGTAATACAAAGTAATGATGGCCTATATGAATGTGTGGGATTGGATGTTTTGAATTAGAGGAGTGTCATCAAGGGGAACAAAATGAAGCCAATATAATACACGCTACTCCAGGAACAAACTGAACAGGCCCTTTAAAATTGCAAAGGATAGCCTGTGTATTTGCTATACCAGACAAATGTGACTCGATAACTAAAACAAAAGATTGCATGGCTACAACTACATTCTACCATAACAACTGACATTAAAAGTTTCTATTATTGCAGGACAATGATTGTTTTACTTCTAAATGCACTAACTCGATACCACTTTACATAATTTCAGAATGTACTATCTGCACCACTGTTTCAAAGTTTGTTCTTGCACCTCATGGATAAAATAGCACCACTGTAGTAGGCCATCATAATTTGTTTATTTTTTTTCATCTTTTCCATCACCCTCTCTAGTAATCTACCTCAACATCTTATACATTGTTTGTTTATGGCTTAACATGAATCAGCAACTAATAGAGCGAGTTGCCAGTTAGGTCGTAAAAAGTATCCTTCTACATCCTCTAAAGTACCCTCTTGACAATCTAATCCCACCTCAAGCTTTTTTCCCCTTCCGTTTTGTCACATCTTCAGTCGAATTTGCATGCTTATTACAAAAATGAGACCATTTTCTGCATCGCTAACCTATCTAATCATAATTCACAAGTTTTCCTACTTGCGGAAAGCAGCATGACACCATGCAAGAGTGATGAAGCAGTTACTATTAAGCTCTTGAGGAAATACTTCGCGGTTAACTACTGTTATAAGAACAAGAATGCAGTAAGGTGACTCTCCAAAGGATTTTTTTCCCATCCGAAAATGCTGGAGGGAAACCAAGCAACATACCATAACGACAATATGTATAGAAGCACAAGCACTAAACCTGATCATTGACATTGGCGCCTTTCAGCCTCTGCGTGTATATATACCGACCCGGCATCACAATGTACTGTCTCGACCCAATCTGCAAAGCAGGGAAAAAAATAAAAAAAGTTTCCTCATTATTCACAATGCTCATGCGAAGCAAAGCACACAAAAGCCCTCTGCAGATGCATTCTTGCAGATTTCAGCATTTTCGCCAGTGCACCCAAACCATTCATTGAAAGACTACTATAAAACCATTTGAAAACTCCGCAATCGTCAAGATCGTTTTGCTAATGCTAACACTGTGGCCTGTACATCCTAATCAGTAGTGACTAGTGAGTACACATTTATATTGGTATTCATGCGCTCATGCTAACTATTTATTGTGCAGCGCAACAGAAGCCTAAAATGCTTACTTTACCACAAGATACAGCTAGCTCGAGTACCATTCCTATTCCTGGAAACTATTGACAGATTACAAGACTGCAGCTAATGCAGCATAGATAAGGCGCTAGTATTTTCAATTATATGGACAAAAATTGCAACTTTGGAGGCCAGTGTGTGAACGAGAGACCGAGCCAACCCACCATGACAACGGCGAAAATGTCGGCGTCCTTCTCTGCACCCGCGGCGGCCAGCTGCGCCTCGACTGGCTCGGGCGCCTCGGCATCCTCCTCCTCCGAGATCTCTTCTGCGTCATCCACCACCTCTGCCTCGGCCTCCTCGGGCTCCACCGGAGCAGGCGCCTCCTCGGCGGCGGAGGCGAGGAGACGCCAGCGGCGTGGCGCGGAGGCGGCGAAGGCGAGTGAGCTTCGCGAGGGGAGGAAGAGGGCGGAGGGGAGGGTTAGGGTTTTGGAGGGGAGGAGGCGGAGAGGGATCGCGGCGGTGGCCATGGCCAGCGCGGGGATCGATGGTGGATGAGGGGGAGTGATGGTGGGAGCCGGGGGTTTTGGGAGGAAGAGAGGAGAGGGATAATATTGTGGATAGGAGGGGATCGCGGACCGTTCAAGCGGACAGCAACGGCCGAGATGAGGTGCTCGTGAGAAATGGGAGTTTTATATTTCTGCACCCTACATTTACTTTTCCGGCCCAATCAAGAGAAACTGTAAAGCCGGCCCATAAAAATCCTCCCGTACTTGCTTGGGCTCACATTTCCGGCCCAACTACGGCTTATGCGGGCTACTTGATCTGTGTCTTGCCAACTGGACGCCCTTGGGCCCGTGGTGAATTTTACCATGCCCTATTATTCGTTTGGCTATTTTTTGGATTAATTACTTTCAAATTTTAGCTTTCCGCTGAAATTTGGTTGTATTCCAGAGAATCTTCGAGTTTCCCTTCTTCTTCTTCTTCTTCTTTTTTTGCCAAATCGTGAACCAGCAAATCCTTGGCCACAATTTGGTTGCCAAGTCTTCCCACCTACATACATTTGAGTGACGGATGGGCTCCACCTCCCCTTGCCCAATTTCGGCAAGCCACAGGTCTTCATTTGTTCCCGAGTGAATTTTGGTAGGCTAGAGCACAGTCCAAACACACCCGTACAAATCCTTGGCAACTAAAAGACGTGCAACCAAACCACGAGAAGGACGAGGTGTGCATATTTTTGTGGCAAATTTAGACGTCGGACACTGAATTTTTGTGGTATTTGTTTAAAATATTGATTTTTTTTGCTTTTATTGTAGGACACTAAACTATCGTGGCTCTCTTATGCACACTTTTCAAAATATCATCTGTCTTTAGTTCCATTAGGCAAAATTTAACATGATTTGCCCTTTAGGAGTATCCTTGACTTAGTCCACTTAGACTACCACCGTCATGGTTTCGTACAACACCACTTTTTCTGTATTGGATTTACCAAAATGCCTCTCTACCAACTTTTCCCGATTCCTTCACATTGAAGCATCGCACATACCGTAATACTCCGAAACCGGTTCGGTAAAAAGAAAGAAGTCGGAGGGACTAAAAGAAATTTTAAATCGGAAATTCGGTCGTGAGGGGTAAACGTTATTTCCGTCAACCCGGGCCGCAGATCGCGACCAGTGGCCCAAGAGGGGGCCGGCCGGCCCATGTAGGAGCCGGCCAAAAAGGGGGGGGGCACCACTTCCCCCCCCAAACCCTAACCGGCCACCACCCTTCCCCCCTTGAGCCGCCACCACCTCCTCCTCCACCCGCCTCCCCTCCTCCCAGCGCCTCCTCCTCCATTGGTGGCTGCCATTGGTGTTCCCGAGCTGCACTCCGATCTTCCACGCTGCTCACCGGTTCTTCCTCCGCCGGCTCTTGCGTTCCCCTCGGGTTCATTGTGTTGGGGCCGCCAAAGGAGGAGAGGAGAGACCTTCGGGAAGTTGATCCTCGTCGTTCTTCGGATCTACAAGGGTAACGAGAGACCCTATCGCTGTTGGATGTCTTTAGAGTTGCAAATTCAATGGTTTTAGTAGTATCGTTTTATTTCGTCTCGTAGATTGATTCTGTCCGAGACGTTGTACCTCAGTTTTGGGTGTCGAGAGGCCGAATTGGATATCTGCGTCTTACGGAGATATGATCCTGGTTTCATTAGCTTTCTTTTGGCACCTGGATCACGAATGTTCACCCAGTAGTTTAAAAGTTATGACTGTTTTACCACGTATTGCTCGTCTGATGAAACTCAGGTACAGATCGGTTGCACCTAGGTTTTATCTAGTTAGAGTCAGAACCAGGTCGGCCACCCAACTAGGTTTATGAAGATAATTTCACTATATTTTCAGGCTGATAAAGATCACTTTATTTGGATCAGTGGTCTAAAAGTTAGAGCCTTTTCTTTGGGGCTGTTCTGAATTCTGGACAGACTGTGGATATAGTTTTCAGTGGATGTTTAGACCCCTGTTTTGGCCGAATTAGAGTTTACCGTCAACTAGAGTTTCGTAGCCTGTTACGTTAAGAGAAGTTGAGCACTAGTTTCAGGTCTTTTGGAGCTACGGTTATTTATTGGTGAATTTTCTAGTAAAACTGCCAGTTTAGGGGTATTTAGAATGTTTGGGTGAATTGATCAAATTGAACCTTTTGTTTGGTTGGTTTGGCTAGAGATTGTCGGAGGGCACGTGTAGCAATGTCTTACTCGTTTGTCCTCATTTCGATTATTCTATATTATAGGCGGTGAAGCTGTGAGTGGAGGGGTACCTCAGTTACCTCCTAACTTGCGCATGTGCAAGCAGCAAGTAACTTGTATGCTATTATTGATACAATATGTGGTGTGTGAATGCATGGTTATACTTGTTTGTATATGTAGTTGAATGCCATGTGTATTTTTCCATTAATGCGTGATATTCAATCTTACCATGAGATCACATCATGTCATGCATAAATTCATAATGACCACGAAAGTGGATTTCCTTCGTAAGACCCATCAATTCCAGTATGGGCATCTGAAAACCCCATCAATTCCAGAATGGGTACGTTTGTCCACCATTCCAATGTGGGCCACGTTGGACGGCCGTATGAAACGTTCTTCATACGGTAACTTTAAAGTGAACACCGACGGGTGATTCACTCGCTATACCAGTATAAGATGTGATATGTCCATTTCCTTCATTGCATCACTTCACTTCATCCATTCATAACCATTTGTTTCCGATAAATGTTCATTCTATGATAGTGTATATTGTTCATTGGATATTGATTGTTACTTGCTGAGTCTTTGGCTCATTCTTGCTTTGTTGTTTTATTTAGATAAATGACAAGGAAGAACAGTATCGTGGAGGGTAGTTCAACACGATGCACTCACTACCATAATCCAAAATATTTGAGAACTTAATGTTGTCTTCTATTTATGCCTTGTGTTGAATTGTAATAAGCCAACTTGGCCATATTTACCGTATCTCCCTGAATTGTTTATCTCCACCCCGTTGATTAGACTTGTTGATGAATTCCTGTTTCTGTATATCCTTGTTGTATGCAACATCTGGTTATGCGTATTGTTGTTATTCTCCTAAAGATTAGTGGTTGTAGGTGACATCTTGACTTCCTTATAGTCAGGGTGTTACACATACTTCGCCATCATTTATGTAGTCCCAATGACTTCCCACCAAGCCTCTCACGATCCAGATCTCATTGAACCATCCTCGGTTGTAAACAGACCTAAGTCACTTGGTGCACCACATGTCTTATCATGCGCCATGACTACACTCAGCTCCTCTGACCGTTCTGGACCTTAGCACCTCCCTAAACTTAGTCCTGGTCTACCTTGTTGTTGCCTGTCATATCCATTACCAGTAGCTCTCGCTCCGATTCCTTGTCTTCTTGGCTTGTAACCGCCCTGGTAGTTTCGGTCATCTTTCGATGGCACATTGATCGTTCTGGACATTGGTTCTCTTAACCTAGTCTTGACCTTGTCCGCCTCACCATGACGTAGCTCTGAAGTCCTACAACCATCACCGACAACCAAACCGTCACGTAGCACCGTACGACACACAAAATCACTAATTGACACAATTGACGAGTCAAGAACACGCACCTTCAAAAATTCACTCCTAGAAGTATCATTTTATCTCAAGAGGTCTTTGCTCAAACTTTGTCTTCGATTATTCTAGTCCATCTTGCACCTTACTTAAATCCAACCATCTCACCAAGCATCCATGATCGTTCTGGACCATGGTTCTCCTAACTAAGTCTCGGTTCTCCTCTCCATTAACCATAGTTAACTCTAAGCCACCTACACAATAATAGATCAAGCAACCATTTTCGAGCACAAGTTGTTCGCAACTTGACCCACATTAGTCAAAATATGCAATATACAATACATATGCAGCATTTCTATGACCCTAGGTCAAAACCCCAAAATCAACACACCTTACTGTGTTGAAGCTGCCATGGTTGGTCAAACCGTCGGTCATCGGCTGATTTGACCACCCACCAACCTAACCGTCAATCGACGGCTGCTCAGACCGCTTCCCAAAGCATAAAAACACCATCTCTTGACTTTTCTGTACAACACTATCTAGTTTTGCGTCTAGTCTCCATTTTCAATAACACCTGATGCAAACACACCCAGACACTCCCACACTAGTGTTTAGTACGCACTCCTCAAAAACTCACATGAGCTCACACCGCCGGTCTGACTGCCACCCATGGCCAGTCAGACCGCTGGCACTCTAACAACAAATCCGATAATTTGTTAAACCGAGGGTTTCTCTCTAGACACCTTGATGTGACCATGCCACAAACGCATACAACCATAGCTCCCGGGATTGAACAAAAGGTGAATTCGCTCTTTCAGCTTCAATTTATTTTAAATGAGAATATGATGCTACCTAATGATGAAAATGTATATTTATATAGCTATACAAGGAGGAATGGATCAACATTACACGCTCGTGGTTGGGGTCCACCTAAAGGAAAGTTGACCCGCACATCAAGACCAACTCGATGCCTTTCCCAACTCTTCCCCAGGGTTACCACATTAATTTGGTTCCAAAGTCAAGTAAGAGTTCCAGTAGGACACGTTCTGTAATTCAATTCGGTCTCCAGCGACAACACTAACTTCAAACGTGCATAGAATTCGCATACGAATTCCAATTGAGGTGTACTAGTACATGATGAAAAGCTTATCACGTTCTCTTTCCAACAGATCCAACCCCACATCAAAATTCCTTTTTGTGGACGCCGCAATCGCCAAAACAATTCATGGCTGATTTTGACTCCAAGTCCAAAGGTGTTGCGCCACCTCCACTTGGACCCACAGGCCTTGTACCTCCTAGGGGTGTGGCCACCACCCCCTGCCCCTCTCCCTCATATATGATCATAGTGTGTGACACTTTAGGGTTTGGATTTTGTTTGCTTAGCTTTCTCTATTGTGAAAACTCTTGTTTTTTGTTTGTGCCGACTAGACCAACTGTAAAGAATATCTGCGGAATTCCACCTTTTGTACTCAATTATATATTTGCAATTCAGATTGCTTGTTATCTCGTTCTTGTTTGTTCTTCAATTGCTTGCAGGAATTGATCTTTGTGATCATGTCAATCGGGTCTTTGGCACAATTGATAATGACTTGGTGATTAGTTCAGCGGTTGCTTGGTTTCGTGCGTTCTACGTTCATAGCTTGGATCGTGAGGGTTGATCATCATCCAATTGAGAGTTATCCTTCTCATCGAAAGATCGTAACACATATTATCGCATCATACCTCGACAGTGATGCCAATTGTTCAACACAAATATTAGGACCATACACATGATCTCCACAATTGCAGTCCAACTTTGCCTTGGAACAAACTGTTTTTGGAGGAAGCAGAAGCAACAAAGTAATGTTACGTTTGTTGCAAGGGCGATTCAACACTTGTGGATCAGCAAAATGGACCTCATGTGGAGAACCCAACAGGAGGTTCTGCCATTGGAGAGGAGTCTCTCATTGCAGCGTTTGAAAAGGATGCCGAGACCAAGGAAAATACTCTGAATGTTGCAGGAGCTCCGAGTAACATGGGTGCTGAACCTACCCTGCCTGAAAGTGAGAACAGTGAATTACCATGTGAACATGATGGCACCACGGTGCATGAGAATCTTGACTGGAAGGTGTCATTGGACAGACAAAGTGATGCAAAGCGCAGAAGGAGCGCGCCAATGGAGACAAAACAAGTGCTGGTATGGAGGTTTCTGATGTAGTTGAATGCAACAAGATGCTGAAGGAAGCTCCAGTCATCGCAACAGGAGCAAATTATGTTGAAGTGGATGTCGATACCCCGAAAGAAGACGCCGTCGTGCAGACAATTTCTGAAGAAGCAGCTTCTGCCTCTGCAACTCACGATGGTTCGAAGAACGACGAGGAGAAGAAACTGGCCAAAGAAAACCAGAGGTTGAAGGAGTTGCTGCAGAAGCTCCTTGCATCCGGTAACGATCAGATGGGGGTCATCACGGAGCTAAGCGAGAAGGTCAAGACGCTTGAGTGTAAGCTGGCGCACAAGAAGAGGCCAAAGGTACGGGTACACAGACCAGCCAGGAATTCAACCGCCAAAGTCCACTAAAGAATGAAAAGATGATCTCTGAAGTTTTGATATTCGTCTCTGAAGTTTTGAGATTCGTGTGTATGAATTCCATGTAACTGTTTATGTCCATGTTGTAATGAAGCGCAATGTATTATGTACTACTTGTGATGTACACAACACTATTGCGCCACTTTGTCATGTTGAATACAAGATCACACCTGTGTCTCTGTGTGTAATACATCCAAGATCAGAGCCATTAGTATTTTCCTTGCATTTGTGGACTAGTGACTGGACAGCTTCATTGCAGACCTGATTAAGAAAGCTGCATATATGCATGCGGATTGTTCTCTATGGCTTACAGTATACACAGATACGGGTGGTGCAGCGCAAAGCTTTCATGGAATATTTTGTCGCAGTGGTGCAAATTCCTCGCAGAGCTTTCGATAAAGCTAATTTACACGAGCCATATCATTTCTACTGTTTAATAATAGGCCCGTTGAATAATCCTTGATGACTGGTTATTGCATTTGCTAGTTATTGTTCTTAGTTTCTTGTAGCAGTAAGTAGAAGTAGTTTCAGTTTCTTGCATGGCATTGAGATGCCACACCATTGAGTGTGTTCAGTTTCTTTGCATGGCCGAATGATGCTGTATGAAATTATGGTATTGATGTTTTGCATGTTGCTGGTTTGTGTAGCGTAGCATTAGAGCTAGTTACTGGTGCATGAAGTGTAGTGAGCAGTTACTCATATTGGCTACTATAAATAAAGAGAAGAAAAGAGAAAAGCTGTAGAAGTTTGGACAACACCAAACTATTTGTTTTTTATATATTCATCTTCTTCTTGGAGTTTTTCAGTGTGCTCGTGTGCATATCCAGGTGTTTTTCACGTGAGTAGACACCGGCGGCAGTGCCAACAAGGCCAAGGTATGGTATGACCTTAGGGAAAAGTAGGAGGCCCTCTTATGTGTTATTTCTTTTTCTGCTGCTCACTGCAGTTTGCCGATTGCTTTTGCTGCGGAAATACATATGGTACATTACATGATCATCTTGTGGGGTTAATTACCCAACTGAAATTTCTAAAGAAAAAAAGGGGACAAAAGCGAAGTATTGTCCGCAATTTCGCTTGCATCATCCCCTCGCCATGGACGCCCAGCATGGAGGCCCCGCAGTCTTGGGTCGGCGAGGGTAGAAGGGCCTCCAAAGAAAGGAGGTTGAGAAGGGAGACCGAGGTTTTAGCGACAGAATCCGGCGAAGCTCTCGGGTGAATCTCCCTGAGCCACCGGGGACAAAAGATGTACGGATCTACAATCCACAGGGGCGGAGGGACTCATGTCACTACGATGAGGCAATAAAAAAATGAGCGATTAAGCAAGAATCAGGGTACTGGTTTTGAGAAGAAATTGCAATAAAGCTCGATTATGATTAAAAATAATTAATTTGTATGATGGCTTAGTAGTTGTAGAGCTAAACATAAGCTAATAAATATAAGATATGTGATTTATTTTGTATTATCTGAATATGTATGTGTTTGGTTGTCTTCTTAGCCCCTATGTGTAACTACTGGTTGGGCGGGCACGCTAGATGGTAAGGAGATGAAATCCAAATCCACTTTGGGAAACTTGTTCAGAGCTTGTTTAGATACATTATGATCCGACTCAATCTCTTTAGATTAACTCAAAATTTGAACTAAAATCTCTTCCAATCTGAAAGAATTAGTTCTAATCCCTCCCTATCTAAACAGACCCTCGGAGGAGAGACTTGAAAGCCGACGCCAAAAGCTAGATAGACCAATGCCAAGAGGAGGACGTTGGACGGCGTCATGGCTGCGGGAGAAGCGGAGCTATCCACACAAGGAAAGAAATGGACCGAACTATTTTGTAGCTGGGTCATGACGCCCGTTTCATACTACTTAAATCGTATGATGATACCTCTTCATCTATTTGAGTATACTCCAATAATGATTATAAGATACCCAAAGTGAGTTCTATGAAAAAAAAAAATCATTAAAGTCCACCTTTTATAGTTAAATTTGTGTATATACTTCTTTTATATATGAAAAAGGGTATATAGCAAAAAAATAAAATAAAGGACTCCAATGAAATTTTTTCAATTAAGTCGCATTGGAGTATCTTATAATTGATATTTAAGTATACTGAAAATGATAAAGAAGTATATATATATATATATAGTCGTACTCCCAGGAGTACATACACCCGTTTTGAATATACCACTTAAATAAATATATTATACTTCTGTTTTGAACACTTTTGTTTTGTTGTTCCTTGCTTTCTCTTAGTATTTGTAAGACTGAGTTTATATTGCTATTTGTAAGAATATTTGCTCAGCTAACTGATTGTGTTCTTTATGCAAGTTGTCTAACTTAAACTCTAATTCGTCCTGTCTTTTACCCCAAGTTATATAAAAGTTGTAAATTAAGTCTACAAGCAAATTTAGTTGGCTATGCGACGAATGCCAAATGTGTTCTTCTGACGGGTTTATTCTGCACTTGATATTTAATTTGTCTTTTGTATAAATTATTTTCCCAGAAGAAACTTCTAGGTTTAAATATTTTAGCTTTTCTATAGTTAACCTAACCTTAGATACGTTTGGAACTTAGGTGGGTGCGTATGGTGAGGGGGTCTCACCACGCTCCAAAGTGAGTTCTATGAAAAAAAAATCATTAAAGTCCATCTTTTATAGTTAAATTTGTGTATATACTTCTTTTATATATAAAAAAGGTATATAGCAAAAAATAAAGGACTCCAATGAAAATTTTTCAATCAAGTCGCATTAGAGTATCTTATAATTGATATTTAAGTATACTGAAAATGATAAAGAAGTATAATATATTTATTTAAGTGGTATATTCGAACGAGTATGTACTCCTGAGTACGACGTCATATATATATATATATATATATATATATATATATATATATATATATATATATATATATATATATAGACGCTTGTTCACATCTCGAGTACATACTCTGCTAATATACCACTTAAATAAATATATTATACTTCTTTATCATTTTCAAGATACTTAAATATTAATTATAAGATACTCCAATGCACTTGATTGAAAAATTTTCATTGGGGTCCTTTATTTTTTGCTATATACCCTTTTTCATATATGAAAGAAGTATATACACAAATTTAGCTATAAAAGATGGACTTTAATGATTTTTTTCATAGAACTCACTTTGGGGTATCTTATAATCATTATTGGAGTATACTCAAATAGATAAAGATGTATTATCATACGATTTAAGTGGTATATGAGAGATGGGAGTACATACTCCCAGGAGTACCAAACCATTTTCCTATATATATATATATATATATATAATTAAGATGTAACATTCTGCAGTCCCGTAAATTGTAATGCTTCCTGCTTCTGGAGTACTCGCAAGTACTCCGTTAGATCATGAAACTGAAGTTAAGTGTGCAAAGGTACAACCGTACATGTACTTTTGCAGGGCTTGGACTCTAATAACGAGGCCCCAAGGTCTTCGAAAAGCTTATCAAACATGCATGTAAGATAGCAGATGCAGGTCGAAGCAAAAAAAGGTACAACCCAGTGCGATCCTGAATAATGCTGCATTTAGTTCACATTCTTCCATGGAGAAATGCTGCTTTTCCAATGATCCAAATCATGGTTGTTGCACTCATCTTGCTCATTAAACGAGTGAAAAGAAGGCTCGTTCTATCCCATAACGAATCAGAGAGAGAGAGAGAAAGGTGAGAACATGGCAAACATCGTAAGAAAGCCTGTCATTTGAATACACTTTCTTTTGAGAATTGTTCATTGGAACACAGTCGTCAACATATTGTCAGCACTTCATGCCATGCTCTCATGCTCTTGCTGGAAGTGTTAACTGACAAAATCTGTGGACCATTCAGGATTCCAAGAAGCATGGAGGGCCTCCATCACCAGGGGCATGCCGGTGTCTTGGACAAAATGATGGTCATGATCTGTTCTTCTGGAGATCTATGTACGTATATTTATACATTGTTGTCCTAATGTTAACCTTTGGTCATACTGGATAGGCCAATTTGCCAGATATTAACACAGCACGTCAGCACCTCTATAGGAAGATGTTAGCAGAAAAATTCGATGGATCTCGATGTTACCGACCATATTGTTCCTATATCTGCTAGAAATAATTTGACACATGTTAGGACACAATTTTGAGTTATTATACTGCTTGATATATAGTTTGGTTCCATTTACACATTTAGTTTATTGTCGGACCCGGATTTCGCAATTCAAAATCCTCTGTGAACAATACTACGTTTATTCCTGGATTAGTAGATAACACTAACAGAATATATCACTGGATCAATTCATACATGACGTAAACTAAACCAAACATCATATTACAAGCATCAGAGTCACATAGACCGCATTGAGTCAAGTTTTATAGTAGGGCCGAACAAGGTTAAATGATTACAATACATAAACCGCGGAAGCGGTAGCAGAAGCAAAAAAGGGTAGAGCACATCTTGCCATAGGCAAGCGACTGGGGAAACCAGTTTACGACCGATATTTTTTAAAGTCTTGGACAATATTGATGTACACGAGCATCGACTGAGTCAGCCAGACTAAGGCAAGACTAGAGCAACTACAGACTAAACTACGCTTCATCGTCTCTTCGGCCCTCAACACCTGGATCCTCTTAGTATGCATAGTGATCTTGATCCATGGGCTTTGAAGGGTTTTGGGGGAGAGAACGAGGATGAGCACGACTTCTGTGCTCGCGAGCCAATACACAATGCAATATTTATACATGCAAGGTTTTATCAAGGATGGCTCGGGTTCTTTTATTTGCTAGAGCAATATTTTTAATTATCATATGTAGAAATTCTCATCACTTAATATTTTGACCAAATCATATTTTGTTAAAAAAAAATTAATTATGTAATATTTATAACAGCAGAGGTTACCTCCACCATATGCTTATTTTTTTATCGAGGTTACATCCACCTACTAACAACACTGGGATACTTCCACCCAGGAAAACAAATATCCAAATTCAGGGTTACATTAGCCCGACACGTTTTTCATCCCACCCATAAATTTTTTATAAATAGAACTAACTCAAGTAAGTTCCATATACCGCCGTGACCAGTAGGCACTACTGCTCAATAGTTTATACTCTGCAGAGATTGTACACTTTACCCACAAGAAATAATCCTCTTGATATATACACATGTTTCCTTATACATATGAATCAAGGGAGATTACCACAAGGCCTTTACAATGCATCCCCCAGTATTTGTTACACCCGCTAAGGTTTCACCCGATAAGGGTTAGGCTCACACAGAGCTGTCAACTCTTACCCAGACCGTCGCTTGCACCATACGATTTACGCTCACATAGACCCGTAAGTCATACACCCCAACCCACAATCCACAAAGGCTAACGGCGTAGCGAGTCCTCCAATAGTGCAACTCATACTGATGGACACAAATTATTTAGCCAGGTCGACACTTATAGACTTGTGGCTGTATTGTTTTACATTAGTAGATCATCACAGGATTAAGTCATTAAAGTCATCTGGGCGGTTCATACCATATTCCACACATTCTTGTGCCACGTCCACACCAACCATCATACCATCCGCCAAGATGTGGTAACAATAAGTTATTAGAGTTTTTTTTGAGGGAATAAATTACATGGTCTCACACTTTCCAGTCATTTACCCGCAATGACTACCCAAAATAATTCATGAGTTTAAAAATGATGATTGAGGTAAATAAATACCCTGGTACTTAAGCAAGACTAACACGTCTCTTAAGTACAACATATAGATAGTATAGTTACCACATAATTACTAGGGTGGCAAGGATTTAGTATTTCAATTGTCAAATGATGATATAATATTAAGGTATCAAATTGGTTTTTAACTACCTTAAGGTTTGGCATACATTTGCATATTGAATTTAGCATGCAATTTAGTTATTTAAAAGAATATAAAGTCATATAAAATGTAGGTTTAATATGATCAAAGTATTGGCTCGCCTGGGTCTAAGGCAAGAGGGTCTTGATAGTCTTGAGCTTGATCAAGGTGAGGTCTTTCCGCGTTCTCGAACTCTATTCGGGAGGTCGCGCCGAAAAAAGAATAGACAAGCAAGCACAACTAATAAATACACAAAAAATAATAAATAAACTCCAAACTAAACAAAACCTCTGCCATTAGAAATCTACTGATTTTATAAATTTTTAGGAACAAATTTCATTAAATTTGGAGTTAGGACGGAGGAGAACATGTCTTTCGAAATTGGCTTTTGAAATAAATCCAGAGAAAAGAACAAGGGAGAGAGAAATTGTCTCTGTGACAACTAGGGCCCAGTGCGCAGTGGCTTGGTTCACACATAGGTCCTAGACCAATTCCACACGCATGGGTCCACGGGTCCATGGAGGCTTGACTGAGCATTCAAAGGGCTTGGACCCACTGGTCATTGTCTTACCGAGAAGGAACCGGGGTTACACAGCTACTTTAACTCACCTTGGTCCCACACGTCATAGACCTTTGGGTGGCTTGCGGCTCCAGCTTGCTGCCGACGGAGGAAGGCGTGGCGGTGCCGGGCAAGGCCACAAACTAAACCGGTGTGGCGAGCTGGTCCCAAGGGTGGTGGAGGCACGTTCCTTAGCTCCTAGAACACGAGACGACGGGGTTAGCGCGGGGAGAAACTCACTGGAGGGGCGAGCTTTGTCGACAGCGGCTCATGGCGGTTCGACTCCGGCTTTGCTCGAAGAAAAAGAAGAGAATGGTGGGGAAGGGGAGAGGGCAAGGGCTGGGCACCAGCTTTTATAGCCAAGGGAGAGGATGTTAGATATTGATCATGTTGCATGTGTTTAGATGGCACTGTGTATGTGCCAAAATTCGTGTTGGTCGTGTTGCATGATGATGCATGTGTGTATGAAGGCGTGGAGCACTTTCCAGAGTATGGGATCGTGACCACGTCTAAGCATCGTAGCGGTTGAAGTGGATTGAGTTTAGTTTGCTAGTAGAGTTAGTTGCTTGGTCAGGTTGTTTAGAAAAAGAAACGGTTGAGTTGTTGCCTATGTGTGCATTGAGTGAGTTGATTAGTTAGTATGTGCATCTCTTGTATAAATAGTTGTTGCCATGAATGAAATCACTACTACAGAAAAGCTCATCAAAGACGGTTCGTAACAGTCACCACAGACGGTTTTTGAACTGTCTGAAATTTTATGTCTGTGATAACAGGCGGTTATCACAGACGGTTCCAACCACGAACCGTCTATGATACTACAATCACAGACGGTTCGTGGTTGGAACCGCTCGTGATATTACGTAATCACGCACGGTTCGTGGTTGATCCGTCGCGATTTTAGAGTCGCGCACAGTTCTAACCACGAACCGCTCGTGATACTACATAATAACAAACGGTTCGTGGTTGAAACCGTCTGTGATAAGTCTTTAGACCTAATTAATTTTTATCGTATTTTCACTAGCCTCGTGAATTGCTAGCCATGCCCTCCGAAAACTAGCAAGTAGAAACATATCACATATAATTGTTGACAACTCAAAGTGATCATTTAACTCAAAATCAATTACAAAAGAATGTTTCAAGTATATATTGTCGCTAGAGTTACAAATTGAATTACAACTAGTCAAAGTGAATTACAATATTGAATCAATTGTTTCGAGGTCGCTCATCGGTGTCGACGGCGTGAAACTCTCCGATGGTGTTAACTATGTCCGCTTTGATGAAGACGCAGAGCTCCTCGAACGCGTGCGTGACTGCTCCATCCTCCAAGGTACGTAAACTCCAACGCCTCGCGTGCGACTCCGGTGCTCCTTGTTTCCCGTGGACGAGATAGTACATCCTTCTCCTTGTCTACTTCGAAGGTACCTTGGGAAGATGCGGAAGTCAATGCTTCCTGTAAGAGGACATCATGTTATTGTAGACACCATGAAGTTATGGATTTATTAACAATTAAGTGGTTCGAGAAATTTACCAGCGCTGAGACACCGCCTCTCACGGGTTTGTGAAAGAGATGTCGCTCAAGACGTAGCCGATGCCCTCGCTTAACTGTGCTCGAGCGCTCGTCTCGAGATCTCAAACAAACGGTCGCGGCAACAGCCTCGCCTCCGCCGCCATCGCGTGGCTTTACCGCGCATTTCGGCGTGCCGAGTCTGTGGGGTGAGTGTTTTGTGCTCGATAGCTGCGGCGCCGCACTTTGCTCCTCAAATTTGGCCGTCGTCTTTATCGCGCAAGGCGCCCCATGTATCCCGCGACAAAAATTGATACGCCATGAAGGGCGTCCCACCTGTTCACGTCATCGCGTGACAAGCGTGCTCTTGAAGGTCCTCCACGCTGGGACATCGCCAAGAGCGCGTGCATCGCACACGCGTTCGGTCCGCTTGAGGAAAGTGAACGAGGCGTAAAGTTCACCCACAACCGGTCTCTCTGTACATCCGCCGAGACTTCGTGTTGGGGTGGTGATGGGACCCGCTCTTGCAAGCACCTCGCAGACGGTCCGGAATCTCGCAGCTGCTTTCTTGGGAATCAGCGGGATCCCGACGTCACTGACCTCTGTGATCGTCATGCGGCCCGAGGGTAATTTGTAGATTCCTCTGCCTTCTCGCCTGCGTACCACCTTGATCGGAGATCCAGACGCATTTGGCGACGTCACGACGCGGTGAAGACGGTGCCTCGCCATCTCGCTTACTTGCTATCTATATAAGTTACGTATGCAATGATTACATAAATAAGTAGAAGTTACCCATTGAACTTAAATATATGATACGTAGTAAATAAAATATATGAAATTGCACAAAAAAACTGCAAAGGAGAAGAAAATATTGCAAACAGTGTAGTTTTAACATATAGCTGAAATATTGCATGATTTTGAGTGCTCTCAGCAGGCGAGTTGCAAAAGAATCAACGATTGCCATCTCAGCCCTATTTTGTAGTAGTGCCATACCATAAAGAAACAAAGAGAAGCAATAATCACCTAACCCTAACAATTTCTGGAATAAATCATTACACCAAAACTGATCAAAACAGAATGAGGTAAATGGTATGTTAACCATCAAGGGATGACAATGAATAGATTATGTCTTATTACCAATCTAGTGGGTTGTGTGGGCGTGTTTGCTTCGTATGTTATATGGATGAGGTACAGGAGGGCATGGCCTCTTCCTGTGTGCGGGAGCCGTCTTGATGGAAAGATAACAGGGGTAGGATGGAGAGAAATTAGAGGGGTCAAGACGGAAACTAGAAGAGGAAATTTATTTCTTGCTTGATAGAAACTGTGTTGCTTTCCTAATTCTCCTCTCCGAAACCCTCCTAGACTCCTGTTGCTGCCGAAGCTTCTCCTGGCGTAAACACCTACTGCTGTTGCGTGAAAACCTACTCCCTAACAAAACCAGACTCGCTAACTTCCTCTGGATGCTAACATGCTACTGCTGCTATGCCACAATATGGGAACACTTCTATCCCTCATCCATAACTGGTGTGGAACGGAGATGCTAGAGGAGGGAGGCTAACCGTATTTGGATACTTACTTGTTTTCAAGGAACTGTTTGGCACCAAACTAGAATTAGAATTGGTCATACCAGATTTGCTAAGTGGAGAATGGAATGGAACATCAATAAAAAATATTGTTTCATTAGCACTGCCATGTACATCATTATTTTTACCATATAGAGTCTCTACAAAACTGAAAAAAGTAGAGCCTACTACTGCTACCTAAACAGTCAATTCCAATTCCAAAGCTAAAACCGTCAATGAGATGTCTTTCTAGTATTTTTCAAGTATGAAAAAGATAGATTTGCCAACACAAAGAACGCCATCAGAATACATTAATGCAAGTATACATGCATGTCTAATTGCGCAAATACACAGGCATCTTATTGTGTAAACAAACTAAGTATAGACCTCTGTACAAATCTATTTGTGCAAATATAACTTACATGTACATCTAGTAGTGAAATTTAACCCTACCTCCCATTTCAAACAAAAGCACAGCAGAGTAAAATATCTAAAGGGGTAAAATACCACATAAACCCTCGTGGTAGGTAGGCGGGGCGACCGAGGAAACCCTGGCCTCACGGCAGAGAAGGGGAAGCGGGAAACTCACCGGGTGGTCGGCAGGGTGGGGCGGACCGAGGAAACCCGGCCTCACGGCAGAGAAGGGGCGGGCGGGAAACTCACCGGTGATCGGCAGGGCGGGGTGGCACCGGACGAAGGTGGACGAAGGAGGCGGTCTTGGGTCGGAGGTAGGGACGGCGAGGCGCCACTGGCCTGGAGGTGGCGTCGAGGAGACCGAGGGCGCCACGGGCCGGTGGAAAAGACTAAGGCGTAAGAGTGCACAACCGCTCGAGTCGCACTTATATAGCCGATATCACTGACGGATCTATGATAGAACCGCTCAGGATAATAAATCACGCGGTTCCATAAATAAACCGCTGCGTGATGTTAACTATCACTGCAGCGGTTACGCTATAAACCGCCTCGTGATGACTTAACAGAGAAACCATAATTTTAATATCACAGACGATTATGTAACTGAACCGTCTGTGATATGTGATGACTAACCTCACAGACGGTGTATTAATAGAACCGTCTGTGATGTGAACAGACACACACATATGTAGAGCCGTCAGATCTCAACAAATGGGCTAGATGCATTGGGCCGTTCGGACCATTCCGATCCACCATGAAATCTTAACCGTTGGATCTTCCGCGAGCGGAACAGATCTTATGAGCCGTTCCTTGATTGGGCCGATCGGACCGTCGATCTTTAGATCAACGACCCAGGATCGCGTGAACGTTCGAACCGTTCGAAAGTTCTTTCGCTGTGAGCCATCTATCTTTAGATCAACGGCCCACCTTCATTCAAACGTTCGGACCGTCCGCTTGACGCAGATAACTTGGATCGTTTCTGACCGTTGGATGTATAATCGACGGCTCTGATTTAGTGGGCTATTCGGACCGTCCGAAACGCGCCGTGAATCTTAGCCGTCCGATGCCAAATGAACGGTCGAGATTCGATAGGGCGTTTGGACTATCCAAAATGCGCCCGTGGCTATGAACCATTGGATCTTGATCCAACGGCTCACAATCTCCGCCTTTGAATCACGCGTGAGCTCACGCGCGGGCCGCGGCATCGGGCCCATCTGTCGCTAAGGCGTGGAGTGCGCTATCGCGCGCATGCCCACCGGGCAATGTCGATAGCTAGCACGGCTTCGGTGAGAAAAGTATTAATCGCTTTATAAAATCCGAGAAAGTATTAATTTGCACACTGTTAAATATGTTAACTTCGAAAAATCATAACTAATTCATTTCAACTCCAAAATGGATGAAACCACTTCTGATACTTTTCATTTTTGATAAACTTAATATTAAAATTGGTTTCAAGCATGTATATGTACCAGAGAGTATTATTTTGGAAAATGCACTTTTAAAATCTTTATTGTTATAAAGGAAATTGCTGATAACTTTGTAAATGCATAACTAAATCTTGGGAACTCAAAATGAGTCAAACTCAACTGTTTTGGACTTGTATTAATATTACCTTTTTAAGGTGCATAACCTTCGAAATGACTTGGATGGAGTTAAGGTGGAATTCATTTACTTGAGGCCCAGAGTTATTTCCTTAAGACCAAGTAAACCTCGGTCTTAAGGAAATAACCCGGGGGTCCTCACAAATTGACCCACACAAAAAATATGCTTCTCTGGAATAAACATTCCGCAAGAACTTCAGAACTTCTGCACACCGGTAGTTCTGTTTATCAACGGCAGAACTACCACACAGAGAATCATTTCAAAGGGAAATCGGTCGGACCGCCCAACACATGGCAGTCTGACCGATTTAGCACTGGTCCATAACACGTGACGTGTTTCCATGTTAACATCAAATTACAATGGAATACATGCTTAATTGAAATATAGTCCTTCATGATGATCGACGCGCATATAGATAACTTCCTCACTGGGTTCTTCCTCCAGTCTGATGCCGTCTCCGAAAGGAGGCAACTCGTCAAATTGATTGTACTCTTCCTCATCCACGACATTCTCAACTCCTTCAATCCTTCTTTTCCCATGAAGAACTACGTGGCGGTTCTTATTTGCTGGGCCCGTTACATAAAAAAACTTGAACAACTTGCTTAGTGAGTACGAATGGTTCGTCCTTGTATCCGACACGTTTGAGGTCCACAGTAGTGACGCCGTACTTGTCGACCTTCACGCCCTGCGAAAGTTTAACCCAATGACATCGAAATAGGGGGATCTTGAAAAGTACATAGTCGAGATCCCAAATCTCCTCTACGAACCCATAGTACGAGTTCAACCCGCGTGCCCCCGCGGTATTGAACCCCTCGTGAAATGCATCTATGCGGACACCGCTGTTCTGGACTGTGCTCTTCCTATCCTGAGCTGCCGTATAAAATGTGTACCCATTTATGTCGTATCCTTACCATGTCACAATTGTAAATTTTAGTCCTTTGGCCAACCATAGCAGCGTTTCATCACTTGATGACTTCCAAGTGAATCGCATCACCATTCGTTGAACCGACGGTTGTGCTATCTCGTTATCTAAACCTCCGACCGGTCTGGATTCTGTTGGCGTACCATGTCTTTCTGCTCGTCGATGTACGGGGACACTTGGGTCATGTGTTGTAAGACCGTTGTCGGTGTATTAGAACCGATCTTACGTAAAGACTATTTGATTCGGGGGGTCTCCTAGAGATGAAATCACGCAGAGTAGTTGACACGGGATGTTTAGACAGGTTCAGGCCTTCTCCGGAGAGAATAATAACCCTAATCCTGTGTGGTGTGGTATTCTTAATGATCGAGTAAGAAGCTAAGACTATTACAGAGAATAGAACTTGTCCTCTCCTCTACTCGTCCTTGATGCCCTTATATAGTCGTGTAGGAGTAGCCGCTTTGCCTCGCGGAAGAGGCGCTTTAATTGAGCCGAATGGGCGATGATGGCGAGAATTACCGCGCATTGGCTTCTCCACGCCGTCCGCAATTATCATTCAAAGATAATGGGGTATTTAAGCACTATTACTACGCGGGATAGTAGTGCGCAAGCACTGCTCGGATTCTTTAATCAATTGGACCCACTTGCCCGTAGGTTTGATTATAAGGTGGTCGTGGTCACCCGGTCGTAGGAGAACTTACGACCGTGTAGTAATCGTAAAAGGTCTTACGACTATGTAGTGATCGAGAAAGACTTACGACCATGAAATGGTCGAGAAAGACTTACGACTAGGAAGTAGTCGTAGTAAGACTTACGACTAGGCAAGAGTCGTAGTAAGACTTACGACTATGGGGGTGATTGTAGAAAATCTTACAATCACTTGGTGGGCCTCTCCTTATAAAAATAAGGGTACTTCGAGACTATGTGACATCATATTTACCCATAATAAGAATTATAGATAATAGATAAAATGAGGATTATTAGATCCTCGCCATCTAGCCCCCACTTCAAGTGAAAGTAACTTACTTGGGGAAGGATTCGCAAATGGACTTGCGACTATGAAAATGTCGAGAACCATAGTTGAAGGAAAAACTCTTCGACATTTGAGTATTACTTTGACCAGAGTTTGCTTGGTCGTAAAGGTTGCTTACAGCATCGTAAAGTCATAAAAACCTCTACAATTGTGTAGTGGTCGAGTAAGGCGATCGGAGAAAAACCTTCCGATCGATACTTCCTTCACCGTAAAGACTTGGTCAAGAAAGTGATTTAGCTTGAGGTGACAAAACTAACCTAACTTTTTCGAACAGATCGTCTGGGAATTGCAAACGAATTCCACAGATCCGTTGATAAAACGGTTCGGCGATTGCAATCGTGAAGATTGCTTACGACTATTAGAAAGTCGTAAAACCCCTACGACCGCCCGGTGGTCGTAGTAGGAATCGGAGAAAACCCTTCGATTGATACTTCCTTCACCGTAAAGACTTTGGTCAAGAAAGTAATTTTGCTTGGGGTGACAATACGCACCTAATTTTTCTCGAATCGGACCATCTGGGAATTGCAACCGCCTCACAGACTTGTCCGATGAAGCGGTTCGGCGGTACAACCAACTCCCATAGACCTATAGCCGAGCGGTTTCCAAGCGGCGGAGATCATCTTGTTATAAAACTTACCAGAGGTAGACTTGGGTTTTACCTTTTCCTCAAATCACTCCATTGTTCTTCGAGCTCTTGCTTTCTCGTCCTCGACTAGGTTTCATCTTCTCGCCGCCAACCCAATCAAAAGACTTCTTGCTTCGAGCGAAATGGCCAAGAGAGTTTCGAATGGGAAGAATCGGAGATGGATGCGCTAAGATCAAGATCTTGGTTGATGCCGGAAGATTCCGAGAAGGCTCGTAAAGTGGATTCCGCCATCGGCAAGATCGCCATCGGGGAAAATGGGCAAATCCCCGCCTTCCAAGCGACATTGTGAGTGCGGCCTTCGATTGCTCGCCCATCCCTTTCTTACAGAGTACTCGAACACTTTGGGGTGGAACCGTGAACTTAGGTCCCAATTCCATTACCATGTTGAGTGTGTTCGTATATCGTATGCGAGGCGCACTGGGATTTCGGCGGATCTCGAGTGTTCCAATATTATTATGGGATGGCTCGACAAACCGAATCATTGAAGTCGTGGTCTCAAACTCCACGACTCAAGTCGAAGGAGTATATTCAGAGTTTCACCCGGCCTTCGTGGCGGGCCGAGAAAGAGGTGGTTCTACCGAAGGTCACCTCTCAAGACGACCTTTCTTTCATGGGGAAGGTCATGCGGAAAAGAAATCTTCATGGGATTCGACCGAAGATATTCACGGATTAGCCCTTATATTCAAGCCATTAAAGACTTGAAGGAAGAAGGGTCGACGGATGGCATGTGGTGAAGGATTTCATCACACGCCTAATTAGTCCTCTGAAGAAACGAGCATCTCCTATGTGGAGATACTCGGAAGAGGAGACCCAACGAGAGACTATGAGGAGGGTAAGTAATTTGTCGACTTAGCTCTCGGTTTGATCTTTCTCAACCTTGTCTAATATTCTTATCTGCTTGCACGCATCTTCACAGCCGAGGTTGACTCTAGAGTCGACTCATCTGCGAGAAGTCTCCGCCACTCCGAGGTGTGGTTCCTCAAGTCATTCGGCTTTGTCCGCAGATGAAAGGATAGAGCGCCTAAAGGTAATGAAAAGTTGATTCTTTCTTTAGGACTTTATAGTCGTAGAAGATACTTACGACTAAAGGTGGTCGAGAATATCTTACGATCGGGAAAGAGTCGAGAAAAACTTACGACTTGGCACTTGTCGAGAAAAACTTACGACTAATTAGTCATTCTTCTTTTTCGTTTTGCTTTACGTAAAGTAAGCATGGAAAATCGTCGGAGACGACGAAGAAGTCGCATCGATGACTATTGGTATTGGGTTGTCGAAGACAAAGGCTCGGCTCCTCCCTCCAAGAGACGTCGACTTGTAAAATCTGCCGACAAAGGGGGAGCAAGCTCAAGCTCTGGTCTTTCGACTGCACCCTCTACAGGCCTGCGCGCAATCAGAGTCAGATCTGAAGCCGAGGCCGCGACCATCGGCCGAGGAGGTTGAGGCGGTGAATCTCTTAAGCGCAAACCTCGCAAGGCTAAGGTACCTTCGTTATGACAAAGAATCTTTCGCAGTTTCTGCCACTCCTAGTTTTGTTAGGCAACTGGAAAAGGAGAATTGGAAAGATTTTGTGTCTTTTATGAAGGACGATGTTTGATCAAAGACAACTCGCAATCGAGGGCGATCTTTGCTTTTGGAATGGTCGAGACCGATCTCGCCATCCAGAGAATCAGAAACCGAGCTCGTTCTGTCAAACTCTACGACCGCACGTGGTCGTAATGAGCCGATTGTTGAACCTCGACCGCACGTGGTCGTGGAGAAGAAGAGGTCCTCCGTTGGGAGGATTGCTCCAAAATTCCTGGTTAAGACCAGGGTGCAGGTATGTGAAATTTACTAAAGTGTAAGAACGACATTTACCTTTTTCTTTTCACAACCCGATTTGCTTTTCTTTATTTCACCGACTTCTTCAAATTTGAATGCTTCCGCCGAGAAGTCCATTGCCATCCCTTCACTCTCGAGGAGGTAGCAATGGAGGTGGTCAAGCATCACCCTTGGCCTGTGGCGATGAAGTCGAGACTCTCAGAGTGACTCCACATCCGCCAAGTCGTAGCTACGATCCTTGAAGTAGCGGTATTCATCGTTGAGGTGGCCGCCACGATCGCCGAGGTCGTAGAAACAACAGGGCATTGTGGAAGCTCTGGTCAAGGCGGTGACCGACTTGTGCACCGCCTGGGAAGGAAATTGTAGGAGGCGTTCCTTCCCTACCCAAAGAGAAGTTCTGAGAACCGTAAGGAGAAAATTTCAACCGTGGTGACTTCTTTGGGCCCGCCTCCGTCGTGGGGTCTTCTCGCCGACATATTCGTGACCGAAGTCCCCATCCCAAAGATATTCCCAACACGGAGAATACTTTTGATAACGAGCGCCTCGAGAAGGTGTGGTGGGACAAAGTCGCGAGGATAGATAAGCCGCAGAACCGGACCTTGTATATTCGATGTTTGCTAGGACGACTATGAATGTAAGTATCTTCAAAATACTTACATATGTGACTTTCCTTCTCTTCTCACTGTTTTCTTTTGCGTAAAACTCGAGCAAATTGTCGTTGTCTGTGAGTACCATCGACAACTTTTAGAGCTAAGACAGAGAAAGAACTACTGCGCGAGAGGAGAGAGATGGTAAGTCACTTATCATTCATAATTGTTTTTGACTTAAATACTGTATAATGTTTTACGAGAATAGTCATGGAAGAAACTCATGATAAAGTACTAGTCGTAAAAAGCTTACGACTACTTACGACTGTGTAGTGGTCGAGAAAGACTTACAACCATGTCGTAGTCGAGAAAAACTTACGACTGTGTCGGTGGTTGTAGAAGTACTTACAACCATTCTGATGTTTATCTTCGTTCTCGCTTTTTGTAGGTTAAACGGTGATACGAAGACCTTAGCCGACTCACTCGACTATGAAAAGAAGAGTCGAGGAGGCTAAGGAACGAAGTATTAGCCCTCTCGGATAGACTTGAGACCTGCTCTCGCATCTAAAAGATTGCAGGAAAAAATAAACAAGAAGTTCGAACTTAAGGCGCTTTTGATCTTTAACCTTTACCCGACTCTCATTTCTTCTCCGGATAAAGAAAAAGAGATGCGGAAGCTCGCATCAAGTTCAAGAAAAGCTTTGGTCATTCAGAGTTTTCCGTATTACCTCGAATAAGGATCAAGAACTTGAGGGTCTTAGAACTCAATTAACGGTAAGTAATTCTTTACATTATCCTTTTGAGTATTTTCCTTTTCTAATGCCAATTTTTGTTCGAAATTGGTGTCCAATTGAGAAGCCTCGAAATTTGAAATCCAAGAGAAAACCTTGATCTACAATGAGTCCATCCGCATTGCTAAGATGAATGCAGAGGACATCGAGCATGGGAGAAAAAGCATTTGAAAGTATTGCTTCCCATCGAGAAGAGGTTAAGAACTGGATTCTCAATTAGTAGGTAAGCAATGCTTTTACCTATAATTATCTTTGTGTTATCTTCCTCCGTAAGTTTATTTTTGTTTGACCGATTTTATTCTTTTCGTAACAAGTGGTGAAAACAAGAAACTTGCGAGGCTTCGACTTGTACCCAACGGAGATGGAGTCGATGAAGACTAGTCTTCAAGGCATATCACTCTCTGAACAATGTGCTTAGTGAGCTGCATTCGAGGGAAAACTCCTCGAGAAGATACCATAGTCGCTCACACAAGTACCATTGGGGAACAAGTCGGAAAATTGCAAGAAATGGTGACCACTCAAGGCTAATCAATGTGAATCAATAAGGAGGCAATCGGCCGGAGTAAGTTACGCTTTATTAAACTTAAAGCTCAAGATCCTCGCTTAATGTGCAACCAATTGAAGCCGAAGTTCGATTGCTCAGATCGAGGCAAATCGTCTCGATTGAGGAAATGCAATTGGTTGGCAAAAAGGTGGCGGAGGAAATGCAACTAGGCTCTCCCCTTCGTGAGTAATCTTGTAACTACCTTGTAAGGCGGACAATATCATTGATGAGTGATATATGATCCATCTTATTTCACGAAAATTATCTTGTCGAGAAGTTAGTAACTCAAAAGATAATAAACGAATGAAAGACTAAGAATTGAAGTCAAATTAATAACTTTATCCTAGCCCTCGATTATTTGCTTAGATTGTTTAGACAATCTAAGTAAATAGTGTTTGAAATGGGGTTTCAAAACAAAGAGAGGTTTGTTTAACTTATAGTTTTTGTTATGGTTGTCAAGCACTTGGTGAAAAAGTAGAAACGACTCGACACTAGGAAGTTCCTTCTAGTGGGCAAGACCACGTCTGAGAGAGGAAAGGCTTCGACTAGGTGATGTTACCATCTCAGACTAGTTTAATCAAACCAAGAACAAGAACTTGAGTTAAGCAAACGCCTAGAGGACTTTAATAATTCGTTAGCCTTTTTACGATGGACTCGATAAGTCTTTTCCAAAGAGCAAAAAGTAGGAGGCGAAAGCAAAGCTAGGAAGTTCCTTCTAGTGGGCGGGACCACATGCGAGAGAGGAAAACTTCGACTAGGTGTGTCTCTTCCTTGACCAGTTAAAACTAAACGAGTACATCAAAGGTGGTCAAATAAATGTATCAAGTGCACTCTACTTAGAATATTTTTTGAAATCATGAAAAAATAAACTAAGATTGAGAGAGTTGGCTCGAGAACATTTCGACTTGATAGAACCCGAGCTCTTTGTATTGGTGAAAAATGAGTAACGAGTCGATGCTAGAAATTCCTTCTAGTGGGCGTAACCACATGCAGATAGGAGAAGTTTCGACTAGATGATGTTACTTGTTTTTCAACCAAATGTAAAGAAAACCGGGTGTTTTTATATCATAGTCGAAAGATTAAAAAGCACTACTCAAAAAATAAGGCAAGAGAAGTAGAAAGAACTCGGACTTTTATTGCTCGAGATATTGGTCACACATAGAATTTGCGTGAATCGGTCGATGTTCCAAGAGTTTGAGAGAACTCCGCCCATCTTCCATCGCTAGTCGTCCGACTTCGCCGCAAGTTATTTCGACCATCGTAAGGACCTTCCCATTTGGGGAAAGTTTATTCCGATTAGACTTGGATTGGCGAGCCTCAACACCAAGTCACCTACAAGAAAGGCTGAGGTTGGACCTTACAATCATAGTATTGCGCAGGCTTGTTGGTAGACCGCTGCGAACGGATTAAGGCTAGGTTTCTCCTTTCTTCGAGTAGGTTAATGTCGCTCGCTCGAAGTTGTTCTCGATCCGAGTTGTTGAAAGTTTCAACTCGTGTCGACCGTAATTTTAGCTCGGAGGAAGCATGGCTTCGCTCCAACACGAGAAAAATGGTGTTTCTCCTGTTGCTCGATTGGTGGTCGCATTTAACCGCCCATAACACGGAGGGTAATTCTTGTACCCAAGCCCCGAGCGCTTAACAAGTCGGGTCAAGACTCGGTTTTAATTTCTCGCATTATTTGGCCGCTTGCACGCTCGACCGCCCGCTGCTTTGGGGATGTGCAATGAAGCATAGCATAATTTGGTACCCAACTCGTCGCAAAATTCACGAAATTTTGCACTTGTAATTGTTTACCATTGTGCGTAATTATCCGACTTGGAACTCCAAATCGGCTAATTACGCATCTCATCATGAACCTTTTGTCGCTCCGATGTTATCCGTGGATATCATGGGGATATGCTCCAGATCTTAGGATGATGTGACAATTGGCAATGGCGTTAATGGTTTGTCGTTTCACGGGTTTTCGACAAAGTTTCAAAGACTGCTCGCACTTTTCTCGCGGGGCGGTCCGACCGCCATAGCACGCGGTCCGACCGGTCCCAAATCGATCGGACCGCCATGTGCGCCGGTCGGACGGCCGTGACCAAAAGTGGTCAAAACAGTGGGCCAAAAATAGAGGTGTAGGCAAGTGAGGGGATCCCATTGTTCTTGCTCCCATAATTTTGGAGTCTCGATAAAAGTTCTATTGGTTTAAAGTTTCCAGAGGTTTCGGATTTTGTGGGTTGAAAATTGGCTAAGTCCTTACGGCGGTCGACCGCCTTTGGTCGTGATCCGACCGACCAAGGCGGGCGGTCGACCGCCCCGAGGGGCGATCGACCGGTTGTTACTTGAACGTCTTTGTCGTGGCGGCGTTGTTCGCTGGTTAGGTCAAAGTCATGAGTTTGATGCATATGTGTTGCATGATGCATGTTTTGACTAACGTGGGTCAAGTTGCGAAGAACTTGTTCCTGCTTCGATTTGCTTGTCTATTGTTGTGCAGGTTGCTTGGTGGTCAACGACGGTCAACGGCGAGGATGATCGGGACGAGGCTTGGAGAGCTTAGGTCCGTAACGATCGACGGCGCGGGTGAGGTCAATGAAATCAAGTATGGTGCGTATGGACAAGGATGACCGAACAGACGATTCGTGCGGCGATCGGTTTGATCAAGCGGCGCGGAGTCGGTGCAAGTGCCATGGTGGTTTCGGTGGGAGCGGATGGGAGAGACTTGCCGACATGGAGAGAGCCGTGATCAACCTACACGTGGAATGAGCATGCGAAGTGCTTCGCGAAGATGGACTCGGTCTTCGGAGAAGGACCGAGAAGGGGTATTTTGGTAATCTTACCAAATATCACCTTGGTGACCTTTTGCCTACCCACGGCGCAAGACAGCGCAAGAGAAGCGGTTTAGGTTAAGAGGTGTTGTAGACGGCGCTTTAAAATGCGTGCGTGTGTGACCCGTTTGTGTTGGGCCTTAACGGGAGCCCATTTGAGTTAATTTTCTAGAAGGTCTAAGTCTCCACTATAAATAGAGGAGGGAGGTGGCTGCACCCCCTCAACCTTTTAATCATTATTGAAACCCTAGTTTTGGCTTAGGGAGAGGATTAGTGGAGGTTAGGGTTCTAGAGAGTTTTGATTTGATCTTGTGCTCTCGGATTGAGCTTTGTCCTCCATTGATGGAGTGGCTGTAAACCCAAACCCTATCAATCAATCCAAAGAAAGCTTTGATCAAAGATGTGTCTCTTTGCCCTTCTTCTCTCTATTTGGTGATTTTGAGTCTTTCTTTGATTCGCATGTTTTTGATTGATTTCTTTACATGATATAGCTTGCTGTGACATGTGGGAACACATCTAAGATCATCTTGATCATCAATCACCCACGAGCAAGTTTTTGGGTCACGTTGCTTTGACTCGCTTTTGAACCATCCATCTCTCAAACTGAAAATGTCGAACTTTTCCATGGATCTCCATGATCTTCAATTGGAATAGGTTCCGACATCCTAGAGAAGGTGTGTTCCAAGTTTCATGAAGTTTGGAGTTGTAGATCAAAAGTTAGACCTATTTGCAACCGCTTTTTGGTGATTTCACTGTTCATCGTCTGGAGGTCAGACCGCCCTAGCTAGAGGTCGGACCGCCCCTTGGAGAGGTCAGACCGCCCCTGAGTAGAGGTCAGACCGCCCTTCTCTTAGGAAATTAAGTTTCGATTGTTTTTGGTTGTTTTGCTTCGGGGTTTTGATTGGATTCAATCCTAGTCTTCCGCTGTACTGGTATATCGATCTTCATAGCTTCTATAGCTATTGGAGTGAAATTTGTGTTGAATCTAATCGAGGTTGAAAAAGTGAGCGTGCTCCTATTCACCCCCTCTAGTCGCCTTTTCGGTCCAACAAGTGGTATCGAGCCCGGTTAGTTCAATCTTGATCTTAACCGGTTCACTGAACTTGGCGATGGATAAGTACTCCACCAAGCCGCATATCTTCGATGGGCACGACTATGCCTATTGGAAGAATCGCATGCGAGTCTTCCTTGAGAGCGAAGGACAAGCTATATGGGAGGTTGTTCGAGCCCGCCGTTTCTTCCCGGTTGTTACGGCGGCTTCAATTTCTCTTGGCTAACAACAATAAGGCAAAGAACCTCTTGTATGGTGGGCTTGGTAGACGGGAGTATGATCGAATTTGCAATCTTGAGATCGCGACGAGATTTGGAACACCCTCGAAACCTACCATGAGGGTTCGTCCCAAATCAAGAAAGTACGCGAGATATCTATAAGCGTGAATATAACAAATTCGAGATGCGCCCGAGAGAGCATCGATGACATTTTCGATCGCTTCAACAAAGTGATTAATCGATGAAGGTCGTTGGAATTGAATATTCTCGCCTGAAAATGCCACCCACCTCTTGGCTGCAATCAACACCAAGGAGTGGGAGATAAAGGCTACCGCCATTGAGGAGAACGCCAACCTCTCTCGATCGACTTTTGAGCTGCTCTATAGCAAGCTTAAGACTCATGAGATCAAGAGGATTGATCATCCCAAGAAGGAAAATATGGCCTTGGTAGCGCACTCCGCCAAGAGAGCTTCGATGGGTCTTCCGAGTCTTCTTCTGGATTTTCGCTTGCTGGTTTATCTGCAATCCATGAAGAGGAGTTTGAGAGTCTTCCTGAGGCCGAGTTAGCCCTCATAGTCAGAAAAGCCACACGGGCCTATAACAATATGAGAAACAAAAAGAGAGGAGGTCCCGTGACTAGCTATGAGTGTGGTGAGCTTAATCACATCCGGGCAAACTGCCCCAAGTTAAAAGGAAAGAGCAACCACAAGGAAGGAAAGCCAGCTTGGAAGAAGCCTCAATGGAACAAATCAAGATTTGATGCTGCCAAGCTCACAAAGGCAGCTCACCGGGTTCTTGCCGCTTTTGGGGAACAATCCTTAAGCGATGTGGACTCCGGGAGCGAGGATGACAAGGAGGAGGAGATCCCTCAAGACAAGAAGAAGGGGAAGGCCAAGGACTTCACCGGCGTTTGCTTCATGGCCGACTCCGACGACGTCGACGACGATGAGGATTACCGCGGAAAGAGGAAGGACACGTGGTTCGTCGACTCGGTATTCACGCCACATGACCGGAGACTCAAGATGGTTCACCTCCTTCACGCTGGTCGACGGTGATGAATTCATCACCTTTGGAGATGATAGGCAAGGGCGGATTGAAGGAAGCAGGATCGATCGGGGTGAACGACAAGTTCATCCTCAAGGACGCCGCCCTTGTGGACAAGCTAAGGTTTAATTTGCTTTACGTCTCTCAACTTCTTGATGATGGCTATGAGACTAGATTTAAGAAAAATGCTTGTCGGGTGCTTGATTCAATTTGGTGAGCTTGTTTTTGGGATTACTAGAGTTGCTAGGATCTTTGGAGTGATTTTTACGAATCTCTTCTTTGGTTCTCTCAAGTGCTTAATTTCATCTTTTCTTCTTGAGTTTTGGCTTTGGCACCGTCGTTTGGGGCACATTGGTTTTGATCATCTGACGTGAGTTAGCAACCTTGAGCTCATGAGAGGTTTGCCTAAACTCAAAGCCGTCAAGGATCTTTGTATGTGCGCCTGTAGGCATGGCAAGCAAGTTGCCGCCTCACACCCATCGCTGACTATGGTCATGGACCGACGAATGGGACGAGATTGCTTCATATGGATCGTTGGTCCCGCTAGGTTCTGGTCGATTGGTGGAAAATGGTACATTCTTGTCATAGTCGATGATTTTTCTAGATACACTTGGGTGTTCTTTCTTGCTTGAAGGATGAAGCTTTTGATCATTATCATGATCTTGTTCTTCGCTTGGCTTCGAACTTCCGAGTGCCTTGAGAGCGATCCGCAGATGACAATGGCACGGAGTTCAAGAATGCATCCTTTGCTTCCTTTTGTCTTTGGCGTGGAATTGAGCATCGTTCTCCTCCCACACGCCCTCAACAAAATGGCGTTGTGGAAAGGAAGAACAGGACTCTAGTTGAGATGGCTAGGACAATGCTAGATGAGTATAGCACTCAGGAGGTTTTGGGCGAAGCTATTTCTCTTGCTTGCCATATTGCAAATCGTGTCTTTTGAGACCGTCTTTGGGCAAGACTCCTTATGAGCTTCGGTTTGTAGAAAACCCTCTGTCTCGCACTTTCGAGTCTTTGGATCCAAGTGTTTTATTCTCAAGACAGGAAATCTAGATAAATTTGAGTCAAGAACTTTTGATGGTTTATTTCTGGGTTATCCTGCTCATTCAAGGGGTTTCGAGTTTTAATCTTGAAACTAACTCGGTTCGGAGACATGCAATGTCACTTTTGATGAGACTAGCCCTGGAGCTAGATCAGATATTTCAGGTGATACACAGGTGACAGAGAGTATATTTGTAGAGGAAGATGATGATGGACTCGATGATACTCTTCCACCTGCTGCTGTTGACATTCCTATTCTGCACAAGAACCCGCCGTGACTACTTCGCCTTGGCTTGAGGCACTGCGATCTTCATCATCGCAGATACTGCGAGGTCGAAGAGGTACTTTCTTCTCCCGGTGCGCCACTTCACATTCAAAAGCAAAGATCCGCGGATCGGATGATAGGTAATATCCATGAACGAGTCACTCGCCCGGTATCATGATCCAAACCTCTATTCTCATTCTGCTTTTGTAGCTTCTTTTGAACCCCGCGATATATCACATGCTTTATCTGATTCGAGTTGGGTCAATGCCATGCATGAGGAGTTAGAGAATTTTGAGAGGAATAAGGTTTGGAACCTAGTAGAACCTCCTAGTGGTCATAATGTTATAGGAACCACTGGTCTTCAAAAACAAACAAAATGAGGATGGTTCTGTGATTAGAAACAAGGCTAGGTTAGTAGCTCGGGGTTTTAGCCAAGTTGAGGGGTTAGATTTTGATGAGACATTTGCTCTGTTGCTAGACTAGAAGCTATTCGCATTCTTCTTGCATTTGTTGCTTCTAAGGGCTTTAGATTATATCGGATGGATGTTAAGAGTGCCTTTTCAATGGTTTTATAGAAGAGGAGGTTTATGTTAGGCAACCCTGTGCTTTGAGAATCCCAAGAACCCACATCATGTCTTCAAGCTATCCAAAGCCTTGTATGGTCTTAAACAAGCCCCTAGAGCACGGTATGATAGACTTAAGACCTTCTTGCTTAAGAATGATTTTGAGATGGGTAAGGTAGACAAGACCTTGTTCATTCTTAGGCGTGGCAATGATTTCTTACTTGCTCGATTTACGTTGATGATATTATCTTTGGTGGTTCTTCTCATGCTCTTGTTTCTAGCTTTTCCGAGACTATGTCCGGGAATTTGAGATGAGCATGATGGGAGAGCTCAATTACTGGGCTTCAAATCAAGCAATGTAAGGAAGGGATCTTCATCCATCAGACGAAGTATACTAAGGATCTGCTCAAACGCTTCGACATGGGTGACTGCAAGCCGATCGCCACTCCCATGGCGACTTCGACTGCTTTGGATCCAGATGAGGAAGGAGAAGCCGTGGATCAACGCGGGTACCGCCAACATGATCGGCTCCCTCCCGCACTGACGGCATCAAGACCGACATCCACTTCACACCGCCCTCTGCGCGAGGTTTCAGGCGTCTCCGAGAACTTCCCATCGCCAAGCAGTTAAGCGCATATTCAGGTATTTACACTCTACCCTCCAGTATGGCATTTGGTACTCCTGTTCTTCTTCTTTATCCATTCGGGGGTTTTCTGATTCTGATTTTGCGGGCTGTCGGCTTGATAGGAAGAGTACCTCGGGCACTTGTCACTTCCTAGGCACTTCTCTTGTTTCTTGGTCTTCTAGGAAGCAGTCCTCTGTTGCACAATCTACTGCTGAGGCTGAGTATGTAGCTGCTGCTAGTTGCTGTAGTCAGATTTTGTGGATGGTATCCACTCTTAAGGACTACGGGTTAAATTTTGCTAGTGTTCCTCTTTTCTGTGATAACACTTCTGCTATTAACATTGCTAAGAACCCTGTGCAACACTCTAGGACCAAGCACATAGACATTCGCTATCACTTCCTTAGAGACCATGTCGAGAAGGGTGATATTGTGCTACACTTCGTGGAGTCCGAGGCTCAACTGGCTGATATCCTCACCAAAACTTTTAGACCCAACTAGGTTTGCCACCTTAAGAAGCGAGTTAGGGGTAATTTATCCCTATGGGTTGGTTTGAGGGGGAGTTCGATCTTTTCTGATCTTACCTTGTTCTTTTGATCTTTTATTGTTCTTTTCTGAACTTGTTGATCTTTTTGAACTTTTTAGGTTTTTAGGCTTTTATTGCATCGCATTGTATCATATTGCATTCATATGTAAAATACTTCAAGTGGTTTGAAAAATCTAAAAAGATGCATTGTAATATAAAATTTTCTGCTTATCTTTTAAAATTGATGAAGCTTTGCCTATTACCCTTTGGAGCTTTAGTATTTCAATTCTTGCTCAATGCCATGTCTAGTTCTTTGACTTGCTAGAATTATCATGCTTTTACATGTGTAGCTAAGTCTTTGCTATATGAGCTAGAACTTTAAAAACAAACTCGAACTAAGAAATTGCAATTTGTGGATGTTTTAGCGAGTTGCGCAATTAGTGCTCCTTTGTGACATTGGCCTGTCGAATTGCTTTGTTAACTCTTTGATCTAAAATTGACCATTACTTGAGCTTTTGTGTTCTTGAGATTCTAAAATGCTCTTGTGAAAAATTAAAAAATTCAAGATTGTCTTATGCTTAAAATGTGCCAAACTATTCTTACGAGACCGCTTGTCAAATGACATGAACTTGGAGATAGTTTGATGATCCGAACGATCTCATGGGGATTGCTTATCGAAATGACATGAACCTCAAGATTTGTCGCCTGGTAGAAGCTTAGAAAGAGTTTGTGGATGGCTCCTAGTCCGAATCTTCTTTACTAAGATATACCTTTAATCAACTTTTGGTGAAGCTTAGGATGAGTTTGTGGATGGCTCCTAGTCCAGGATCTTGTCACTAAGTTAGATCATTAGTCAACCTCAATATTCATTGCATATGAGAAAACTGTTGACAAATGGACTTTTAAGAAATATTGAGCAAAATGATTCAATACGGGACTTGATTGACTCTTAATGTGGTCTTTGTTAGATTTTTGATCTCACTTTGACATTTTGACATGGCCAATTTCACTTTAGGATCCCTGTTGATGAACTTGCTGAATTTGAAGCGTTGCTTAAATTGATCAAATCTATTGCTTTACTTTTGAGCCTTGGTGCTTAGCTTTGATATATATGTCTTACCATGATCTTGCTAGCACTGTCAGGCTTGATATGTTGTTTGTGCAATATTAGAAATGCTAGCTAGTTCTTTTGGGTAATCTCCAAAGCTTCTTGTAATCAAAAATTGAAAAATACAAAATGAAGCCACTCCATTGCACTTCATGCATACTTCTTCTTTTGCTTCTTTCTTCATTCGCAAATTGCTATCTCCGGATGAGAGGAAGGCGTGATTCCTTGATGACTCCATTGTCAAAGGGGAGAAGATATTTCGATGTTGGGGAGAAGTTTATACAAAGGGAGAAAGTTGGAGAATTTGAAATTTTCAAATCCGAGGATCATAGTGAGGGGAGTTTTGAATTGCATTCTTATTGTCTTATTGACTCTTCCGAACTTGAATTGCATTTATTACTCCTCACAATGATCAAAGGTCAATTGAACAATTGTTCTTTCATATGGACCTTAAGTGAGATTTTGACTTTTCTCGAAATCAAAGTTTTTATGCTTTCTTTTGCCTTATCTCACTTGTCTATGCTATTCGATGCCACTTGGTCATTTCCATTGCTTTCTCTTGCTTATGGACCAAGTTGTGCCTTTGTGCTAAAACGAAAGTATTTTACTTTTCAAACCTTCAAATTACATTTTACGGATTATTGCCAATGTGTTCATCAAGGGGAGATTGTGGATATCATGGGGATATGCTCGGATCTTAGGATGATGTGACAATTGGCAATGGCGTTAATGGTTTGTCGCTTCACGGGTTTTCGACAAAGTTTCAAAGACTGCTCGCACTTTACGGGGGCGGTCCGACCGCCATAGCACGGTGATCCGACCGGTCCCAAATCGGTCGGACCGCCATGTGCGCGGCCGGACCGGCCGTGACAAAAGTGGTCAAAACAGTGGGCCAAAATAGAGGTGTAGGCAAGTGAGGGGATCCCATTGTTCTTGCTCCCATAATTTTGGAGTCTCCGAGAAAAGTTCTATTGGTTTAAAGTTTCGAGAGGTTTCGGATTTTGAGGGTTGAAAATTGGCTAAGTCCTTCTGGTGGTCGATCGCCTTTGGCCGCGGTCCGACCGGCAAGGCCGGCGGTCAGACCGGCCCTGAGGGGCGATCTGACCGGTTGTTACTTGAACGTCGCCTGTCGTGGCGGCGTTGTTCGTTGGTTAGGTCAAAGTCATGAGTTTCGGTGCATATGTGTTGCATGATGCATGTTTTGACTAACGTGGGTCAAGTTGCGAAGAACTTGTTCCGGTTTCGATTTGCTTGTCTATTGTTGTGCAAAGTTGCTTGGTGGTCAACGACGGTCACGGCGAGGATGATCGGACGAGGCTTGGAGAGCTTAGGTCCGAACGATCGGCGATGCGGGTGAGGTCAATGAAATCAAGTATGGTGCGAGAATGGACAAGGATGACCGAACAGACGATTCGGTCGCGGCGGTTTGATCAAGCGGCGCGGGAGTCGGTGCAAGTGCCATGGTGGTTTCGGTGGGAGCCGGATGGGAGAGACTTGCCGACATGGAGAGAGCCGGTGATCAACCTACACGTATGAGCATGCGAAGTGCTTGCGAAGATGGACTCGGTCTTGGAGAAGGACCGAGAAGGGTATTTTGGTAATCTTACCAAATATCACCTTGGTGACCTTTTGCCTACCCACGGCGCAAGACGGCGCAAGAGAAGCGGTTTAGGTTAAGAGGTGTTGTAGACGGCGCTTTAAAATGCGTGCGTGTGTGACCCGTTTGTGTTGGGCCTTAACGGGAGCCCATTTGAGTTAATTTTCTAGAAGGTCTAAGTCTCCACTATAAATAGAGGAGGGAGGTGGCTGCACCCCTCAACCTTTTTAATCATTATTGAAACCCTAGTTTTGGCTTAGGGAGAGGATTAGTGGAGGTTAGGGTTCTAGAGAGTTTTGATTTGATCTTGTGCTCTCGGATTGAGCTTTGTCCTCCATTGATGGAGTGGTCAAACCCAAACCCTATCAATCAATCCAAAGAAAGCTTTGATCAAAGATGTGTCTCTTTGCCCTTCTTCTCTCTATTTGGTGATTTTGAGTCTTTCTTTGATTCGCATGTTTTTGATTGATTTCTTTACATGATATAGCTTGCTGTGACATGTGGGAACACATCTAAGATCATCTTGATCATCAATCACCCACGAGCAAGTTTTTGGGTCACGTTTTCGTTTTGACTCGGTTTTGAACCATCCATCTCTCAAACTGAAAAATGTCGTAACTTTTCCATGGATCTCCATGATCTTCAATTGGAATAGGTTCCTGACATCCTAGAGAAGGTGTGTTCCAAGTTTCATGAAGTTTGGAGTTGTAGATCAAAAGTTAGACCTATTTGCAACCGTTTTTGGCCGATTTCACTGTTCATCTTTGGAGGTCGACCGCCTAGCTAGAGGTCGGACCGCCCCTTGGAGAGGTCAGACCGCCCCTGAGTAGAGGTCAGACCGCCCTTCTCTTAGGAAATTAAGTTTCGATTGTTTTTGGTTGTTTTGCTTCGGGGTTTTGATTGGATTCAATCCTAGTCTTCCATTTGATCGGTATATCGATCTTCATAGCTTCTATAGCTATTGGAGTGAAATTTGTGTTGAATCTAATTGAGGTTGAAAAAGTGAGCGTGCTCCTATTCACCCCCCCTCTAGTCGCCTTTTCGGTCCAACATTATCCCAGTTACAGGTTCAGCTTCAATCCATTTTGTGAACGTGTCAATAGCCACAAAAAGGAATTCGAAACCTCCTGGAGCTTTGGGAAATGGTCCTAGGATATCGAGACCCCAGGTCGCAAAAGGCCAAGAAAGAGGTATTGTCTGTAATGCTTGAGCTGGTTGGTGTATTTGTCTACCATGGAATTGGCATTGGACACACTTTTTAACCACCTCCTTAGCATCATCTGAGTCAGAGGCCAAGTAAAAACCTTGTCGAAAGGCTTTACCAACCAATATTCTCAGAGGAAGCATGTGTCCCACAGATGCCACTGTGTATATCGTGAAGGAGTGTTATTCCTTCGTTTTGCGGAATGCATCGCATGAGTATCCCTTGGGTTCCTCGTTTGTAGAGGACTCCTTCGACCAAAGTATACATTTTGGCTTTTCGGGATAAACGATCTGCCTCAAGATCATCTTCGGGTACGGAACCCTTGCGAAGATACTCGTAGATGGGAGTCATCCAGGTATCCTCGTAGTCTAATGAGGCCATCTCAATAGGAGGTGTCTCTGGTTCTTCGACCAGAGGCGGCTTTGGAGTTGCTCCAAGAAAACTCCTTTTGGTGCGTAGATCGGGAAGAAGCCATCCGAGCAAGTTGGTGCGAGGAAATTATCCTTCGAGGATGAATTGTACATGAAACCTAAAAATGCTTTTCTAGCTTGCGAACTTCCGATAAGTATTTAGACATTGTCGAGCTAGAGCACCGTACTCTTTCCGACTTGATTCACGACTAGTTGAGAGTCTCCTCTCACGAGTAGTCGACGAATTGAGAGTGCTTTCGCAGCTCGTATGCCAGCTAGCAAACCTTCGTACTCTGCCACATTATTAGTGGCCTGAAAGTTTAATTGTATGGCATACTTTAAGGTTTCTCCGGTAGGAGATACCAGGACCACCCTAGCCCCCGAGCCACTTAAAGTAAGTGACCCGTCAAAGTACATCATCCACTGGTCGTGGGAATCGTCTTCGGGATCTGAGCAGTTCATGATTTGTCCATTCGGCGACAAAGTCCGCCAAGATCTCAGGATTTTATGGCCGTTCGGGGCATGAAATGGAGGTCGAACTCCCCAAGTTCGACTGACCATTTTGCCATGCGTCCCGCTGTTTCCTTATTATGGAGGATTGCTCCCAAAGGAAACTCAGATGGCACAGCTATTTTGTGCGCCTGAAAATAATGCCGCAATTTTTTCGAAGACATGAGGAGGGCATATAGAAGTTTTGGACTGAGGTAACGCTCCTTAGGCCCGTGTAAAACTTCGCTAACGAGTAAACCGGTCGTTATGCGTTTTCACGTTCTACGACTAGTATTGCGCTTCTTTGCTCGTGGCGTGGCGACTAGGTAAATTAAGAGCGTCTCTTCTGGCTTTGGAGAAACCAGAACAGGAGCACTCGAAAGATACCTCTTGACATCCTCAAAGGCAGCGTTTGCCTCGTTCGACCACTCAAAACCTTCATGTCTCCGAGAAGTTTAAAGAAAGGTAGTCCTTTTCTCCTAGTCGTGCGATGAAACGACTTAAAGCCGCCATGCACCCAAAGTGAGTTTACGGACTTCCTTTTTGTGTTTGGAGGGCGATCCGGAGGATGGCCTTTATTTTTCAGATTTTCTTGATTCCTCGTTCGGATACTAGGAATCCAAGTAATTTTCTGAAGAAATTCCAAACACACTTCTCTCGATTGAGTTTTAAGCGGTGCTTCGAGGTTGTCGAATGTTTCTTGTAGGTCGCTGATATGATTAAGTCTCTTAATGCTTTTACGACTAGATCATCAACATAGGCTTCCAAATTCGGCCTAATTGAGATGAACAAGTCGATTGCATTAGGCGTTGAAAAGAAGCACCGACATTCTTTAGACCAAATGGCATTTTGACATAGCAAAAGGTACCAAATGGAGTAATGAATGCGGTCTTTTCTTCATCGTTTAAACACATATTGATCTGGTGGTATCCAGAATATGCATCTAAAAAACTTAATATCTCACAACCTGCAGTAGAATCAACCAGCTGATCGATACGAGGTAAAGGGAAATCATCCTTTGGACAAGCTTTATTAAGATCAGTAAAGTCCACGCACATACGCCATTTGCCGTTTGACTTTTTGACCATTACAGGTTAGCCAACCACTGGTGGTTGACTTCTCTTATAAAGCCTGCTTTAAGTAGCTTATCCAACTCTGATTTGATAGCATCTCGTCGATCAGGGGCAAATCTCCGTAATTTTTATTTTACAGGTACTTTATCAGGCCGTAAAGCTAGCATATGCTCGATCACCTCCCTGGGGACTCCGGGCATGTCGGATGTTTGCCACGCAAAGACATCTGCGTTAGCTCGGAGGAAGGTAATGAGGGCGTCTTCCTATTTGGGGTCGGAAGTCTCCCCGATGCGAGCAGTCTTGAGGGCTCTTCAAGGCGTCGGAGGAACCTCTTTGACTTGGTCGTTCGGCTTTGGTGCGACTTTTTAGGCTTCGACTTGGTAGTCGAAGGTGACTTTCATCTCGAGTTGGTATTTGACCAACCATCTCGAGGATCGACGGTCATGACTATCGCCATCTTTTGTCACACGAATGGTGATCACTCCTTTGGGACTGGCATCTTAAGACATTGATACCCGTAATGAGTAGCCATTAAGAATTTTGCCAAAGTTGGTCGTCCGAGTATGGCGTTATATGCCGTATCGAAATCGACCACATCAAAGGAGACTTTCTCTATCCTGAAATTACTTGGTGAGCCAAATGTTAAAGGAAGAGAAACTTGGCCAATAGGTTTGGTGAAGACCCGATGCGATTCCATGAAAGGAGTATCGTCAAGCCTTACCTTTGTCCTCGGTACTTGCATCTCGTCCAGGGCATTAGTAAATAATATGTTCAAAGAACTGCCACCATCAACCAACACTCGATTGACCCGACAGTTGTTGATGGTGGGTTCACCTAATCGGATATCGACTGATCGACTCGTAGTGATTGGGCGATCATCCTTCTCAAAAGAGATGGTAACTTCCGACCACTTGGTAATTTATTGTGAGAGGAGTATGTATGGAATTTACCTCTCGTCCGTGACTTTAAGTTGTCGTTTGGAGTCGTATGTCGATGATCCTCCGTAGATGTGCTCAACGGTATGTTGCGGATCTTGGAACGGCATCTCCTCATCATCCAAGCGACTTTTGGCCACTCGTATGTCCCACCCGCCGAGAGTAGGGAGTGGTGCTTTGTCGTTGTAGTAGTCCTCGAGCTTTCTTTGGAAAACTTCGGCGATTATGAGGTCATGTCCTTCCTTTTATGAAAAGGACACCACCTTGGTTTGTCGTTCCTACGATCGGGCGCTTACCTTTGCCTTGATCGAGTGCGACTTGGTGGTTTGGGGCTCTCCATCTTTCACGGCGAACCTCCTTGGAACCACCGGTTTGTGGTTTTGAATTTTATTTTCTTCTTGGACTTTTTGCTTTTTATCCTTACCAACTTCACGGCTCTCGAGGAGTATATGTTTCTCGATCGATAGTGTTGTTCCACTCGATCGCCTCGAAGCGATTGCATATCGATCGGCCATCTCGAAGAGTTCGACAATGATGTTGGGAGGATTCAAAGCAATGTCCTCCGTTATCCTTCTACTACGGACTCCTTGCTTAAAAGCCACGATCACGGAGGAATCGAAATTTCGGAATTGAGTTACGAACGACTAAAGCGTTTGATGAATTGACGCAAAGTCTCGTTGTTGTTCGGTTTTATCCGGTGCAAGTCGTCTTCTTTTCCAGGGCGGTTGTATGTGCCTTGGAAATTCGCTCAGAAGATCGCAGAGGTGTTGCCAAGAGTAGATCGACTCGAGTGGTTGGTTTAATAACCACGATCGGCGGATCCTTCGAGCACGATCGGAAGGTAATTCGCCATTACATGCTCTCCTCCTCCTGCCGCTTCGGACAATCTGTTGTATAGATCGAAGAAATTCGATGGGATTTTGAGATCCATCAAATTTCTCCATGTTCACTGGCCGAAAATGAGGTGGCCAGCGAACTGCTCGAAGGTCAGGCGAAAATGCCCGGCATCCGGTAATCACTTCTTGACGCCTTCTTTGTAGGAAAGAAGGGTTAATGTCACCAGGTGATCGTATACGACGATACCCGGTAACAGGCTGACCTGTTCTGTAGTAGGTCTCAGTTCTACGAGGGGAATACTCCTCGTACTCCACCGCTAGAATTTCTTTGTCGAAGTGGTGAATGATCACCTCTCCGAGGGGCTTCTTGATCTTCAGCCGATCGAAATGTATTTCTCCGAATAGGGATCGATTCGACTTATGGCGTGTCGATTCCTCGTGAAAATATTCGATTGACTGGTAGCTGAGGAAGTCGTATTGCTGCGACTACCTGAATGTTGTCGATGAGGTACCTCCAGTCTTGTCATCACAGTTCGAAGTCTTTGCGTAATCTCTTCAGCAAAGAGATCGTACCCTGGCGTTCGAGCAAGCTCTTGGCTGGGATTCTCGAGCAAGTCGTTGATGTCCTGGAGTTCTTGTACCTCCTCCGACTGATGTTGAATGCGCCCAGGCAGGCATGTTCTTACGACTGCAATTTTCTTTCTTCTGACGACATCAAAATCCTCCTCATCAGGTCTTTGAGGCCTTCTTAGTGGAGTGCGAGAATATCGAGGATTTCCCTCGCGTTCATCAGAGTGTTGGTTCTCTCTGCCAACGGTGGTGCCCTTGCCATTACCACGAGGGGGCGCAGTGTGTGATCTTCGGGGAGTGTTCTTATCTCGGCCTCCATGAGGCTGACCCTGATTTGGGGGAAGGACGAAGACCTCCCGTTGATGATTCTCACTTGCACTCGAGGCCTCCCCGCTTGAGGAGTGCTCGAGAGACACCATCTGGCGACTTGGAGTAATCCCCTCCAGGTAGGGGAACTCCGGGTTATAACTGTCTCCGTTCGCAAATGAGATCTGCGGGGAGACGGTCGAATTTGCGAGGAAAGCATGCTTGATCCCACCTCTCTGGAGTTACCCCGAGAGAGGATCACTAGATGTTGGTGGAGTCCGGAATGGTGGCTCCCGAACTTGACTTACCAAATCGGACCGCCTTTAGGGGACTTGAACACTTGGAGAAAAACTCGTCGTGTTGTGAGTCCTCCGGGAGCGGTTCAGTCGGATTGACCCTTGTCCTTTGAGGGAATTGGCTCCTCTGTTGGGCGTATTGTTGTGGGGATAAGGATCCTCCTCAACTCCATTAATGAGATGGTTTCGGAGAATAATCTCCGAGGCAACATCACCATCGCGGATGCATCACTCGGCTCGTAGTCGAAACCGGCATCCATGTCGACGTCTGCGTGTCTGCCAAGTCAAACCAGTTCTCCTCGTTCCATTCTCCCGCCATGATTGCATGAGATTGGAAAAAGAGAGTATGTTGACAAGAGATTACGGAAGATCCCCACGACGGCGCCAAGCGCCGGTGTATTAGAACCGATCTTACGTAAAGATTATTTGATTCGGGGTCTCCTAGAGATGAAATCACACTGAGTAGTTGACACGGATGTTTAGGCGAGTTCAGCCTTCTCAGGAGAGAATAATAACCCTAATCCTGTGTGGTGTGGTATTCTTAATGATCGAGTAAGAAGCTAAGACTATTACAGAGAATAGAACTTGTCCTCTCCTCTACTCGTCCTTGATGCCCTTATATAGTCGTGAAGGAGTAGCCGTTTTGCCCTGCGGAAGAGGCGCCTTAATTGAGCCAGTAATGGGCGCATGATGGCAGTAATTACAGGCGCATTGGCTTCTCCACGCCGTCTGGCAATTATCATTCAAAGATAATGGGGTATTTAAGCACTATTACTACGCGGGATAGTAGTGCGTGCAGACCGTTCGGATTCTTTAATCAATTGGACCCACTTGCCTGTAGGTTTGATTATAAGGTGGTCGTGGTCTACCTGGTCGTAGGAGAACTTACGACCAGGTAGTAATCGTAAAAGGTCTTACGACTATGTAGTGATCGTAGAAAGACTTACGACCATGAAATGGTCGTAGAAAGACTTACGACTAGGAAGTAGTCGTAGTAAGACTTACGACTAGGCAGTAGTCGTAGTAAGACTTACGACTATGGGGGGTGATTGTAGAAAATCTTACAATCACTTGGTGGGCCTCTCCCTTATAAAAATAAGGGGTACTTCTGGAGACTATGTGACATCATATTTACCCATAATAAGAATTATAGATAATAGATAATATGAGGATTATTAGATCCTCGTCAACCGTGAAATGGGCTTGCGCGTATGTATCTAGATCGGGAGTGATTGCTTTCCTCCTGATGGTCCCGATACCCTCTAGTCTCCCCTCGTGACGAGATAGAGGCACACCTATCGGTTCCACCTGGGCCATGTAGTCGACGCAGAACTCAATGACCTCTTCGGTTGCATAACCTTCAATGATAGTGCCCTCCGGCCGAGATCGATTCCGTACGTAGGACTTCAGAATTCCCATGTATCTCTCGAAAGGGTACATATGACGTAGGAACACAGGGCCGCATATCTTTATCTCTTTCACAAGGTGAACAATGAGATGGACCATGATATCAAAAAATGATGGAGGAAAATACATCTCAAGATGACATAGAGTCATCACCACCTCGGCCTGCAGAGCGTCGAGTCCTTCAGGATCGATGACCTTCTGAGCAATTGAGTTAAAGAAATAATACAGCCTAAAGATTTCCACTCGGACCTTGTTTGGCAAGATACTCCTAATTGCAACAGGAAGCATCTGTGTCATCACCACATGATAATCATGAGACTTCATACCAATTAATTTCAAATCTTTCATGGAAACAAGTTTCTTAATATTGGCGAATGCTTAGGACGGAATTTTCACACCATGCAAGCTTTGACACAGTTCATTTCTCGGCCTTAGACAAAGTGTAGCAAGTTCGGGAAGAATACGTTCGTCCTTTATCGGTCTCTTTCGGTGCTAACTTCGGTTCTTATGTTCATATCAACCAAGTCACGCATGCGTTAACACCGTCTTTTGTTTTGCCACTAATGTTGAAGAAGAGACCAATCAAGCTATCACATACATTCTTCTCCACGTGCATGGCGTCGTCTGATGGCGAACTTCTAAGTGCTCCCAATAAGGCAAGTCCCAAAAATTGACCGCTTCTTCGGATATTTTTACGAGGGGTCCTTAATTTACGTCCCTTCCAAGCACAACATCGATATCCTTAACCATATCATAGACCTCTTTCCCTCTAAAAGCCCTTGGAGCTGAACCGTCCTCCTTATTTCCGTCGAATTATTTCTTCATCTTGCGGTATGGGTGAATCCTGCGAAGGAACCTACGGTGACGCATATACACAGTTTTACGTGAGTTGTTCAGCCATACACTCTCGGTACCATCTAAGCGGTCATGACAAGGCTTTGGCTCCTTTTGTATGAACCCGACGAGTTATCAAGGCGAGAAAATCATTGATGGTGCGGAATAACATGGCGCGTAAAGTGAAGTTCTCTCGTTTGTACGCATCCCATACTTGTACCCCTTCGTTCCAAAGTGTCACAAGATCTTCCAGTAATGGTGCTAGGTACACATCAATATTGTTCCCAGGTTGCTTCGGCCCTTGGATAAGTAGTGACATCAAAATGTATTTCCGCTTCATACACAGCCAAGGAGGAAGGTTGTACATACATAGATTCACGAGCCAGGTGCTATGTCGGCTGCTCATGTTACCGAAAGGATTCATTCCGTCCGTACTCAACCCTAACCTTATGTTCCTCGGTTCTGCACCTAACTCTTCGAAGCACCGATCGAAGTTTCTCCACTAGGCAGAATCAGCAGGGTGTCTGAGCTTCCCATTTTTCTTACGCTCCTCTGAGTGCCAACACATCAATCTTGCCTCCTTTCGGTTCGCAAATAAACGCTTCAAACGTGGGATCACAGGCAGATACCGCAACATCTTAGCAGGAGGTCCTTGCTTCGCCTTAGCAGTATTCTTACTCTTGTATCGGGATACTTTGCACACAGGACATACATGCATGTCTGCATACTCTTTACGGTAGAGGATACAATCGTTCGGACATGCATGTATTCTTTCTACTTCCATTCCCAATGGACAAATAACCTTCTTAGCTTGGTAGGTCGTGCTGGGCAACACGTTTTCCTCTGGAAGGATGTCAGCTAAGAGACCTAACAACGCCGTAAAACTCATGTCGGACCAACCATTGCTTGCCTTCAATTTCAGCAGTTCAAGCACGGTTGACAACCTTGTGTATTCCGGCTTGTAGCCAGGGAACAAAGGTTTCCCCGAGTCCTCCATTAAGCCCTCGAATTTACAAAACTCTCTCACCGTAGTTCCCTTCTGCATCGCGTAGCATCTGATCCAGATTGTCATCATGCGACCTATCCTCATCAAAAGCACATTCCATACCCTGCATATCGTTGACTTCCTCGGCGATGTCGTCATTACTGACTTCCGGTATAATCTGCTCTTCACCGTGACTGCTCCAACATGTATATCCTTTTTGAAACCCTTCAGATTAAGTGAGCTTCGATCTGTATTTGGGTTGTTAAACATTTTCATATTACCGCAATCAATGCATGGACAGTACATAAATTTTATCCCCTTCTTCAACATATCCTGCTCGACGGCTCTTCTAAAAGCAAACACACCATTAATATACTCTTCACTCACACGGTTCTCAATGTACATCCAGTTTCGGTCCATCTACACGTATACGCACGTAACAAATTAATTGGTGTTAAATTATATCAATAAACCGCAAGTACCCTTCATAATGACCAAACACATTAGTGATTAGTCTAGAGCAAATATAAAGGGTTACAGATCGTTACACATTAGTGATTAGTCTAGAGTAAAAATAAAGGGTTACAGATCGTTACCCTTCTCTCCAAGGTGGCGCAATGTGGGAGGAGGCAGCAGAGGTGCCACAATGGGGGAGGAGGAGGCAGGGTAATGACTCAAAGCGGGAAAGAGGCGTGCTTGGCAGCAGGTGGCGGCACCTCAAATGGAATGGAAAGGGGGCCTGTCGGGAGCATCTACTTATAGTACTTGTATATAAGAACCGTCTGTGATACTTATTTATCACAGACGGTTAACGAAGAACCGTCTGTGATAATAGTCCAGTGCTCCCGTGCGCGTGTGTATCGTATGTGCATGTATGCGTGTGTCTTTGTGAGGGACACAAGCTGAGAGAGAAATAGGTAGATCAATGAATGATTTCCAACAATTGGTATCAAAGTGAGGTGCGAGGAGAAGTCGTGCGGCGCGGCTGGGCAGCGCACGGCTCGGTCAGGCGACGGTGGCGCGAAAGCCGCCTTAGGTGCTCTGCAATGCGCACGGGTGCAATGCGTGCGGCCAGCAGCAGCATGGTAGTCGGCGGGGGCGCACGGGCTCATAGCGGCAAACACACGCGGGAGCTGCGCGTCTGTCGCGACGGCAGGAATGCACAAGGTGCAGCTGTGAGCAACAATGGTCGGGATGGCACAAACGCAGCAGCGCGCGGAGCGCAACGTCGACGGCCTACGAGGCGTGGCGATGATGGGCGCACCAACGATAGACTCCATGAGTGGAGGCCAGAGGTAGCGCAGTGGCAGACTCCATGCGAGGTGGAGGCCGCGGGGGCGGCAAACTCCAGGCGAGATGGAGGCTGGCGGCGGTGGCCGAGGCCATCATTGAGAAAGTCGGTGTGATGCCGACGGTGATGGTGTACGGTGGGCACACGGAGGCGCGCGCTTTGGCGGTGCAGCGCGGAGAATGTGCGGAGCGCGACAGTGGTGCGAAACCGCTGTGAGGACGGGTCGGCGTGAAGCTGGTAGTGATCAACGGCGTGATGAGTCGCGCAAGGCGCCCACGGAGGAGACATCGAATGGCGGTGAGAGTCCGCAGACAATGTTCTCTTGCTCGTGTTGGAGGCCATGAGTAGTGGTGTGAGGCCGCTACAAGGTGTATATCGGCGTTGGGAAGACGTCGTCCACAAGATGAAGATGCTACTGCGTGTGGCAAAAGATGCTGGTGATCCGCATCGGTGAGTCGACATGACAAGATTAAGGGGATGTTAGATTTTAATATTGTTGCATGTGTGTACGGAGGCGTGGAGCACTTTCCAGATTATGGGATCGTGACCACGTCTAAGCAGCGTAGCGGTAGAAGCGGATTGAGTTTAGTTTGTTAGTAGTGTTAGTTGCTTGGTCAGGTTGTTTAGCAAAAGAAACGGTCGAGTTGTTGCCTATGTGTGCACTGAGTGACTTGATTAGTTAGTATGTGCATCTCATGTATAAATAGTTGTTGCCATGAATGAAATGTTTCAGCCATTCTGGAGAGTCCAGTGCCCCCGTGCGTGTGTGTGTATCTCATATGCATGTATGCGTGTGTCTTCATGAGGGACACAAGCTGAGAGAGAAATAGGTAGATCAATAAGTGATTTCCAACAGAGGAGGTGCCAGGGAAAAGGGAATGGGCCAAGGTGGGCTGGGCCAAGCCCAAGAAAGGATTGGGGTGAAATCAAACCAAAATTTAAAATTTTGAGGGATTTTTGAATTGCAAAATTTGAATTCAGACTAGATTTTGAAATTCTTTACAAAAACCGAAAACGGGCTGCTACATTTATTTACAAGACTTAGTATTTCAAAGGCCATAAAGATTTTTGAGTAAGCTGATGATGATTCAATAAGATTACCAACATGAAGGGATAGTATCTGAAATAAAACTCCTTCCTTGGCACCAGGAGCAGATCCAGGAATTGAGCATAGAGGGGGCCAACTTACAAAAAAAACTTGCAGTCTGATCTAGCCGTTTCCTCCCTGTGCAGCTATTCTATTATGTTCTCGATAGACAAGGATCGAAGCTTGAGTTACTATTGTTTTCTTCTTCTTGATGACTGAACCACACAAGCACACACAAATGGATGTAATTTAGAACCCATATCTTCATCATGTCTAATTTGTTCGGAGCAAGTAGTTCCTAATTAGTACCTTTAAACCATAAATTTGGACAGTAAAGAATTGCAGACAGTAAAGCACCAAAGCATAGAGTTACATATCAATAAGCATAAGCATTATCATCGATTTTGCCTGATCTAGTTGTCCATTTGCTTCAACCTTCACGATCACCGTGGCGACGCTTTCTATTTCTCCTGGTATCTGAGTTGCGAGGTCTTTAGGGTATGTAAGGTAGTCTAATACTCCAACTGTGCTATTTTACTTAATCGGTGATTTTATTTCTAATTGGGCCTGATGGCTACTGAGTTCACTGAGTTGTGAACGAATCATTCAGGAGGCCAGCCAACACCTAGAGTTCTTAGTGATTAATAGTGTCATTATGTAAGTATACTAAAGGAAATCTGAAGCAAAGAAGAGTCCTCATGGCTAAGATTAATGTCACTCGAGACAACAAAGACACGAGGACAGTGAGTTGATGCCGATATCCATTTACTCCTTGAGTCCTTGTCCCACAAGCCTCTCCTGGTGGAACTAATGGAAGTGTTTTTGATGGTCAATACTTGACAAGATTCCCACACATATTGCCTTGCTGCCATAAAAAAACTCCCTAGCAAAGGATTATTCATTTTGTTTTCTATCTCCTTTTCTTCCATTGATGAGTTGGCTGAGAGTTGAGACATCTCAAAAGCTTGTAATGACACTGCCTAAGGAATGGGGTGACAAATCCCCGATAAATGAGTGAGTTGCAAGGGTAGGAATCAAAAGGTTAGTTAATAATGTCACTGCTTAAAAATTGTGCTCCTTCCATGCATTCTTGGCCGTCCGTTGGTTTTTTTAATTTTTGGTCGATGACTCGATTCCTTCCGGAAGAAATTTGTAGTTGTCGTGGTTGTGTGATGGCAATTGCACTAACTAACATTTTAGGTCTAGTATGTATCTGACTCATATGCTAGCTCAAATTTCGAAAAGCAAGATGTTAACTTTCTCATGCAACCGAAAAAGGTACAGGGACATGACACATGTATATGTGGACACTAATTTAGTGGCCATTATCATTAGTGCACTAGCATGCTTTTCATTACTTTGGGACATATAAGTTGAGATCCTACTGCTTTGCCACCACAAGCATGATGCTGTCAGGTGGCTTCAATTCATATCAATTCATATACATGAAACTGGTAGGCATGTTCTTCCACCTTAAAAAAAGTGCCATCTACTTGAAATTTTGGTCAAGATGGCATAGTAAACATGAGTTTTTTGCAGTGAGTGCTGTGGTGATCTTGATTAGTTTAACAGGTATGTCCCTGTTCAAACAGTCAAGCCCTTGTTCCAAAAACGCGGGAAAATAGGAATAGCAGTGACCACATCACCGGCCTATAAGGGTTAATATACCCTCTTTAGGCATGTGGAACAGTGACATGAGAAGAGAAATAGCAGCTGCAAAAGAATGAATATTTCGTGGTATTCTAGTTTGGTAGGCAGCAATGAGCTTGGTAAACCATTTGGTTTTGATACGCTTTTGGAGGAGGAAACAGACATGCATCCTCTAGTCATGGATACAGATCAGCATATATATATATATATATACTTTATCTATCGTTGTAGTTGGGCTACAACCTTCTTCCCAATTATGCATAATAAAAGTTTTAAGCAAATTTGCAAACTTCGATCGCTAGTAGACAGAAAAATATTTTGATTGGTCGTATGAATGAGTACTAGATTTGTGGATCGTATGAATACTAGTAAAAATTTCACTTTGGACCATGTTTAGTTAGTATAATTAACCTTAAAACAAAATGATTCTTACCTCCTACAGTTAACCGCAACAAAATGATTCTTACCTCCTACAGTTAACCGCAGCAACATGACATCAATCCTTTTATATTAAAAGAAAGAAAAAGAAAGAAAAGAGGTCGAGCTGAGATTTTGGAGCGGATGAGTTTGTTAGGAATTTGGGAGAAATTATACCAATTCCTGTAGAACTCACGAAAATCTTATGTTCCAAATAGACCTTGAACTGTAGTTCTGTAATATGATCACACTCAAATGAGAAGATAACAAACGGCACTTCCAATGGCAGCCTGGCGAACCCATTCTTTTTGCACACTCAAGTGAGTTCACACCTTCTGTGGGATCTGGATCCTCTGCAATACTACAGACACTGCATGAACAGCTAGAGAGTGAACAACACTCTAGCGTAACATTGTATCAAGCGCTAGCGAAACATCAGAATATCTGCTGTAGCAATTTTATTGAGCCCTTATCTTTTGATCAAACGATGAAGATCGCTTCTAATACAAAGGTACTGTAGATCCTCATACTTCAATGCAGAGAATCTCAATCCCCTCTCATTTTCATGACCTTCCAAAGGAGAGGTAAAGCCAAAGCGTGTGTAGAATCGGGATAGAGACGGAGCTAGGCCACAACTAAACAAGTGTGGTGAGGGGATGGGTCATGAGATTAGACAATTTTGTTGTGACCTGTGAGTGATGCACATACACATACACACACATGGGGTTAATTAGGTAAAGGAGGCCCATGGTGCCCCCACCAATCATAAAATAGAGCTCATCCAGCACCTCCATTGTGGCCCACACAATTGAGAGCCACTTCTTCTATGGAACATCAAATCCATGCATAGGAGAACCCTGTTGCAAATTAATCTGCAGCTTAGTGAAGATATCAAGCCGGCAAAGTAAAGAATTTGCCCATCGTCAACTCAAGGCTTCACCTCTGAATCTGCGGCTGGCAATAGGACGGAGTCAGAATTTTTTTTAATCAGAGGTTATTACATAGTAATAATTAAATATTGAAAAATATTAAGTATAAATAATTTACTATTCTATACGAATAAACTAAAAACTATATAAATAGCTCCGTCAACTATAGGGATCAGGGTTTCCACTAGTCCCCATGCCTCTGGGCTCGTACCGTAAGTTGCGTACATCCATTCAGAAAAATGGAGTTTTGTATTGATCATACAGGAATTGTGAATCTTTTACAAAATTCGTGTGTTATAGACACGGCCGAAAGCTAAGTTGGTCCCTTTCAATATGTGTCACAGGAGAATCAACCATTTGACGTGCACAAACCATGAATGTAAAATATCTTTGCAGGCAAGTACAATACAATCGACGTTTTTCTCGACCTAACGCAGCCACTACGACAGATTTGTCATTCCAAATTTGAATCAAGCATTTTAGATCAATATACTGGCTCCGTTTCTATATAATTGTCACCTTTGACTTTAAAAAATCTTCCAAACTACTCCTATAGAACCTACTTATTCATCTATTTTTAGTAACTCCTTTTACGTGCCTAAGATATTATTAAAGGGTAGTTCGGTCACATTCTACCTAAAACTTGATTGACTAGTTAGGTGTGCACGGGTCGAAAGTGGCCAAGTAAATGGAAACGAAGTAGTACTCCCACTGGTTAGATTTTTTTTTAAAACCAAGTTGTATTTGAACGTGTGCATTTAAATTTTAGAAACTTTAGCCATCGATATTTTTTTATAAAATATTTAGATTAGATACGTAAAAATCATATAGGTATATTTGTATCGAATCGTACTTTCAATAATTTTATAATTTTATTGAATTTTACAAACATATAATAATAATAATAATAATAGTAGTAGTAGTTAGTGATTGAAATTATATTTTAAGTACCGTCTCAATACACAAAATGATTCATTATTAATGAACCAGAGGGAGTAGCTCTTGACAAACAAGGTGTTGATGGCCAATAGCCCAATACAAGCAACAATATTGTGCCTTGAAGCAACCAACTTCCCCTCTCCTCTCATGAAGACACCATTGTGGCACTGCCCTACACTACGCTACGCTACACGCCATGGGGGACCGGACCTAACCAAGGGGGACGAAACGAGGGGAAGCCAACCGTTTCTTCTCTTGGAGTGAAAAAAAAGGCAGAAAGGCCCCCTCGCCCTTCCCTCATTCCCAAATCCCCTCGCCCCCACCACAGATTGGGACGAATTCCGCTCCCAACTAACCGATCGCCGCCGTGCACCCGAATCGCAAGAACGGAGACGAGGAGCCGCGGGTACGTACCTGCGCCCGTGCCCCACATCTCGTTCATTCGTTCTCTCTCTATCTCCCCTGGGATTTCCTGGTTCTTGATTTGTGGGAAAGATTGTTCTTTTTTTTGTCTTTGCCGTCTTGTTTTTCTTGGGCGCTGAATCTTGGTTTCTTGATGGGTTTAGGTGGACCCGGCGGCTCGGTGGATTGGATTCCGAAAGGGAGGGTCTTTTCTTGGATTTGTATTGGTTAGTTGGGCTTCTGTTCTTGAGGAGGTGGTAATCTGGAGCAAGGACTACTCCTTCTCTCTGTTTAGTTCCACTGTTCTAGATTTTTTTTAAATGTTTTCTGGAGATTTTGATTTCTGTTCTCTGCATTTAAATGTGCGTTTTAAGTGCTTGATTTTATGCGGATGTCAAGGTTTGGTAGTTATTGGCACGAGTTCCTTTGTGCGATTTTGGTAAAAATTTGTTAGGTAGATGGTGCTGTTCTTGGCTACCTTGCTTGCGTTAGTTGCTTTATTTGTGTACGCCTTTAATGGTCGCCATGTGACTGCCGCGGCAAATTGAATGTGGTGTTAAAAATTCCATGTTTTTCTCTTTTGAATTTTTCTAGCAGCTTCAATTTGTGATGGCGATGTTAGTGTCCATGTTCCCACTATTTGCCCCCCAAGATTCATTTCATCAGTAGCTATTTTTATCACATTTCACCGTCTACATTCTCATAGCAGATAGTAGTAAACACTAGGATTAAAAAGAGCCCACTTTATTTGTTAATCTTCCTGCCCTTTTGTGTTGTTGAAAGGACCACCCCCGTCATGCAAAGTTTGATTTTTTTTTCTTTGCTTGTATTTCGTATTCTCTGAAAAATTGCTGAATACTTAAGTGGTTCTACATTAGATGTTTCCATATTGCTGTAGCATCATCCCTTATTTCATGGCATCATTATTATCACTTGCAGGATCTTGTGGTAGAGTTACTGTGTTATAAATTGGATGCTGGCAATGGGGTCAGAGGAGTGGGAGTTGTATCCATCTTCTTATATTGGTACTCAGGTCATAGAATATGGGCCAATTTCTGAAGACATTTCTGAAGACATCGATGATGATCGGAGTGGAGACTCCGTGGTGTTGTTGGACGCTGTTCTTCCTGATGATCTCTTAGAGAAGGTTCTATCCTTCTTGCCTGTTGCCAGTGTCATAAGATCTGGGTCTGTTTGCAAGAGATGGCATGAGATTGTGCACTCCCGGAGGCAGACATGGAGCAAAATGGTGCCTCAGAAGCCATGGTACTTCATGTTTACTTGCAGCGAGGAGGCGGTCTCGGGGTTCGCCTACGACCCGAGCCTCCGTAAGTGGTATGGATTTGACTTCCCTTGCATTGAGAAGAGCAACTGGTCGACTTCCTCGTCGGCCGGGTTGGTGTGCTTGATGGACAGTGAGAACAGGAGCCGCATCATTGTGTGCAACCCCGTAACTAAGGACTGGAAGAGGCTTGTCGATGCTCCCGGTGGCAAGTCGGCTGATTACAGTGCTCTTGCCATTTCTGTGAGCAAGTCCTCTCACCAATACACGGTGGCTGTTGCAAGGAGCAAACAGGTGCCGTCAGAGTATTTTCGGTGGGAGTTTACCATCCATTTGTACGAGTCAGAGACTGGTCAGTGGGTGTCTCCCTTCACTGAAGTGTTGCTTGGATGGCGAGGAGGTGACGAGTGCGTCATCTGTGATGGAGTCCTCTACTATTTGGTGTACTCCACAGGAGTTTTGGTGAATAATAACGAGCATCGCCATTGCCTTATCATGTATGATCTCTCTACCAGGCCTAATCACACTTCTTTGATGAGCATGGCTATTCGGTGCCGTGCCCTCTTACATGCGGCCGGTTGATGAACCTAAGTGAGAGGCTTGTTTTGGTTGGGGGCATCGGCAAGCAAGATAGGCCTGGTATCATCAAGGGAATTGGCATATGGGAGCTCCGGAACAAGGAGTGGCATGAGGTTGCTCGAATGCCTCACAGGTTTTTCCAAGGATTTGGCGAGTTTGACGATGTTTTTGCGAGCTGCGGGGAGGATGATCTTATCTACATTCAGAGCTATGGGTCACCCGCTCTTCTCATCTTTGAAATAAATCAGAAGCTGTGGAAGTGGTCAGTGAAGAGTCCTGCGACGAAGAGGTTTCCGCTGCAGCTGTTTACTGGTTTCTCTTTCGAGCCAAGGCTGGACATCGCTTCCTAGTTTTTACTTTGTTCCACTTCACCGGAGTTCTCACATTATATTTTGCCCGGTTTTGGAGTTGCCGGGTGAGGAGATGATGTCATTGGAAGCCATTTGAGCACAGAAAATGTCCAATTTTTAATAGATCTATTCTATTTATTGCTGGGTATATCTTCTAATGGAAATGGGGCATTAATTTTGCAGATCTTCTTGCTGGTTTGCTGGTTGGATAGTAGAGGGAGGGATGATACGGACATTACACAAGAACAATTGTTTCTGAATTGTTTTCTTTTTGCTTTCATTGCCTGCAAACAAAGTACTTTCTTATGTTTTAAAATATTGTCCCTTTCTTGTTTTACAGTCATTTTTGTTTGTTCTCTCTTCAGTTGACGTGCTTTTAGGTCCCTGCTGCTACCGAAGTATGCTTTGTTATATTAAAACAACAAATTACGTACCTACATCTGCTCTCTGATTCTGAAGATAGTCCTTCGTTGTTGGGCCAGTACTTGAAGCAGAGTCCTTGCTCTGCCTGCCGTAGAGTTATTTATGAAGAGCAGAGCTGTTATGTTGCCTTCTCTTTTCTTCCTATGCATAAGACTAATCGGTCCAATAATCTTTTCTCAATCCAAGTAACAGCAAATGCAGACACTAATTTTTTAAAAAAATCCTGTTGTAGTTGGGTTGGCATCCTCTGCAATGGCAGAGGAGCATAGTACATTGCAGAGGAGCATAGTAGTACTGTAACATTCGGTATATCCGAGTCGGCCAACGGGTCAGCCCAACGTAATGGTATTGTACTGTAGCAGATGAGTGCTGGTTTGCTGAATTGATTGTGAGACAAATTTGTGGTCTGCTCTGCTTTACTGTACTCATTTTTGCTTGCGACAGCTTTTAATATATATTATTTGCAGCTTATGTTTTGTATTGTAATGTCTAGTGTTCTTCTGTTGCATTATTGCTGAACCGTATTATACAGCATTGCGTTGTACATGATGTGCCAGAATCTTTGCCTGCTTCTGGTGCAGCATCTGTGTCATACAAAGCATGTAATTGTGCAAAGACAAGTAGAGAAGCATGCATCAGAGTACATGATGTGTGGGTTTTTCTCTCTTCTCATTTAGCCTCTTTTTTGACTCCAAATAGCAGATGGAACCCTTTTGCGTTTGAAATGATAAAATTGGCATCACAGCAGGTCAGTCAGCTGCCACATGTCCCATTCCGCACTCCCTGTCTGCGGTAGGTCACCCGCCGCAATCCGTGGTAGGATGATATGCGCACGTTTTCAGCCCTAGGTAGGCACGTTCCTGTTTCTACCGCGGGCTGGGAGTCATCCTGGATGGTGGGTTCCGCAGACGGAAAGCACGGTTGTGCTACTATTTTTACAATTTTGGAACTATTTTTTCTATTATAAATAAGAAGCTTCCCAATTCATGGATAATTTTTCAGTTACAAATAAAAAATAATAATGTACCAATGCATGCGCAATGTAAACGTCGCATTATCTTCCCCAGCCTGAACTCTCTGTACTTGCTTTAAGTACCATCCTAAAAAGCAGCGTCTGCCTATTTTCCTGCCTGTTGTCACTGCTCCCGAATGTTGCTTAAAGCCTGTAAAAGGCCATCTGTGCTCTGCAAGGCAGGATGCAAATTGTTTCAGCTGTCTAGTGTCACGGTGAGGCTTCAGAAGAAACTTCTCCTTTTGCTGATAAATAGCTACTAGGTGAGCTCAGGAAAGTGATGGCAGCTGGTTGCAAGCATGGGGCAATGTCTGTTGAGTTTTTGGAGGAGTTATACTGTTGCTTTGTTGCATTGCATTTCCTCTCCCAGTTGTCTGTGGATGTGACTTCACTGTAACTTCTCTGTAGTTGTTGAGCTTTGTCCATTTCTTCTCAATACACTCATTCTACTTTAGTATAGGCATTATAATGGCCAAAGCAGCATTTTTTGTACTTACCCATTTTCTACCGGAACAACACCCTCCAAGAAAAAAAAGAATAATGGTTCAGACATGACATACTGACATGTCCATTGGTTAATGGGTTCAGACATGACATACTGACACGTCTCCATTGTGTTCCTTTCAAGCCCCAAATTTAGAATTTGGGATCTACCGTGTTAATTTATGTCATTCCCTATATCAGTAGGTAGTATACACAGTTACATTGTTGGTTCAAATACATATCACTAAAATGCAGAATTATTGCATAATATTAAACGAAGTGTAAATATACCTTTCGACTTTTAACTTACAGAATGGCCGGATAGGCCAAATACTTTCAAACAACAGCAGCAGAAGAAGAATCAAAGTATGACATGTCGAAAGCATAGACTAGTATGATCGAAGTAACCTGGTCGAAGTCATAGACCATTGTGGTCAAAGGCCTAGACCAGTATGATCGAAATAATCTGGTCGCAGCCATAGACTATTGTGGTCGAAGGCACAGACCAGTATAGTCAAAATAATCTGGTCGAAGCCATAGACTATTGTGGTCGAAGGCATAGACCAGTATGATCGAAATAATCTGATCGAAGTCATAGACCATGGTGGTCGAAGCTGAGTGGTCGGAATTTAGTGGTCGTAGTCTTAGACCAGTGTGGCAAAGCCATAGACCAATGGGGTCGAAATACACTGGTCTTAGCTATAGACCCGTGTAATCGTGGATCGGTTAAACACAACTTAATTATAATTAATTGGTTTTGAATTAGCAGATTACCAGTGGTTCAATAGGTGCTTTATTGATCGTGTACTAGAGAGTAATGGACTCGATCACAATTAGGATCTGGAGATGTCCAAACCGATTTGTGATTTCAAACGCCCCAAATTTTCCTATACAATCTTGGGATCTTACGGTGTAAAAGATGACCGGGAGGTGGTGCAGGTAGCTAGGTTGACGACAGTGTGTGGTGACAACAAAAGGGGGTATGGGTGGAGAAGGCAACTGAGCAAAGAGGAAGGTTGAGAATGATTAGAGAGGCGCCAGTGACTCCTGAGAGCTTAGGGTGAAATGAATCGGAGTACAACTCACTAGAGACAGCGTGACAAAGGGGGTTTAGGGTCCTACCCGGATTTGGGGAAAACTCACCATGTCGGCTAAACCTGTGATGGAAAGGCTAAATTAATTGGGGGGGGGGGGGGTTAACTCCTGGCCCCAAAAACACATGGTGACACGATTAGAGAGGAGGGAGACCCTTTAGAGCAACACCGATGTGGTGGCGGCATGAAGTGGCGCGGCGACCGAACTTGGAGCATGCTCCAAACTTGTGCGCTTGCTCTGGGGATGTAAGGAGGTGGAGGAAGGATGTTTAACTACATTCCAGGCGGGAGGAGCTGCGGCTGCTTGGTCGGAAAGGGTTTCGAATACCTAGTTGAGAGGGCTTTCGAGTTCTGTTCATAGTTTCGACCGCTTGGTTGGGATGAGTTTTGAATACTTGGTCGAAAAGGTTTTCGAGTACTATTTATAGTTTCAACCACTTAGTCGGGATGGGTTTCGAATACTGGGCAGAGAAGGGTTCGAGTACTATTCAGGGTTTTGAGTACTACTAATTGTTTCGACTACTGTTCATTGTTTCAACTACTATTCAAAGGAGTTTTGACTAGTTGGTCAAGGGACTTTTGACCAACTGGTCGAAAGAAGTTTCGGCCGCCTGGTCGAAGGTGTTTCGACTATTGGTCGAATGTGTTTCGATAATCTAGTCGAAGGGGCTGCAACTAAGTGATCGAAGGGGTTTCGACTATTAGTCGAAGGAGTTTCGACTATTAATCGAAGTAGTTTCCACTATCAGTCGAAGGGTTTTTTCGACTAACTAGTCAAAGAAGTTTCGACTGTCTGGTTGGAGGTGTTTCGACTATTGGTCGAATGTGTTTCGTCGAGCTAGTCGGAAGGAGTTTTCGACTATCTAATCGAAGGGAGTTTTGACTATCTAGTCGAAGGGAGTTTTGACCATCTGATCGAAGGGGTTTTCAACTAATCGTCAAGAGAGTTTATTGCTTGGTCGAAGGGAGTTTCGACTATCTGGTCGAATGAAATTTTGACCATCTGGTCGAAGGGGTTTTCGACTAACTGGTCGAAGAGAGTTTTGACTATCTGGTCGAAGGAAATTTCGACTAATTGGTGGGGACGGGTTTCTACTACATTGTCGAAGGCAGTTTCGACTATCTGGTCGAAGAGAGTTTTGACTATCTGGTCGAGGGGAATTTTGACTGACTGGTGGGGTCGGATTTCGACTACATGGCCGAAGGGAGTTTCGACTATCTAGTTGAAGGGAGTTTCGACCTTCCAATTGAAAGAAGTTTTGACCATTTGGTCAGAAGGAGTTTCGATCATCCGGTTAAAAAGAGTTTTGACCATCCGGTCGAAGGGAGTTTTGATCATCCGGTCGAAGAGAGTTTCGACCATCCGGTCAAAAGGAGTTTCGACCACCCGGTTGAAGGGAGTTTCGACCATCTAGTCAAAAAGAGTTTCAACCATCCAGTCAAAGGGGGTTTCAACCATCTGATCGGAAATATAGATTCAACCATATTATTAAGCGGGAGGAGTTCAACTTTCTTGAGGTTCGACTATACTCCAAGTTGGAGGAGGTTCGACCACCTAGGGGTTCGATTACATCTCAGGTCTATAATGCATTCGTCGTTCTGGCTATACTTTCACACATCTAGAGTGAAAACGAGCCTCTAGTGGCCATTAGGAATGTACCGGTAGGACGGAGAGGAGGCGATTTAGCCGGAGACGGTATGGCGACAAAAGTCCGCGACGACCGAAGGGGTTGCAAGTGGTGGTGATGGCTGACGGGGTCGATCCGACTGCCTGACTACTCTGGCCGGAGGGATGGGAGAATGAGGTCGGCGACACTCCTGTGAAAACAGAGTGGGAACAAATGAGGGGAACCGCCTCTGGGGTCAAGGGACAAGAGCTGAAGCATACAAGAAGAAGAGGGCTTCTCTGATGGCGCCAATGCTGCTGGCGACATCGAGGAGTCGCCGTGCCGAAGTGAGCGCTCAAGCCTTACCTGGAGCTCGAGCTCTCTTGACGAATGGAGGAATGGGAAGAACTAGCTCTCGTAGCGCGGAATGGCAACGAGAGGGCTTGGGGCTGCTATTTATAGCCGTAGAGGGTGGAGGTCGTCTAGGGACATACGCTGCATCTGACGCTGCGCAATACCACAGGGTAGTTGGCAATAGCGACAGATTCAACAACACAGTTCAGCGGAGTGGCAGGTTGAACAATGACGCTTAATGGCCGAGCGACGGTGGTTGCCAGCGCACACGCCATGTCACATCAGGGCGTCCAGACTCGGCAGGTGTCGATGCCGAGCAGGGGAGAGGGTACACCAACTCGGGCCCACCCGGAAGACCATGACCAGGGCGCGATATCTTTGCACCGGGCTAGGTTGGCACACCGACTCAGGTCCAATGGGGAGTCCACGACCAGGGTGTGGTTTTGACGACACCGGATTGGGCTGGACACTGGTCGGAGGAACGGTGCTAGTGAAAAGTACCCTGGTGGTATTGCGGTGCACGGGGAATAGGAAGCTGCCATGGTCCAACGGAAGGAATTCAGTGGCAACCACGTGTGGCTGCCGTGCTCCATGTTAAGTTAATGAGAGGGACAATGAAGGGGAAAAGAGAGGATCTAGAAAGGGGGTTCGAGATATTGAAAGGAGAATTTGATATATCCTAGTTTGGTATTTTGTTGAACAGTTCTAACTGGCTCTTGAGCATTATTCTAATTCTAGGATTTTTACCTTAAGTAATTCTTCAAAGGCTATACTCTTAAGCTTATGTTACTTCTGATACTAAGGTTTATGTGTTAGGATTTTGGGTGCAGATTGATGAAGCTCATTTTATCTCAGTTAACGGATGGCCCTAATCTCCTGATACCCCTTCCATCGGACGGATCACGACTTGATGGGGTTTACTGTTGGTAGACTAGAACATAGAGTGATGGGGGTGGAGGATCCTGGGGACCTCTGGAGCGCCAACGACGATGGGGTGGTGCCACGACCGACAAGAGCTTGGTCTTGCCATGTGCTTCGGACTCAATTGATAGTGGGGAAGATATATGATGGTCTGGTGTGGTAAAGAAAGTCAATTGGGAGGCTCGGGGTTGCTATATATGTAAGCAAGTGGACGGAGATGCCTGAGGGCGATGATGCGCTCGGGCGAAGCCACCGCATGGTCTTCGGTTGGCATGGGCTAGGATTTGACATGGTTTGGCAGCACAGTGCGACGGCTTGAGTGATGGCAAGTGATGGCCGTGGTACAAGAGCAGTTGGTGAGTATGGGCGCACGTTCGCATGCGTTGATGCCGAGCGAATGACGGCGCTGCTGCGCTAGCTTGGTTGGAAAAGAAGGGAGAAAGGGACGCGCGGGAGCTGGTCGAGCTAGACTAGAACCAGACCAATAATACTTAGCCAAAGGAAAGTAGGAAGAAAGGAAACGGCTAGGAGTATTTGAGAAAAGACAGAATAACATAATTTTAATAAATCTAAAATTCTGATATTTGCTTTAAAGAATTGCAACATGATGATAGATAAAATTGTGCTTAGCAAAAGAGAAAGTGCACTCAAATAACTCTCCAATAATACATGCAAATGGAACGACAATAGATAATACATAATTTTTTAAAAAAATCTTATATTTTTGTATTTAGATATTTTTAAGATGTTACTGTCACAGTTATTCCTAAGACTCCCCACAACTTAAACATGTTCCATGCCAGCTATAATGCCCTGTAAGCATGTAAGCGTTTTTGTCTGTTTTGGCCACAGAAGAAGAGGAGAGAGACCTGAAATCTATGAAATGTTACAGATGGCATGTCCAAAACTGACACGTCACACCTGTACTATACTTAAAAAAATACCCCTTTTAAACAGATTCGCCTGCAGTGGTCATTATTTATTACTCCTAAAAACATAGGAATCTTGACTGATCACAAATGACATTTTTTTGGAAAGCTATAAGCACGATTATTCTTTGGATCTGTCGGTGACTCGTTTTATTACCGTACCATCGTGAAACGGCCCTATTTTTTCAAGCAGACTACCCGGTTTGCGTAACCATCTAGAATTTTAGTTATAGATCGGAATAGTATTAAATCAGCTCATAAGTATTTAAAAATTATTAATTTAATTAAATTATAGCATAACGGCTATTTTGTAGCAACAAAATGGACATTTCAAACCTAAAATTTTAACTTACATTTAGAAGAACCAAAGAGCTTCAATGGGAAAGCTTGAGTACGGTCGCAACCCTAATATGTTCTCCGAAGTGTTTTGCAATCCTCCGATACACCTTATGATGAAAAATATGCAAGATTAAGTACACAACGTACTCAACAAGCTACATATAAAAACTATTTAGTTACTTGCCAGGAGTTCAATTAATTGTTAAGGGAGAGGTGGCCGGCCAGGTGGAGGGAGAAGTGGTCAGGTCCTGGCGCAAGCTTGGCACAATGCTGGGGCGGCGTGAGGATGAAGCAATGCACGACACGACGACTCACAGAGGCGCCTTCGGGCTCGAAAAGCGCAAAGACGAAAAAGGAACACGCATAAGCGCAAAGACTTTCCAAATTTGGTAAAAAAAAATCAAATTTGAACCAAATTCAAACAAACTCCAATTTGTGAAAATTTTGGAGCGTCACATATTACAAATAGTCACCTTCTAAAGCAAAGCTTTCAGCGCGGATACAATGCACCTGGACTCTCTTCTTATATACCAGCCACTGACAAATTCGACATGCATTTGTGTATCGAGAAAGTATTTCTCTTCTTTTTAAATCCCGATGAGTGGCGCTGTTTGCCGGCGTACTAGCAAAAATGACACTCGTCGCGTGAAAATTTACAGAAATGACGCTCCACCGCACGATCACCGCGTGGGACGGCTGACGAGCCGACACCTAACATTGCGCCAAGACTGATTTGTGCGGTTTAGCCAAAACCGCACGACCACAGTGCGGTGTGCCGCACGTCACATAGTAGTGTCGAAATATATAAGCCCTATCATCGACTATGACCATAGGACCCGTCATTAGGCGTCATGTCTCACGATACAGTGTGAGTGAATTATGACGATAAGCATTATTTAATCTGCAGTAAATATTTCAATTACCAGAAGTACTAGGTATGTTTACAATTGTTAACTAAACCACAAGTATACGACTAAATGTTAATGAACATTGTGCACAACACATTGCTGACACATGACAGTACACACAGTCATATGTAGAGCAAATGGTGTGTTTATGTACTATTACAAAGAATGCAGTGGAGACAACAGGCTTGAAAAGAAAAAGGGTAACTTGACGTGACATGTGGCATACTGCACTATGGTCGTACGACAGCTGTTAGATGTCGGTTCATTGTTCGTCCTGCACGATAATTGTGTGATAGAGATATTATTTATGTAAATTTCGCACGATGAGTACTATTTTCGATAGTACTCGGACAAACAGCGATGGGCCGTGAGATAATCGTGTCACTGTTTAATATTGTTTTCTTTCGGCCAGTAGGAGTGGTCTTTGTTTATTGGGGGTACAAAAGTCGTTGGATTTCTGCGGCGTGCAGTTTGATGAGTGCTTGTCCTGATCTTGTCCCTATCCCTATCTAATCTATCCATCCGCTGCTATCCTTGCAATGCAGCCGCAGAGGTACCAGCCGTCGGCACTGGATTTTCTGTGACATGCCGTTGGTGTGCCGAATTGTCTCACCGACGTGTGGGCCGAAGAACTATTTGTTCTTGTCATGTCAAATGGTATTCTTTCACTGCTGGAGTTTTTCCATGACATATATCGTCCGAAACTACCATAACAGTCGTGGACTAAGTCCATCGCTTTCCCCGAGCTAGACTAACCTATCCATGTTGAAACTGTTCCAGTTTTTAGCTGGCATATTTTTTATTTATAATAAAAAAATAATTTATATTCACACAAAATTATAAAATAGCACGGCAGAAGCTAGGTAGACGTCGCGTGTTACCCGCAGTGCTCTGAGACCGCGCCAGGAATGGAACAATGCGGTGGGATGAAGGAGACCACATATCGAGCTAGGTATTCATTTTATCGAGTTTTTCTCGAAATTGATATAATTTAATTTATTATCATTTTATTTATAGTTTGAAAGTATTTTTAGAACCGAGCTAACGAGTCGAGCCGAGTTGAGACAGAGCGAAATCCAATTTTATTCGAAATTGACTCATTTCAATGTTTAACCAATTAACAAGTGTAATTAGAGCAATTTTGATCCGAGCCAACGAGCTCCACTAACGAGTTTTTTCCCACCCCGAGCTGTACGATCCTACCACTCTCCTGGTCCGCAGAAGGAACCTGTGGTGCATGCTTAATCAGTAAAGGACAAAAAGCGTAATCACTAAGGACAAAAAAACCAAAAAAAATGCACTTGCAGCAGTTCGAGAGCGTGACATGTTTGCTGCCGCGGCACCATGTCATCCACTCGCGCTTGGTTGATCTTGGTGCAGTGCCTCCGTCCTGCCGCAGTCTTGAGAACCTGCAGGTAACACTCCACGCCTGTCTAGCCTGCCGCGGTGCTAATTTTGTAAATTCATATTAGTGGGGACTACTTTTGCTATTACGAATAAAAAATATGTTAGTTCAGCTGAAAAGTCAATTGTTACCCACCAGGTAGCAATGATAGAGAGATTTGAAGCATCTCCTACATCACTATAACATGTTGCATTGCATCTTACAACTCCTATTGCTTGCTGAATCAAAAAACCATCGCTTGCATCCCAGGTGAACACCTATACCGGTAAAACTATAAATATTGGTTTTTGAGACTTGCATGAGCCCCAATATTAGTCCAAGTAAGTATTGTACCAAGGAAACCCTACCAATTCCCTTGGGGCCAGAAGGCCCAGAACCCAGCCAATCAACACATCCCAGTGGTCGAAGCAAAGCTTGGAACCAGCCAGAGCCATGGGCACAACCCCTAACCCACAAGGATTCAGACTGCCATGAACATGTCGCCTTCCTCTTCTCTCGTCTCCCCTTCTCTCTTCCTGCTCTCTCTTGCAACGATGACCTCTTCCCTTTGTGTTGTGCCCTCTGCAACCATGCATGTCTCCATCAGGATTTTTTTATATTTAATTTTTAAATAATATTTTAAAGTTAACCCACCGTCATCTTTATTTTCAATCCTAACTCCTTTGATTACACCACCCCGTTGGCATGACCAAACCATTCTGTCAAGCCACCAAGATCGGATTGGCCAAACCTACCACGCTGGTACGTCGTGCAAGATTGGAGGGCTTGCGTGACAATTGTCATGCCAGATCCCATGGAGTGACCAGCTTAGCCTGTCACGCCAAGAGCGTTGGTGTGACTGTGGCGACTTAGCTCGTGCAGCTAGCCCGTTCTTCATTTTTCCCTATCTTCCCCGTCTCACTCCCATGCACCCTCTCTCCTCCCGTGTCCAACCCTAGCTACTCTGTCCTCCCGCCGATCCTCCCTCGTCGCCCGTCCTCCCCCCACAGCCAGTCCTCCCTCCCCCGCCCCAGCTCCCGCCGGCACTCCTCCCCCCGCCGGCCTTCCTCCGATCGCTGGTCAAAGGTAAGAACCTACCCATTCTTGTCCCTGATTACTTTTTATATGGATTGTTGCTTGGTAAGAACCTCGTGTTCTGAGAGCTTGATGCTCCTGCGGTGAGAGGTTCCAGATATGTTGAGACACATGGTTCATTCATGTTTCCCCTGATTACTTTGTATATGGATTGTTGCTGGTTTCATTCTTTGGACATATTAGACACTGTGTTAGGATTGAGTTGTGGAGTATTTGCATCATATATGCTTCTATGGTTTCTAGATGTTGATACTTGATTTGATGCATGTATGCAGAAAGTATTTCATACTCGTAAGTGACACTCATGATCTCTAGAGGTAATGAGTGGTATTTGTCATGCTTGCCTTTGATGATTGAAGAAGAAAATGAAGTGCGAGATGAACTATTGGTTAACAACATGTTACTAATTGGCTACTCAAAAAAACAAAAAACAAAAATGATTGCTTGTTGTAGTTGGCATGCCATTTTCTGGTAAAGAAAGTTGTCCATACCACTGAGCTATCTTTCTAATGCTTTGCTTACATGACAATGCGATATTAGCATAAGTCATATAAGTTATGTAAGACATCTGCACATTTTATTTTCTCCTCGCCTAATGAGAACGTTAGTAGTAGTTAGCTTGCTATTATGAAATGGCATCATGCTAATGCCTGTTTTTGGCAAAGCAAACTTTTTTTCCCAGAAAAAAGCCAACTTTAGATATTTTAGCTTATCAGCCCAGAAGCCTCTTTTCACTGGTTTCAGCTTAATTTAGACCGAACGACCTACTTGGCACTTATTTCAAACTGTTGGACCGAAACGACGACTAGAGGGGGGGGGTGAATAGGAGTACGATCTCTTTTTCACAAAGATCATATTTGCCATGATTTTCACTTCGATAACTATGATAGCTATGAAGATAAATATACAAGCACAACAGAAGTCTTGTATTGAATCCAATCTAAACCCCCGGAGCAAAACAACTAAAATCAACCAAAGCTCAATTTTCAAGTGTTGGGCGGTCTGACCTCTATATCAATGGCGGTCTGACCGGTTACCTTGAGCAGTCTGACCGGTGACCTTGGGCGGTCTGACCTCCAGCCCGATGAATAGTAAAATAAGCCCAAAAATGAAGTTACAAATATGTGTAACTTTTGATCTACAGCTCCAAACTCGATGAAACTTGGAACACACCTTCTCTAGGATATCAGGAACCTATTCCAATCAAAGATCGTGAAGATCCTTGGCAAAGTTCCAACCTTTTTCCGTTTGAGTGAAGGATGGTTCAAAACCGAGTCAAAACGAAAACTAGATCCAAAAACTTGCTCGTGGGTTAGAGATGACCAAGATGATCCTAGATGAGATCCCACATGTCACAACAAGCGAGATTGGGGGCAGAAACCAAAAGAAAACTTGAGAATCAAAGAAAGCCCCAAAATAACAAAATAGAGAGTAAGAACGAAAAGAGACTTATCTCAAGAGAACTTGTAGAGATTGATTTGTGATTGTTGCTGGTTTACAGCCACTCCATCCAGGAGGACAAAACTAAATACATGAGCACACAATCAATCTCCTCTCTAGAATCCTAACCTCTCCGCCCCCTAATCTCAAAAGCAAACTAGGGTTTCAAAATAAGTAAAAGGATCAAGGAGGTGCTACAACACTCTCCCATATTTGTAGTGGAGGCTAACCTTCTAGAAGAGTTTCCTATTGGGCACCCGTTAAGCCCACACACAAACGGGTTTAACTCACGCACGCATTTTAAAGCATCGTCTTCATCTTCTCTTGACCTAAACCGCTTCTCCTTGCGCTGCGTCTTACGCGCAGTGACTTAGCCAAAATCAATCAAGGCGGTATTTTAGTAATATTACATAAATACCCCTTCTCGATCCTTCTCTAAAGACCGAGTCCAATCTTCATGAAGCAATCCCATGTTTCGCCACGTGTAGGTTGATCAACGGTTCTCATCACGTCGGCAAGTCTCTCCCATCCGGCTCCCACCGAAACCACCATGGTACTTGCACCGACCCCCGCGCCGCTTGATGCAACTCCGTCGCGACCGAACTTCTCGCTCGCCATCCTTGTCCATTTTGCGCAATGCTCGAATCCAATAACTTCACCCGGCATCCTCGATCGTTCTGAATCTCAGCTCTCAAGCCTAGTCCCGATCATCCTCGCCGTTGACCGTCGTTGACCGCAAAGCAACCTGCACAACTATAGACCAAGAAATCGATTTCGGGAATAAGTTCTTCGCAACTTGACCCACGTTAGCCAAAACATGCATCATGCAACATATATGCACTGAAACCCATGAACTTGACCTAACAAACAAACATCGCCGCTTTGAAAGTCGATTTAATCAAGTGAAAAACTACCGATTGCCACTATATCGGTCTCGACCGTCCTCGGTTTGGCTCGATCGCCTCTGGCGATCAGACCGCCTGAAGGGACTTAGCCAAATTTCACACCTTAAAATCTGAAACCTCTCTGGAAATTTCAAACGAATAGATCTTTTGACTGGAAGCTCCAAAAATTATGAGATCAAGTGTATGAGAACCCCATCTCTTGCCTACACCCTCTATTTTTGACCTAGCTCCAAATTCTACCAAACATATACTGGCCGGTCCGATCGCCGCCTATGGCCGGTCGGACCACTCTCGACGGCTCGACGCTGGGGTGGCGGTCGGACCACCATCGCCGGCCCGATCAGCTGGTCGGACCGCCTAAGACCCGACAAAGATCGAAAACTTACCGAAAACACGTGATTCGACGAACCTTCAACGTCATTGCCAATTGTGACATCATCCTAAGATCATGAGCATTACCCCATGATATCCACACAAACTTACAACACTACTGCCAAATTAAGTGGCCTATACTTAAGCCAAGAAGCTCCTAGTGATGAAGTTGAAACTTGGCCGAACAACCCTAGCTACATTCTTGTAGCATTGCATGCCAAAAATATAGACTCAAGATGCATCTCAAAACTAATTTAAGGTAAGAAGAAATGACTTAGAGTTAAAAACCAAGCAATCTACGTCAGAGAATTAGTTCCCTAGAAGAATATTATGAGAAATTAAAAGGACTTGTATTCAACTTTCTTTGAAATTAATGGCATGCAGAACTAACTTTGCAATGTTTTTGTTCTCATTGTTGGACGTAGATGGATAAAGTTGTACATGTTTGTAATGGTGGGTCGGCTAGCCAAACGGGTAGTGGTATGAACTTTGGTGGCATGAAAGTGACAGTTCTTGTGTTTCGAGAATCATCAGCCTTTTGAACTCTTCTAATGAGGATTAAGTCAACCTTTGGATGTGATGAGCCGGGTCGTTGTCGAATGCGAGGTTGAGACGACGCTTGACTGAGTTCTAAGGTGCACACCTTGTGGATGCCAATATCGTCAGACGATGATTGAGACACGTACAAGGAGGTGGTGCTCACATCTTAGGTCCGGTCGTTGGAGGTTGTGGTGGAGAGGACAATCTTTGGTGAGAATTTGCAAAACAATTTGGATGCGGTGGATGGCAACATGGAGGAACTAGAATCTGCTCCTGATCTTTCGCAAGGCCCCCCAATGGAGGAGCAACATTCCCAAGAGTTCATTGGCGTCGGTCTTAACAACAATGCCCCCCATTGGTGGATATGTCATATGTGCCTGTTTCGTCCTCGCACCATCTTAGTGACCCCGTGACTAATTTATAATGAACAACGAGCTTGAGGAGGAGGTGTTTCGAGATGGAACAACCCATGACGTTGAGTCCGATGAAGGCTGGAGCTCGACTGATAATCAAGCTGTCGCACCGCTTTTCTCCTCTAAGGAAGACTGAGTTCTTTTCAGCGTAATTGGCGAGGTCCCGTCGGTGCATGCATTCGATGATGTCATAATAGCTGATAACGCGGTCTGTGAAAATGGGTTGAACAGCAGGAATGACATTGTGGACCCGGAGAATGATATTATACGCAAGAACATGTTGTTTCCAAGTATAGATGATATAAAGGTTTGGCTGCAAGAATACTCAGTGCGACATCATTGTCCGTTTGTAGTGCAACACTCTAACATGAACAAGAGGTATACCGTGAGGTGCGAAAGGGGGTGCGGATGGAAGGTATGGGGCGCAAAACTTGGGACAAGCAGTGAAAATAGCGAATGTGAAGCAGCGCCACTCTTGTGGGACCGCACGAGTGTCCGGGGAGAACCTTCAGGCGATCGCTAATTTCATTGCAAGGCGTATTACCGGGGTTGTGACTGTCGATCCTGATGTGACCATAGCCACCCTCATCAAGGTTATCTTTGGGTTCATTAAGTACCGCGTGAAGTACGGTAAAGCATGGAGGGCAAAGCAGAAAGCGATGTAGTTACCGTGGGGTGATTGGAAGGAGGCTTACGGGTTGCTTCCTCGTATCCTAATTGCTATGCAAGCTAAGAATCTGGGCATGTAGTTTTATCCTTGGCATGAGAGCTGAATGGAATCCAACGGAGGGATTATTAAACATGTTCTCGAGCGGGTGTACTGGTCCTTTGGGCAATGCAAAGAGGCCTTCAAGCATTGCAGTCATGTATTATCAGTTGATGCCACATTCCTAACCGGAAGTACTATGGTGTCTTGATGCTCGCTGTGGATATTAATGCGAGGACCACCGATTCCAATAGCATTCGTGATTGACAGAGGGTGGGAACAATGCAAGCTGGCAATGGTTCATGGATATAGTTCGTCTACGCCTCATTGGGCTTGGACTGGTTGTTTGCATTGTCTTTGGCAGGCACCGCGGCATTCTGAACGCTGTGAAGAGCAAGTTTGACGGACATCTGGATGTGCTGCATAGGTGGTGCATGCGTCACTTAGCGATAAATTTCTTTAAGCAATGGAGTAGGGAAGATCTCACAAGAAAGTTTAAGCTGTTGTGCGGATGTTTGGAGAAGAGGGACTTCAATTTCAAGTTGATGGAGCTGAGAGGACTAACCAATGAAAGAGGGAAAAAGTGGTTGGATGAGGTCTTGCAGTAGAAGACGAAGTGGGCACAAGCATACTATGAAGGTGGTTGTTGGTATGGTATGATAACAACGAATATCTCGAAGGTGTTCAACAATGTTCTTAAGGGCATTCGTGCTATGCTAGTATCGGCTATCTTGGAGTACTCATTTAGGATGACCAATTCATACTTTGTGGATCGGTGGACCCGTGCAAAGGGTGTATACAATGCCACCAATACAGGTGCGGTCACCGCAAACACCTTGGTATCATGGAGGAAGAGTCATGCAATCGGGAGGCCAAGGAACACGATCCGACTTTGCATATATACGCCTTTTAGGCGCTTGGGGCACATCTGAAACCATAGAGTGAACTTGACTACGGAGATTGTACTTGCATGGTCCTAACTTTGCTACATGTCCCATGCTCTCACATCATCACCGCCTATTGCGCGCGCAGCTGTAAGTCACCTATCTAACACCTTCATTGCGGAAGAATTCTCAAAGCTAGCCACGATGAGAACTTGGGAGAAGAGATTCGAGCCTTACCTTAATCCCTCGCATTGGCCATCATACGTGGGGGAGGAATACATTCCCGACAAAGAAAAGGTCAACAAGCGACGCGGTCGAAGGAAGAGGCTTCGTAATGATATAGACCTCTCACAACAAGGACGTAAGGACATGTACAGTCTTGGGGACTTCGACGATGTCACCATAACCAATAGGTGCTCGGAGTGTCACGAGCACGGAAACACCAGTGCAATGCACATGAGTAGGGATTCCCATCCGTGTAGGGTAAGGCAGCGCCGCTCACGTGTCCTCCTCCACTAAGGTAACCACTTTTGTTGTTGTGCAAAACTGTTTGTTGTGGTTTTATATAGTTCACTCATTTGCATTTTCTAAAATTTTCTGTACCTCATGTATACTAAAAAAAAATTCTTTTCCTGTAATGCAGGACGCCGCAGCACCCGCAGTACGCGTTGCACCTCTCAGAGTACGATGATGACCACTGCGTGCACCGCATAGCCGACAAGGGTGTGGTGAGATTTGCTAACATATTATTCGATCATGCTTCCAACTTATTTACCATGTTCTTGTTTCACTTATTTATTTGCATATCTCTCTTATAGGTACTCCAGCCACTTCGCCCTTGGATCCACACCCCTCTAGATCAGGATGAGCGGTACGTGCCACACGTCCGCGATACCGGTATCCTTTCCTTGGCGCGGATTGCCATCAACGGGCTTCCCCGTATGGATGGTGCTGCACTCATCGCACTGGCGAACCGATGGCGTCCGGAGATCCACACGTTCCACCAACTGTCATGCTAGATGACCATCACACTTCTTGATGATGGTATGATTCGGGCATCCCCATAGATGGGCTTCAAAGGATCGGGATATCAACAGCGTGGGTTGGCGAGATCGGGTGGGAGAGTGGTTAGGAGTGCGACCGAGGACCCTCCAGAGACTTGAGGGACAACCGCCATCCGCGGTGCTTGCGTCATGGCTGCGTGCACACTTCAACGTGTGCCCGCCAGACGCAGATGTGGTCACAGTGCAACGCTTCACATGAGCATGGGTTTGGCATCTGCTAGGCTCCTTCCTTTTCCCAGTTGGTACCGGTAGCGCCGTCTCCTAGATTTACCTACCCATGCTAGCTTATTTTAGAGCGGTAGCCATGGCGTGACATATCGGTTCTGTCACGCCGGTAGTAATGGCATGATAATACTTAGCACCACAGAGAAACAACATTTTTGCAACTCCTCTACAATGGCACAAACCCTGGCGTGGCAGCATGGTTTTGCCACACCAGATCTCATGGCGTGACAGAGCGGTGCTATCACGCCAAGATTGTTGGCATGATAGGACTTAGCACCAGATAGCGACGATATTTTTGTAACTCCTCCGACCTACAAAACCCTAGTGTGGCGGTATGGTTTTGCCACACTAGATCTCATGGCGTAACAGAGCGGTTTTGTCACGCCATAATTGTTTGCGTGACAGGACTTAGCACCAGAGAGCAATAATGTTTTTGCAACTCCTCTGGAACTGCACAAACCCTAGCGTGGTAGAACGGTTCTGCCACGCCAGGGATAATGGTGTGACAAAGCGCCACGCCACGCCAAAGACACATGGCATGGCAAGACTTGGCTCTGTGTCCCTCTTTTTCTATCTCTCTATGGCCCCTTCTTCCCTACATTATTCATGAGAACAACTGATTAATCGATATCTCTTTTTTTACCGCAGCTGTTGACTACTCACATGTATTTAACCACACTATGATGCCATCATTTCAGAAAGACAAGACCATACTCTGCCGCACAGGCTACTCACATGCATTTAACCACACTACAACGCAGGCTACCAAATCGACGTGACAACACTCTACCTCCTTAGCTTTTCAGACCGAAAAGATGGGACTCTACTGCGCAAAATTTTCAGAGGAACATGATAGCACTCGCTACACCACTTTTCGTGATCAAAAGACCGAACTCTCATGTGTAAACTTTTTAGGCGAACGAGACATCACACTAGGACTCAAGCTTCTCTGAATTGAATTCACCGCACACATCGATTTCTTGTGTGTTCTCACTCCACCAAATGCATTACACCCTATGGCTTATAAAAAGAAGTGGACGATATCTGCGAGAGAACACTACACAACCAGACGCAACACTACACCAGAGCTTGCTTCACACAACTAGGAGGAGGGAGATGGAGGACTCAGTAAACATGTACAAGAGGATAATGCAGAAGTGCAAATGGCTAGCCGAGAGGGCTAAACCCTACCTGGATAAGTCTACGAAGGATGCGCTGGTACCACCGCGGTTCCCAGTCCTGCAATGTGTGTGAGAAGAACCGACAAAGATCATCAAGTCTACACACCCAACGACGTCCGCTCAGGCGTACTACACGTGTGGCCACCACCTCGTAAGCGTATCTTGAACACACAAAGATTTCTCATATCATACATTACATTCCACAAATCCCTGATTACACATGTCCATAATGGTAGCTAGAGATGTAATGCAACTTCTTCCAATGGATTGACGACCCAGAGATGTAAGATAGGGTATTTATCCAGCAGAAGTACATGTTGAACTTTCCATGGCGAGCTGAGTCCTACCAGCGGTGGGCACCTTACATACTCGACCCTGACCCAACTGAAAAAGCAATGGACGAGCCTAAAAAAGCAGATGTGTACGACAAGGGCAAGCGAGTGACGGACAAGGGGAAGGCTCCTGCAAGTGAGACCGTGGGTCGTATTACCACCCCTCGTCGCTCGGGCGTACTCTGGATCTAAGAGGCAAGTTATGTTTGTTATGCATCATAATTATTAATTTGGCCCGACGTTGCGTTATGCTAACGTCGTTCAACCATCCAATCCATCTCGCAGGACATGGATGACTTCGAGACTGACCGCCATGGTGGCGGGCATCAAGGGGACAAGGGGAAGGCTCATGCAAGTGAGATCGTAGGTCGTACTACCGCTCCCCGTCGCCCGAGTGCACTCCGAAACCAAGAGGTAAGTTATATTTAGTATGCATCATAATTATTAATTTGCCACAACGTTGTGCTATTATAACATCATCAAATCGTCCACCCCGTCTCGCAGGACATGGATGAATTCGAGATTGGCCGCCGCCGCGGGTAGCAAGGAGACAAGGGAAGGAGCGATGGATGGGCCGCCAGAACTAATGATCTTTGTTCCAATCAAATTTATTTTCATTCCAAAAAAGACGTATATGTATCGTAGGAGTAATTTGGTTTGTTGCAACATGCATGATGTCGTTTCTGATGCATGTAACCAAACCCTATGCGCTGTGTAATTTATAATTTTATTATAAAGTCTATTTCTGTGGATTTCATGGGAATATGTTACAGATCTTAGGATGATGTGACAATTGGCAATGACGTTTACGGTTTGTAGTTTCACGTGTTTTCGACAAAGCTACAGGTATTCTGGACAGGGGCGGTCCGACCGGTCCTTGCACGGCGGTCCGACCGGTCCCAAATCGGTCGGACCGGCCATATGGGGCGGTCGGACCGGCGGTGACCTAAAAGTGTTCAAAATGAGCTGGGCCAAAAATAGGTGTTGTAGGCAAGTGAGGGGATCCCAATGCACTTGGTCTCATAATTTTTGGAGTCTCCGAGAAGAAGTTCTATTGGTTTAAAGTTTCCGAAGGTTTGGATTTTCGGGGTTGAATTTCGCTAAGTCCCAAGGCGGTCCGACCGCTCACAGGAGCGGTCCGACCGCCAAGGCGGTCCGACCGCTCACCTGGAGCGGTCGGACTGGGCTTACTTGAACGCCGCCAACTTCGTGGCGATGTTGATTTGTTAGGTCAAAGTCATTGGTATCGTGGCATATGATTTGCATGATGCATGTTTTGACTAACATGGGTCAAGTTGTGAAGAACTTATTCCCGAATTCGTGTTTGCTTGTCCGTGGTTGTGCAAAGTTGCTTGGTGGTCAACGACGGTCAACGGCGAAGAGGATCGGGACTAGACTTGGAGAGTTGAGGTCCAGAACGATCAACGATGCCGGGTGAGGTCAACGACTCGAGCGTGACACAAGATGGACAATGGTGACCTATTGGCGAATCCATGGCGCATGGTGAAGCGGTTTAGGTCAAAAGGTTAAAGACGGTGCTTTATGAAGCGTGCGTGTGTGACCCGCTTGTTAGTGGGCCTTAACGGGAGCCCAAGAGAGTCAAACCCTAAGAGTTTTAGGCCTCCACTATAAATAGGAGGAGATGGTGGCTGCACCTCTCTCTCTCTCTCTCGCCTTTTATGTTTCAAAACCCTAATTGTCTTTAGGGGAGTTGAGGTGGAGGCTAGGGCTCTTGATGATTTGTGGTGAATTTCGTGATCTTTGATTGTCCACTGATCCATGATGGTGTGGATGTAATCCAAAGATCAACCACTTAAATCAATCTATGCAAGGTTTGCTTGAGATAAGTCTCTTTTCGTTCTTGCTTTCAATTTCGTGTTTTTAGGGCTTTCTTTGATCCGCGAGTTTGTGATTGATTCTTTCACGTGAATTAGCTTGCTGTGATATGTGTGAATCTATCCGCATCATCTTGATCATCAATCACTCACGAACAAGCATTAGGATCAAGTTTTCGTTCTGCCCGGTTTTAGACCTTCGTTAATCAATTGGCAATTGCTCAAGATCGCTCCAAGAATTATCATAATATTCGATTGGAATAGGTTCTCAATAGCATATAGAAGTGTGTGCAAAGTTTCATAAAGATTGGAGTTGAGAATCAAAAGTTTCACCTAATTGCAACTTCGTCATCGGCCGATTTTATTATTATGGATCGGTTTCAGATCGCCGGTCGATCGCCATCATCACCGGTCGACCGATTTTGAGCGGTCCGACCGCCAAAGACTAACGCCGGTCGACCGCCCGCAATCGGTCCGACCGGTTGGGTACAGAGGTCGACCGCCATGCCGTGAGTCTTTGCAATCTTAGTTGATTTTATTATTTTGCTTAGGGATTTAATTGATTCAATACTAGTCTTCCATTTGTCTTGGTATATTGATCTTTATAGCTTTCTAATAGCTACTTGGAGTGAAATTGTATTGAGTTCATAATTTGTGAAAAAGTGAGCGTGCTCCTATTCACCCCCTCTAGTCGCCTTTACGGTCCAACAAGTGGTATCGAGCCCTGTTAGTTCAATCTTGATCTTAACCGGTCACGAACTTTGGCGATGGATAAGTTTTCTACTAAACCGCATATCTTCGATGGGCACGATATGCCCATTGGAGAATCGTATGCGTCTTTCTTGAGAGCGAGGACAAGCTATTTGGGATGTTGTTAGAGCCCCATTGGTTATTCCCGAAATTGCTACACGCTTCGTAATTCTTTTGGCTAACAACAATAAGGCTAAGAATCTTTTATATGGTGTACTTGGTAGACAAGAATATGATAGAATTTGCAATCTTTCAATGCAAGATGAAATTTGGAACACTCTCAAACATATCATGAGGGTTCGTCCCAAATCAAAAAGTTCGCCAAACAGTTTACAAGCGTGAATACAATAAATTCGAGATGCTCGAGAGAGCATCGATGACATTTTAGTCGCTTTAATAAAGTAATTAATCAAATGAAAGTCGTTGATATTGAATATTCTCAATGAAAATGCCACCCATCTCTTGGTCGTAATCAACACCAAGGAGTGGGAGATGAAGGCTCTTGCTATAGAGGAAAATATTGATCTTTCAAGTCTTACTTTAAAATTGCTTTATAGTAAACTCAAGACTCATGAAATTAAAAGAGTTGATCATCCCAAGAAAGATAATTTAGCTTTGGTAGCGCATCCTCTCAAAAGGCTTTTGATGACTCTTTTGAATCTTCTTCGGATTTTCATTTGCTTGTTTATCCGCTCTTCATGAAGAGGAGCTTGAAAGTATTCTCAAATGAGTTAGCTCTTCTAGCTAAAAATTCACACGCCTACAATAATGTGAGAAACAAAAGAGAGGTGGTCCGTGACATGCTATGAATGTGGTGAGCTCAATCATATCCCGCAAATTGCCCCAAGTGAAAGGTAAGAGCAATCATAAGGAAGGAAAGCCGACTTGGAAGAAGCCTCCTTTCAACAAATCAAGGTATGAGGCTAATAAGCTTGTGAAGGCGCCACCGGTCCTTGCCGCTTTTGAGGATCAATTCTTGAGCGATGTGGATACCGGGAGTGAGGAGGACAAGGAGGAGGAGATCCTCAAGGCAAAAAGAAAGGAAGGCCAAAGACTTCACGGCATGTGCTTCATGGTCGACAACCGCGACATTGATGATGATGAGGTATCTTTTTCTTATGATGAGCTTTCGCTAAATATGATTCTATAGTTGAGCAATTGCTTAGTCAAGATGAAGCGCTAGAATTTGTTATGACAAAAATAAGAAATTAGAGTCAAAGATTAACAAACTGAAAGTAGAGCTTAAAAATGCTAAGACTCTTGAACTCGATGAATGTTTATCTTGTCATGCTATGCACTCGTAAATTACTAAGTTACAAATCGCTCATAATATTTATGTACAATAACTTGAGAATGCGAGATCCGAACTAAATGAAATTAAAAGTGCTCCTTGTGAAAAATGTTTAGAATCTAGTAAATTGATTGCTTTTGATGTGTTTGATTCTAGCCCTTGCACTTCATGTTTAGAAAAGGAACGTGAAATCAAAGATATCTTAGAAGTCGCTAGAGTCAAATATGCTAAGCTTAAGGACAATATTGAAAATACTACTTGTGCTTCTTGTTCCGCTCTTAAGCTTGAAATTGCTTTGTATAAGGAGAAATCTATGGATAAAACTTGTGATGCTTGTGTTAACTTGAGAAAAGAAAATGCTTACCTTCATGATACATTAGAGAAATTTTCTAAAGGTAAGAAACAATTAAACATGATTCTTGACAAGTCTAAAACTCCTTATAAGAAGCAAGGTTTAGGATTCAATTCTTTTCAAGACAATTCAAACCCAAAAGTCATTCAAGTCTTGGAAAAGGTTTAATTGAATTCAAAACCCAACTCGCAAAAACATCTTTTAAATCTGCAGGTTTTGCCCAACCTTGTATTAATTCAAATGGTGCTTCTTCTAGTGGTACCAAGTACCATTGCACTTATTGCAAGAAAGGTGGGCATTTGATTGAATCTGTTGGCGAGGTTGAAAATGATAGGAAAAATTTTGATAGAATTTCATTCATGCAACCTAGAGCTTCTATGAGACATGGTAACACTGAAAAGAATAAACCTGGATTAGGATTTTTCTCTGATGCAAATTATTATGTTTCTAGATATCCTAATTCTAATGTTTATCGATGGCGGTCCGATCACGTGAGTGGTCACCGGTCTCGACCGTTTTGGTCACGGTCCGACCTCCAAAGACAACGGCCGACCGCCCATGGACAGTTTAAGTCTCATGTTAATTTAAACATTGCTCATAACCGTATTTTAGATGAAATCAAGGATAGTACTTCTGGTTTGTATACTCCTTGCAGACGTGTGTCTCAGTACTGGATTCCTAAATCTTGTTTATCTAACCCCAGTATTGAGACACATCGTTCCTTTGTTCCTTGATTTTCGGGATTACCGTGGAAAGGGAAGAACACGTGGTTTGTCGACTCGGTGTTCACGCCACATGACCGAAACTCAAAATGGTTCACCTCTTTCACGCAGCAACAGGTGATGACTTCATCACCTTTGGAGATGATACACAAGGGCGAATTGAAGGAACAGGATCAATTAGGGTGAACAACAAATTCATTCTAAAGGATGTCGCTCTTGTGGACAAGCTTAGGTATAATCTCCTTTCTGCTTCTCACTTCTTGATGATGGCTATGAGACTGCTTTTAAGAAAATGCTTGTCGTGGTGCTTGATTCTACCGTGAGCTTGTGTTTGAAATCTATAGAGTTGGTAGAATTTTTGGAGCCGATTTTTCGTAATCTCTTGCTTGGATCTCTTAAATGTTTGCTTACATCTTCTTCTCGATTTACGGCTTTGGCACCGACGTTTGGGGCACATTGGTTTTGATCATCCGACACGAGTTAGCAACCTTGATCTCATGAGAGGTTTGCCCAAACTCAAAGTCATCAAGGATGTCAGATGTGCGCTCAGTAGGCATGACAAACAAGTTGCCGCCACACCCTTCGTGACTATGGTTATGACCGACGGACCGTGACATTATTTCATATGGATCTTGTTGGTCCCGCTAGAGTCCGATCGATCGGTGGAAAATGGTATATTCTTGTCATAGTCGATGATCTTTCTAGATATACTTGGGTGTTCTTTCTTACTTCAAAAGATGAAGCTTTTGGTTATTTTCATGACTTTGTTCTTCGCTTGGCTTCGAGCTTCACGGTGCTTTGAGAGCGATTCGCAGTGATAATGGCACGGAGTTCAAAAATGCTTCTTTTGCTTCTTTTTGTGCTGAGCGTGGTATTGAGCATCAGTTCTCCTCTCCACACGTCCCTCAACAAAATGGCGTGGTGGAAAGGAAGAATAGGACCTTGGTCGAAATGGCTAGGACGATGCTAGACGAGTATAACACACCGAGGAGATTTTGGGCGAAGCTATTGCTACTGCTTGCCACATTGCAAATCATGTCTTTTTGAGACCTTCTTTAGGCAAGACTCCTTATGAGCTTCGTTTTGGTAGAAAACCCTCTGTTTCACATTTTCGAGTTTTTGGATCAAAATGTTTTATTCTTAAGACAGGCAACTTAGATAAATTTGAATCAAGAACTTTTGATGGGTTATTTCGGTTATCCCGCTCATTCGAGGGTTTTCGGTTTTTAATATCGAGACTAACATTATTCAGAGACTTGTAATGTCACTTTTGATGAGACTAGCCTCGAGCTAGATCTATTGCTCTGAGATGATTTACAGTGACAGAGAGCATTTTTGTGGAGGAAGATGAGGACGGCTAATATCATTCCTTCATCTGCAGCATTCAAGCGCCCATTCGATACAAGAACTCGCTACGCCTACTTCACCTTCAATTGAGGCTCTCACGCATCTTCATCATCAGCAGATCATGAGGTCGAAGAAACGGTATCTCACCCGGCGCCCACTTCGCATTCAGAGACAAAGATCCCGGAATGATAATAGGTAATCTACATGAGCGAGTCACTCGCTCAAGGTATAATGATCCAAATCTCTACTCTCATTCACTTTTGTTGCTTCTTTTGAACCCCGCGATATATCACATGCTTTATCCGATTCTAGCTGGGTAAATGCCATGCATGAGGAGTTAGAGAATTTTGAAAGAAACAAAGTTTGGAACCTAGTAGAACCTCCTAGTGGTCATAATGTTATAGGAACCCGTTGGGTGTTTAAGAATAAACAAGGTGAGGATGGTTCTGTGGTTAGAAATAAGGTCAGATTGGTAGCTCAGGGTTTCAGCCAAGTTGAGGGGTTAGATTTTGATGAGACATTTGCTCCTGTTGCTAGACTAGAAGCCATTCGCATTCTGCTTGCATTTGCTGCATCAAAAGGTTTTAAATTATATCAGATGGATGTTAAAAGTGCCTTTTTAAATGGTTTCATAGATGAGGAAGTGTATGTTAAGCAACCCCCTGGCTTTGAGGATCTCAAATATCTAAATCGTGTTTTCAAGCTATCTAAAGCATTGTATGGTCTTAAACAAGCCCCTAGAGCCTGGTATGATAGACTTAAGACTTTCTTGCTTAAAAATAATTTTGAGATGGGTAAAGTGGATAAAACTCTATTTATTCTTAGGTGTGACAATGACTTCCTGCTTGCTCAAATTTACGTGGATGATATTATTTTTGGTGGTTCTCTAATGCTCTTGTTTCCAGCTTTTCTGACACTATGTCCAGGGAATTTGAGATGAGTATGATGGGAGAGCTTAATTACTTTTTGGGACTTCAAATCAAGCAATGCAAGGAAGGAACTTTCATCCATCAGACAAAGTACACTAAAGATCTACTCAAACGCTTCAACATGGGTGACTGCAAGCCAATTTCCACTCCCATGGCAACTTCGACTGTTTTGGATCCAGATGAGGAAGGAGAAGTCGTGGATCAACGCGAGTATCGCAACATGATCGGCTCACTTATGTATTTGACTGCCTCGAGACCGGACGTTCACTTCACGGTATGCCTTTGTGCAAGATTTCAGGCGTCTCCGAGAACTTCCCATCGCCAAGCCGTTAAGCGCATATTCGGTATTTACACTCTACCCTCTTATATGGCATTTGGTATTCTGCTCTTCACTTTGTCCATTAGAGGTTTTTGATTCGATTTTGCGGTCGTTTGCTAGATAGGAAGAGTACCTCGTGCACTGCTCACTTCCTAGGCACTTCTCTTGTATCTTGGTCTTCTAGGAAGCGGTCTTACATTGCACAATCCATCGCCGAGGCAGAGTATGTAGTCTTTGCTAGTTGTCAGAGCTTGATTTTGTGGATGTCGCCCACTTTGAAAGATTATGGGTTAAACTTTGCTAGTGTTCCTCTTTCTCGTGATAACACTTCTACTATTAATATTGCTAAAACCCAAAGGCAACATTCTAGGACTAAGCACATAGACATTCGCTTTCACTTCCTTAAAGATCATGTTGAAAAAGGTGATATTGTGATGCACTTCAGAGAGTCCAAGCTCAATTGGCGATATTCTTACCAAGCCTTTAGATCAAACCGCATTTTCCTCCTTAAGAAGCGAGTTAGGGTAATTTATCCTTATGGGTTTGTTTGAGGGGAGTTTGATTTTTTCTTATCTTTCCTTGTTCTTTTGATCTTTTTTTCCGAACTTAGTGATCTTTTTGAACTTTTAGGTTTTTAGGCTTTTAATTGCATCTCATTGTGTCATATTGCATTCATATGAAAACTCCAACAAGTGGTTACAACAAATGGTATGAAAAATCCAAAAGATGCATTGTAATATAAGATTTTCGCTTATTTTTAAAAATTGATGAAGCTTTGCCTATTACCCTTTAGAGCTTTTGTCTTTCAATTCTTGCTCAATGTCATGTCTAGTTCTTTGACTTGCTAGAATTATCATGCTTTACATGTGTAGCTAAGTCTTTGCTATATGAGCTAGAATCTTTTAAACAACTCAAACTAAGAAATTGTAATTTGTGGATGTTTTAGCGAGTTGCGCAATTAGTGCTCCTCTTGTGACATTGGCCCCTGCTGAATTGCTTTGTTAGCTCTTTGATCTAAAATTGACCATTACTTGAGCTTTTGTGTTCTTGAGATTCTAAAACCGCCATGTGAAAATGAAAATCAAGATTGTCTTATGCTTAAATTGTGCCAAACTATTCTTACGAGACCGCTTGTCAAATGACATGAACTTGGAGATAGTTTGATGAACCAGACGATCTCATGGGACCGCTTGTCGAAATGACATGAACCTCAAGATTTGTCACCCGGTAGAAGCTTAGAAAGAGTTTGTGGATGGCTCCTAGTCCAGATCTTCTTTACTAAGATATACTTTAATCAACTTTTGGTGAAGCTTAGGATGAGTTTGTGGATGGCTCCTAGTCCAGATCTTGTCACTAAGTTAGATCATTAGTCAACTTCAATATTCAATGCAAATGAGAAAAATGTTGACAAATGGGCGCTACAAAATATTGAGCAAAATGATTCAATACGGACTTGATTGACTCTTAATGTGGTCTTTGTTAGATTTTTGATCTCTCTTTGACATTTTGACATGGCCAATTTCACTTTAGGATCCTGTTGATGAACTTGTGAATTTGAAGCGTTGCTTAAATTGATCAAATCATCGCTTTACTTTTGAGCCTTTGTGCTTAGCTTTGATATATATGTCTTACCATGATCTTGCTAGCTGCCAGCTTGATATGTTGTTTGTGCAACATTAGAGATACTAGCTTGTTCTTTTGGGTAATCTCCAAAGCTTCTTGTAATCAAAATTGAAAATACAAAAATGAAGCCACCCATTGCACTTCATGCATATTCTCTTTACGCTTCTTTTGTTTCTGCCTTCTTTCTTTATTCTATATTTGTTATCTCTGGATGAGAGGAAGGCGTGATTCCTTGATGAATCCATTGTCAAAGGGGGAGAAGATGTGTTAAATGAGAAGAGAAGATGTGTTAATGAGAATATATTTCTTTGTTGGGGGAGAAGTTTTGTACAAAGGGGAGAAACTGAAAATTTAAAAATTGAGGATCATAGTGAGGGGGAGTTCTTGAGTTGCATTCTTATTGTCTTATTGAATATTCTGAACTTGAATTGCATTCTTTTATACTCACAATGATCATAGGTCAATTGAACAATTGTTCTTTCATATGGACCTTATGTGAGAATTTTGACCCTTTTCTAGAAATCAAAGTTTTTATGCTTTCTTTTGCCTTGTCTCACATGCCTATACTATTCTGATGCCAGCTTGGTCATTTTCATTGCTTTTTCTTGCTTATGGACCAAGTTGTGCCTTTGTGCGAAAACTGCAAGTAAACTCGTTTTCAAACCTCTTACTTCCATTTTCTGGATAATTGCCAATGTGTTCATCAAGGGGGAGATTGTGGATTTCATGGGAATATGTTACAGATCTTAGGATGATGTGACAATTGGCAATGGCGTTTACGGTTTATAGTTTCACGTGTTTTCGACAAAGCTACTGTGTATTTCGACAGGCGGTCCGACCGTCCTTGCATCGGCGGTCCGATCGGTCCCAAATCGGTCGGACCGGCCATATGGGGCGGTCGGACCGGCGGTGACCTAAAAGTGTTCAAAATGAGCTGGGCCAAAAATAAGTGTTGTAGGCAAGTGAGGGGATCCCAATGCACTTGGTCTCATAATTTTTGGAGTCTCCAGTAAGAAGTTCTATTGGTTTAAAGTTTCCAGAAGGTTTTGGATTTTCAGGGGTTGAATTTCGGCTAAGTCCCAGGCGGTCCGACCGCTCATGTGGAGCGGTCCGACCGCCAAGGAAGCGGTCCGACCGCTCACCCGAGCGGTCGACCGGTTTTACTTGAACGCCGCCAACTTCGTGGCGATGTTGATTTGTTAGGTCAAAGTCATTGGTATCGTGGCATATGATTTGCATGATGCATGTTTTGACTAACATGGGTCAAGTTGTGAAGAACTTGTTCCCGAATTCGTGTTTGCTTGTCTGTGGTTGTGCAGGTTGCTTGGTGGTCAACGACGGTCAACGGCGAAGAGGATCGGGACTAGACTTGGAGAGTTGAGGTCCAGAACGATCAACGATGCCGGGTGAGGTCAACGACTCGAGCGTGACACAAGATGGACAATGGTGACCTATTGGCGAATCCATGACGCATGGTGAAGCGGTTTAGGTCAAAAGGTTAAAGACGGTGCTTTGCGAAGCGTGCGTGTGTGACCCGTTTGTTAGTGGGCCTTAACGGGAGCCCAAGAGAGTCAAACCCTAAGAGTTTTAGGCCTCCACTATAAATAGGAGGAGATGGTGGCTGCACCTCTCTCTCTCTCTCTCGCCTTTTATGTTTCAAAACCCTAATTGTTTTTAGGGGAGTTGAGGTGGAGGCTAGGGCTCTTGATGATTTGTGGTGAATTTCGTGATCTTTGATTGTCCACTGATCCATGATGGTGTGGATGTAATCCAAAGATCAACCACTTAAATCAATCTATGCAAGGTTTGCTTGAGATAAGTCTCTTTTCGTTCTTGCTTTCAATTTCGTGTTTTTAGGGCTTTCTTTGATCCGCGAGTTTGTGATTGATTCTTTCACGTGAATTAGCTTGCTGTGATATGTGTGAATCTATCTAGCATCATCTTGATCATCAATCACTCACGAACAAGCATTAGGATCAAGTTTTCGTTCTTGCCCTGCTTTTAGACCTTCGTTAATCAATTGGCAATTGCTCAAGATCGCTCCAAGAATTATCATAATATTCGATTGGAATAGGTTCTCAATAGCATATAGAAGGTGTGTGCAAAGTTTCATAAAGATTGGAGTTGAGAATCAAAAGTTTCACCTAATTGCAACCGTCATCGGCCGATTTTATCGTTACAGATCGGTTTCAGATCACGGCCGATCGCCCGTCATCACCGGTCGACCGATTTTGAGCGGTCCAACCGCCAAAGACAACGCCGGTCGACCGCCGCAATCGGTCCGACCGGTTGGTATGAGGTCCGACCGCCCATGCCGTGAGTCTTTGCAATCTTAGTTGATTTTATTATGTTGCTTAGGGATTTAATTGATTCAATACTAGTCTTCCACAGATCGTATATTGATCTTCATAGCTTTTAATAGCTACCGGAGTGAAATTGTATTGACTTCATAATTTGTGAAAAGTGAGCGTGCTCCTATTCACCCCTCTAGTCGCCTTTACGGTCCAACAATTTCAATCATGAATGCGTTGTAAAATCTCGCTCGCCTTTTCGCATTCTATTCTTGGCGTAGCAAGGCGCATAACAACATATAAAAAGGGTCAAAATCCGTGTTCGAAGTAGAGACGAAATGATCTACGACCCGAAAGTGACGACGAGCACCAACTATCATCTCAATAGGATGGAATGTTCCTGCCTAATCATCCATCTGTTCATTCAAACTAACAATATCGTAGGTCCGAAATAAAATATACTACCTAGGATTATGCATTTACTTAGCAACGTTCAATTCTTGCTATCTCAACTTAGATTTATAAGTTTTGGAACATACGTCTGTGCAAAATCAAATGCTAAGAAGATGGTACATGAGAGTGAACTTGTCCATTAAAATTTCATCTTTTGTGCAAAATAGTCCACATATCTTATGCAACAAACGTAAGATTTCATCGTCCGAGAACACCTTTAAATAATATTCGACCCGGTCACGCCAACTCTAGTAGCGTGGTAAGGTAGACTTGTCACGCCATGGGTGCGTGTGTGACTACTCCCAAGCCATGAGTGCAGGTGTGATGACTGCCACGCCAGCCCTCTAGGCTGGCACGACGTGCCCTGAAGGGTTTGTGTGGCAGGTTTGGCCACACTGATCTCGATGGTGTGACCGAACGGTTTGATCATGTCATGAGAGGGTTGTGATTAAAAAGGTCAGAATTGGAAATAAAGATATCGAGAGATTAACTTTAAAATATTATTTTAAAAAAAATTAAATAAAAAAAAATACCTCCATCAGCCGCTTCCCCATGCTGCATTTCCATCGAACTGTTTGAACAAGGAAAAGGAGAGAGACTTTCTTGGCCACTCTGTTCGGGAAAGGAAGGAGGGGAATGGTTGGGAGCTGTGTGAGTGCCTGACAGGTTTGCATTATTGTGTTACAGCTGGACTGGGGCTGTGGACTTTAGGACAAGAGCAAATTCAATGTGAGTTCATGGGAATTGGAGTCCCTGGTTCTGATCTCTGATCTGATGGGATGTTGCATGCATGTGTTGGCTGCTTCGCTTATCATCCTCCCTTTCTTCTTTGCTTTCTTTCGTTCTTTCTTTCCCTTTTTAGGGCTCTTTCCAGATGGTGATCTTCAGTACTCTATCAGAGATTTTAGGAGTTCCAATGTTCAACACTATCTCAGAGATGCTTATATGCATGCTATTGAAAGCTTTATTCAGAAATCAGAGTTGCACACAAGGCATGGAAGTTGTTTACAAAATTTGGAGTATGTCTTCACCTATTGTGACAACTTTGTCACTTCATTTGACCTACTATGACAGAGTGCTAAAACAGTTCCTAAAAAAAACAGAGTGCTAAAACAGTTCCTAAAAAAAACAGAGTGCTAAAACAATCAAATTACAGAATGTGAGTAACAAAGTTCGCATATCTTGAGAATAACAGATCCTAGGGATTTCCCCTACCGTTCCATTAAAAAAACAATAATGTACTCTACTGATCAATCTTAGTGTAATCCACACGATATCATGTGTCCAAAAGGATAATCTTACTGTGACAATCAATCTTCACATGATCCACTCAGAAACTCACCACAGTTCTTGAAAGCCTCATGACGCAGCAATTGCATCTAATCTGAGGCGTGCAGAAGGCTCTTCTTTTCCCTACATCTTGCTTCTATTCAATACTACTAGTGTCAGAACTTGAACTAATGGTAAGTCCATACTCCAAGCAACACTACTATGCATGCTTTATCGGTCCTGTTGGAAAGGTGAAGTCTGAGCATCTGAGATCTAATTTAAGTGCCCTGGTACTCTGATGGTCCGATTAAGTGCAGAGACAAGCATTTAATTATGATAAGTTTGCACTATTCTAGGCCCTAGCTCGTGGCAGTTCTTGGTGATAGAGAGAGGTTGAAACAAATTGCTTTCTGAATTGTCATGCTGTTCTGATTGTGATCTTACTTGTTACTCCATTATCAGTATGGCATGTAGATGCAGTACCCTGCCTAGTGATGAGATGATGATATGCATCCCTGTCAATGCACATCTGCTTTGCTTAACCAATGGAGTGGCACATTCAGATCACTTTTGCTTTAGTATTCTTCTCAAGCTCAATACAAATGGTGGGTTGCATCTATTGAGGATTTCAGTCATTCTTGATGTGGTTGTCAGTTGTGGGTTTTACTTGCATACCCTTTGCGTGTTTTTGACTTGTGATTAACCGGTAAGTAAGCAAGAGTGTTTCACTATAGTAAAAAAGATGGATCAGGTGTATGTAATCAGGTGCAACCACCCTTAGGATGTAATCATGCAAGTAAGCAACCTGTCGGTTGAGGAACCAAATCAACATGAAAAATTCTGAAAAACAAAATCTACATATATTTCTCATTTTACTTGTGTATGAAATTTGAAGTTCAAATCCATTCTATGTTAAAGAGTAACAAATATTAGAAAATTATGACAAATTATAAATCTAAAGTAAAAAAAGGAAAGAAGAATAAGACAAAATGTGAATATTTACAGCAAACTCATCATTTTTGTTTCTTCTAACACATTCTGAGTTTGAAATTGACCATTTTAAATAGTGCTACAGCACTATAGTTTCAAAATGTCTCATGTTGATTTGGTGCACATGATATATTGCCTAAAATAAAACCATGCAGTTTAATGAACTTTTTTAGATAATATATTTTTAAAATAGAATTACAGAAATAAATGATCGTTTAATAAAATTACAAAAATAGATTTCTATTGCCAATTCAAATGGTGACAAACCCCCTGCCGCCATTTGGATTGGTAACTTGAGCCCTGTAACTAGCAATACAGTGGCAAAGTCATTGTCACCATTCCAATTGGCGATTTGGATCCAAATCGCCATTGAAATGACGACATGCGACAGAGGCTATGCTATAAATGGTCCAAAAATCCAGCATAAATTCACTTTTAATTTGAAAAAAATAAAAGAGGGGAGGGGGATAGGAGGGGAGAGAGGAGGTAGTGAAGCCCTGTCTGTCCGTAGCTGTGGAGGGGAGAGAGAGGGAGGAGCAGATTCGACCGCCCACATTGGAGGTAATTTTTTTGTAACTTTACATTTAAATTCAAAACCCTAGTAGGTTAGCAACTAAAACTAGTAGGTTCGTAATTTAATGGATTAGATAGTTTTAGATGCATGGTTATGTAGTGTAGTTAGGCAAAGATATCTTTATTAGGCGGTGTAGTTTAGTTATAGAAATATGGTTAGTCAAAAGAATTTATTTGCAGTGCAGTAATTGAATGGTTCAGATAGTTTCAGATGTACGGTTACATAGTGTAGTTCTTTGTAGTAAATATTTTTATGTGTGTATAGTTTAGTTTTAGATATGTCGTTAATCATGTAGATATTTTTTATGGTGTAGTAATTGAATGGATTAGATAGTTTGAGACATGGTTTTGTAGTCTAGTAAATCTTTTTAGGTGTGTGTAGTTTAGTTGTAGATATATTGGTAATGTTTCAATTTTAATAGTACTTTTTAATAGAATTACCGAAATAAATGCAAGTTTAACGAAATTACAAAAATGACCTTATGTCGTTGTTTGAAATGGCGACATGGCCCTGTCACTCGTCCGATTGGCGACATGCCCCTGTCGCCGGTTGGATTGGCGATAGGCACCACCAGATACCTCTATCGCCATTTTGAATAGCGATTGGCTTGGGAATATGGTTAAATTTGTTTTACCCTGTTGTTGTTTTCTTATTAATAATAATATAATGTAACACCCCAATTTTAGAATCTTTTTGAAGTTTTTTTTAAAAAGGAACCATTTGAATTTTATTGAGTTATTTAAAGCTTAAATTGAACTTAAAAAAATGAAAACAATTTAAAATGAATAAACTAAACTTCAATCAAATTCAAAAGTGTTTTATTTAAGTTCTTCAGGTTCCAAGGAATTTTACGAAAATTTTCTAGGATTTTTCCAAGACGTTGTGCTATTTATTTGGGCTCCATTCATTTAATCCATTTTAAGTTTGTAGAGGGGCAAGGAGGAGAGACACAAGGAGAAGGAGAGAACGAAGGAGAAGAAGAAGAAAAGGAAGGAACAAATGAGGTTCTTTGCGGGTTCTCATGATTCACCTTTTTTGTCAAGGTTAAACTTTGTTAATCCCTAGGATTTGCCATGGATTAGACGCTGTTAAGTTTGTAGATCGTTTTGCTTAGGGGAAGGTTAATTTTTAGCATGCCCTAGTTCGACAAAGTTAGGTGTAGAACTTTGCAGGAGAGATTCGGGGGGGGGGGGGGGTACTTCGGCTCGAATTTCGAGGTTGGTCCAACTATAAAAAGGTTAGATAATCTCGTTAGATTTCCAGGAAGGTCTGAATCATTAGAATTAGAGTAACGTCGCTGTCCAGAATTTGGACGTAGTTGGCAAACATCGTGAAGATGGGTCGGTTTCATCTAGTAGATGGAAAAAATTAAAATATGGTGATAACTTGAATAGTTTATGAAATTTGGAGTAATTTTCATAACTAGTATCGTTAATATATTTTCAAATTTTAGAATTAAAGATATAAAATTGTGAAACGAACTATCCCGATAGATTCTGGGACAGTCTTCGAGGGAAGAAACGATGTAGAAAATGGTAGAATAAGAGGTTTGTCATAACTAGGAAGTTGTAGGTTTTGTAATGAGGATTCCAGAAAGTCTCGGTTGGTTGAATTTGTGGTTCAGATGAATAAGTTAGAGCCGTTTTACTACTGGGACAGTGGGTAGTGCGTCCGGTAGTTTTGGGTTAATTAGGTCGGTTTGGTGTAGACGTGTGATGATGATAAGTGTAACGTGTGAGTGCTGTGATGTTGTGATTTTGAATTGTGTATTGCCATGTTTGTCCAGAGAGTGTGGCCTTTAGTTCTTTGCTGCCGCTTCGCTACCCAGCATCACGGGGATAAAAAGACAAGTGCATGGTAGATAGTGTTCTATGGTTGATCGCTGTATTCTTTATCGCTCACTACCATTATTTGTACGTACTTTTATCTTATTTAATTGCAAGCAATGTGAATGGTCATGATATTAACCGTATTGATGAATTTGAAAATGTTGGATGATGGTATACTTGATGAACACATGAATAATTGTGCATTCATAAGCATTATTGCATAAGAGAAGGTGATCATGGTGATCACACATCTACCTTGATGGTAGAGACTCCACGGGAGTGGAGGAGGTCCCCGATCATTTTGGAGGACGGACTTGAGAGTGAACATCATCGCAAGTGCTCACTCACGCTATACCTGTATACACGAAAGAAGTGCATGTGGATATGTAGCGTACGGATGCATTGAATGAAAAGAGAATTTGATGGTTGAGTATGAGAATAAAGAAAAGAAACCAGTTGATGTTGATGATAATATGGTTTACAGTTGATTAGTCATTGCTCATTGTTTATTATTGTGCTTACTGAGCCGTGGACTTGCCATTGCTCTATTGTTGTTTTTAGGTGACTGTTGATGACGTCGCACATGGGAAGTCTAGCTCATTTGGAACCATGTCATACATTCAATTACATGAAACATTGGCCATGAGATACTTTATTAGCATGATGATTTATAATTAGGACTTGATATTATTGCTTCGCCTTAATTGATAGGTTGGAATTGATTATTCATTCAATAGACCTGATTCGATTGGTTTTGCGTTGATCTTAGTTTATTATCTTGCCATGCTTCCTAGGATATAATTATCCATGATTGTCATATCGTTATGCTTGTGTTAATGTGACCCGTGGACGGGTTTTATCATCATTATGTTTGCTGTAATTTACTGATAATTGATGTTAAAATTGATAATTAGTGTAGTTTAGTGGCATTCTAGGCTCCTTGTTGGGTCGGGGTGTTACAGTTGGTATCAAATCGGGATTTAGGTCCATGGTGAATAGATTAACAACTTAGGTAACCTAAAATTGCTAAAATTTGTTTTAGGACTAGTAAAAGTAACTAAAAATTTGCTAATGGTTAATGAACTTAAAATTTGACACACTAGTGTACAGTAGGATGAGAATGGGATGTGTATCTCATTTACGTTTTTGTTGTGTTGCATTAATGATGCATCAATTGATATTGGTTCATGGAACTTATCGTGTCTTGTTGATTGTGGTTGATAGTGTTGGACCGAAAAGACGACTAGAGGGGGGGGGGGTGAATAGGAGCACACTCATTTTTTCACAAATAATAGATTCAATAAGATTTTACTCCAATAGCTATGGAAGCTGTGAAGATCAATATACAAGTACAATTTAACCCCCGAAGCAAAATATCGAAAATCAACACAAGCTAAAAAACTAACTGTTAGGCGATCTGACCTCTAAGTCAATGGTGGTCAGACCGCTCACCCCTGGCGGTCGGACCGGTGACCTTGGGCGGTCTGACCGTCGGCCTGATGAACAGATCAAATAACCAAAAAAATGAAGTTACAAATAGATGTAACTTTTGATCTGCAACTCCAAACTCGATGAAAATTAGAACACACCTTCTCTATGATGTTAGGAACCTATTCCAATCGAGGATTGTGAAAATCCTTGGAAGAATTACGATCCTTTTCCGTTTGAGACGAGGATGGTTCAAAACCGAGTCAAAACGAAAACTAGATCCAAAATCTTGCTCGTGGGTGATTGATGATCAAGATGATCCTAGATATGTTTCCACATGTCACAGCAAGCTAGATCACGTAAAGAAATCAAGCAAAAACTCGCGGATCAAAGAAAGACTCAAAATCATCAAATAGAGAGAAGGAAAGCAAATAGACACATCTTTGAGCAAACTCTCCTTGGATTGATTTGATAAGATTTGAGTTTACAGCCACTCCATCAATGGAGGACAATTCTCAATCCAAGAGCAGGAAATCAAATCAAAATTCTCTAGAACCCTAACCTCCACAGAACCTTTCCCTAAGCAAATTAGGGTTTCAAAACAATAAAATAGTTGAAGAGGGGGTGCAGCCACCTCCCTCCTCTATTTATAGTGGAGGCTCAGACCTTCTAGAAGATTGACTCAATTGGACTCCCGTTAAGGCCCATCACAAACGGGTCACACACGCACGCGTTTTAAAGCGCCGTCTTTATCGCCTCTTGACCGAATCAGCTTCACTTTACGCCATCTTGCGTCACAGGTTGGCAAAAGGTCACCCTTGTCCATCTTGCACCACACTTGAGTTCATTGACCTCATCCAGCATAGTCGATCGTTCTAGATCTCAGCTCTCCAAGCTTACTCCCGATCATCCTCGCCGTTGATCGTCGTTGACCACCAAGCAACTTGCACAACAATAGACAAGCAAAACGAATCCGGGAACAAGTTCTTCACAACTTGACCCATGTTAGTCAAAACATGCATCATGCAACACATATGCACTGAAACTCATGACTTTGACGTAACAACCAAACATCGCCGCCACGAAGGACGACGATCCAAGTGAAAACCGGTCAGACCGCCACCATGGCCGGTCTGGTCGCCCACCCTGGCCGGTCTGACCGCTACCTATTGGCCGGTCTGACCGTCAGCTGGGACTTAGCCGAATTCAGCCCCTGAAATTCCGAAACCTACTGGAATTTTCAAACCAGTAGACATTTTGACTCGAGACTCCAAAAATTATGAGACCAAGTGCAATAGAATCCCCCCTCTTGCCTACAACCTTTATTTTTGGCCCAGCTCAAAACACCATATTTGAAATTGGCCGGTCCGATCACGCCATGGCTCGCTTGATCGCCATCGCCGGTCGGACCGCTAGGTGTGGCCGGTCGGACCGCCGCTTCGGCCGGTCAGACCACCAAAGGCCTGACAACACTGGTTCTTTGGCGAAAACACGTGATACGACAAATCTTTAACGCCATTGCCAATTGTCACATCATCCGAAGATCAGGAGCATATCCCCATGATATCCACAGATAGCTATGCCAAGAGGTAGAGGACGTGGTCATGGTGGACGTGGTAGGTAGAGGACGTGGTCATGGTGGACATGGTCATGGATGCTATGGTGGAGGAACTTATCGTCTATTTACTATATTTACTGTCAATATTGCTTTCTGAAAAATAATCGTACAATTATTCCTTTGTTCAGGTCTTGCATGAATATTAATTGCATACTATTCCCTACGACTTGCTGAGTACTTTATGTACTCACTATTGTATGCATTGTTGATAAGTCATTGAGGAAGAACCAGGGAACTTCGAGCTCTATGAGGATTACTTTGAAGACTACGCAAACTAGGATGCGCTCCCCACTCGATTGTATGTGGGCATATCAGATGGCTACTACGAGTTATTATATTTCGTATGCAAGAGTTCTATTTAAGCCCTGCGTGGCAAACTATGTAAATTTTGACCATAGGGTCCGTTGCTACTATTTATTACTAAGTTGTTACTTTCTTTGTTATTTTGTTGAATGGTTGATATTTCATCTATGTTTCCACTGTGTTCACTAGCGTGATACTGGACTAGTGCAGAGACACAGAGGGTCCAGATTTGCAAGTTCGGGCCCCAACATAGAAGCATCGTATTTTATGTTTCACACTATTTTAGGTATGGCGTCCGTAGGAGGCTCTACGAAGGCCCCTTCGAGCCTGGACTCGCCATTGACTCCAACAACCGTAGCCGCCAAGACTATCCAAATTTCTAGCCCGGTGAGTTATCCATGGAGCTTGGCACGTTGCATCTGCGGATGCCCATGAGGGCATGGAGGATTGACCAACAGTAGGTTCGCAGGTACATGCAGTTGCAATATTTTTTGTACTCTATTTAAATATGACTTTTGTGGGTGTACTGATGTGCCCACTTGATCGTTTTAACGTAGGGTGAGAGCGTCCGGTATGTTTCCACTTGTGAGGATGGTGGAGGCCACTGGGAGGATGACCGGGACATCTGTTCATTCAGACGTTTTCCATACGACCGATGCCTATTGACAACATTGGTGGATTGTTGGACGCCGGAGATGCACACGTTCCACCTTCCATGCAGGGAGATGGCTCCTACGCTGCTGGATGTTGCGTACCTCATGAGTCTCCGTTGCGGGGGCTCTCCTGTGGAAGCGCACGACGTCGTGCCGACGTGGCGCGCGAACTTCCTCGCCAGTTCGCTGGGGTCTTTGTCGCACAACGGCGTGTTCAAGAGTATGCACGGGCCTTCGTTAAAGTTGCTCTGCCAGTTCTATGTAAGTTCCATCCTTTCTGGTGTTCGTGCTTACTTTCTGTTCACCGAACTTACTAACATGTACCTGTCATTTTGCAGCCACGAGGTATGGCCCCTCACGCCCCAACTACACAGTGAGGGGGTGAGACATAGCATGTCACGCCCGACACACACGATGACGGCTCCGCACCCGGACATCCCGAGTGGGTCCTCTTGGCGCCATACCAGGAGTACACCTACCGAGTTCACATGTACGTCTCTACAATTCACATGACTTTGCTCATTTCTAACTGATTTTTTAATTAACACCAATTTGTTGCAACATGACTTCAGTTTCATGCGTACGCGAGGCTGGAACACAAGGGGGGGGATATCCCTTCCAATGCAACAACCAGGTTGGTTACCGCTCCCTTGTCGTGTTTCTATTTTGCATTTGTATTACATTTAAAAAGTATGTCTTATTGTTTGACAAGGCGTCATCATGGTTGTGAGGAGGGACACTTAGCCGCACAGGAGGGGATACAATACTCCGACTACAACATCGACGAGATCCTGTATCGGTGAGATGATGGTATGCCTTCTCAGCTCGAGGGCACTCCCATCCAAGCCTTCGTTGGGGCTTCACAGCTCTATGGTGCGACTCCACCGTCCCAGCCGCCGACACTATCATGGTTGGCCAGTGTAAGGTAGTTAGTATGTTGGTTTTTCCTCCAACATAAGAATCGTGCTCATCTGCATAATATATATTACACTGGGTTCCTAAGGAACATAGGATTTCACGGTCTCTATGTCCTCACACCACTTGTGGTCCAAACCAATAAAACCTTCCCCCTACTTTTCAAAACGGTACCCATATCCCACGTGTGATAGCACGAGTTTTATTTGAATCAACGACGTCACCAAAGTTCGGTCATTGTTGGTCTGGACAAGACAACCACATACCCGATCTTGTGCACAAAGGAACCATCACTAGCAACCACTTGTCCAGGTCCAAAACTCTTTTAAAATAACAAAGTTTAATTTAAGAATCAGATACGAAGATATGGAATAAAAACAAGATAAGAAAATTTGTGTCTCCCATAATTGTCGGGTTATTCCCGATAATCAATCTACCGCAACTAGACATGCATGGCTAAGCAATCCCATATAATATTTCACACAACCTAACTTAAGCATGTAGGTACTGAAATAATTCAAGGATAACCTCATGAATAGGATATAACTAACTACACATCACAAAAATAGCACATAACAAAATTAGCATGCAAGAAATTATCATTGCACTTAACTAATCAAAATCAGGGATCAAAATGATGCAAATTTTTTTTCAAATGATGCTTGCCTTACTGGTAGATTAATTACTCGCTTTCGGTGGTGTATGAGTCAATGTCAATAGTTTCAGAATCTATATAAAGACAACACCGAATAAACATCAAGAAAAGGCAAGAAATACAATTGCTCTAAAATGCATGAGATTTCTGCAGTAGCTAGATGATGATTTTAGATGAATTTAGGTAAAATAACGATTCAAATTGGATTTGATATGAGGGAGTTATAGCCGTTTTAAAATCAATTTTATGGAAATTCCAGAAAAATAAAATCTGTTACTGTTCATCCATATTCAATTTCTCACAAAAATTTGTAGAGAAGTGGTGAGGATAAGGGTTATATGGATGGATAGAGAATATTAATATAATAGCAAAATAACTTGTTCATCTCAGTTGGAGTTTTTATGCATTAGTTATGAATTTTCAAAGTTATCAGCTTTTTCTATTGTGAAAATAATAGAGTTATCTATCATTTTCCAAAACTTTATTCTCAGCTATAGAGACATATTTGAAACCTGTTTTTAAAATAAATTTCACTTAAAAATAAAATTATCAAATTTTGTTTCACTGTTTTTGGAGTTAAAATGAATTTGTTCTGCATTTATGAAGTTAATAGAATTTTCAGTGTACAAATAATTCACCGAGCGCTGCGCTAGCCACAAACGCTGACTGATGTGGTCTAAAGAATAGTGTCATTTTTCATTTTAATTTTAGATTTTAACCGCGCTCACATGTTCTAACATCCTAATGTTCTGAGCTTTTAAAAATATCTTATTAGTTAGTAGTTGGAAAATTCAACATTGAGATTTTATTTGAATTTTTAATTGAAGATTAATATGAACTTTTAGCATCAAAATAGTTCAATCTGATTAATCCCAACATCAACAATTGTCAAAACTATTTTATTTAGATTCTATGGGCTTGGATATAATTTCTAGAATTTTCTAGAATTTTTCCAAGTTCAATTGCTATTTTCTATTTGCTATTTGGATTTTTTTTGTATTTTCTAAAAAGGAAAAAATAATTAAAATCTTAGGATTGTAATTGGGCCGAAACCCAACCTTAATCTTTCCCGCCCATCGCAGCGGCCCAAGACGTGTAGCTAGCGCGGCGCTCGCCGCTTTCTAATGGACATGTGGGACCCACATGTCACCCTCTTCCTCTCTCCGCACCTGCGCTCCCATTTCTCTGAAAGGTGGGTCCCGCCAAGTCGTCATCTCTGTGTCGTCGTCGTCTTCGCGTGAGCTTCGCTCACCTACGCCATTGTTGAGCTTCGAGCTCAGAACGACAACGCCGATTCTCCATTTAAATCGCTCGATTTCGCACAAATCCTATCCCTTATCTCCCGCATCCAAACCGCCGATCAAATCGCTTGGGATTTCTATCTCCGAGTTCGTTGCGTGTTCATCTCGGACTCGTTTTGGACTCCACCGCCAACACGCCTCCCTGGACTCGCCGGTGCCCCTATAATTAGCCCCCGAGGTGCGCCAGCACCTCCGCAACCCAAAGGCCCCACCCTCATCACCCCGAAAACCCTAGCACCACCGCAATTCGAAGTTCTAGGGTTTTGGCTGAGATTTTGTATTTCACGAATTGCGCCGCCGCCATCGCCGCCCCGCCACCATCGCCGCCCCGTCGACATCGATCGCACGCCGAGACCGCCGCTACGCTACCTCTGTGACCCTTCCCGTAGCCGAGCGCTGTCGAGCCTTTGTCCGAAAATACCGGCTTCTTCTCTGCGATCGCGCCGCCAACGGCTAGCCAGATCGACCGACCACTAGTGAGTGCACCCACGAGTGCACAATAGTGCTAGCTTCACGTTGGTACCACTCACCGCTGGCGAGCCGCCGCCATTCGCCGGTTGCCATCAGGATCTGAGCGCCGCCTGCCTCTCCGTGTCCACGCAAGCCGCCACCTCAGCGCCCGCGCCTACGTGTCCATTGGCGCGAAGAATTAGCTCTAGCGCTCTTTATGTTTAGTACTCCCAATAAAAACTGGGTGGTCAACCCGTTGGCGCGAACGGGCGGGCGAGGGCGTGAGGAAAACTGGTCGACGCGCGGAGGAAGACTGGTCGGGGACGACGACCACTTGGTGGCCCTACTTGGCAGAGAGAGCGAGGGCGCGGGCAATCGCACGGCGTTTGATGGGGACGTGTGGCGATGATCGAGCAAACTACACTCCTCTCGCTCCTGGAGAAGCTAATCTGTGTGGAGAAGGAGGAGCCTTTTTCGAGGCTGACCAGTTGGGAGAAGTAGCCGTTGGTGACGCCGTCAAGCAATAGTAGTAAACAGCTAAAAACTCCTAGTCTACTACGGTAGCTTATTTTGCTACAGTGATAGCCATTGTATCAGAATTGGATCGTGGTTTATCGATCGTCGTCGAATCGAATAGGATTAAAGCACACCATACCTTTCTTCTCTTTCTTTTCCTTCTTCCCCTTTTCCACTTCGCCCAAACCTAGTCATGGCTAGATGGGCCGGGCTGGACCGAAGCATGGCACTATTGGCCTGGTCTGGGCATGGCACAACACGTAGTGTACATGGGTCGGGCCGACACGCAAGATGAGCACTGTGGCGTGCTTGGGTCCGACTCCCCAAAGAAGCGGGCCCAAAGACGGACGCAGGCACGGCCCGACCCGCAAAGACCGAGGGTGAGGATGAGGCTAGTTGGCGGGGCGAGGCCCATGTGAAGGAGGGAGGCGGCCAGCATGGAGGCGGCGGGGCTGACACGGAGGCAGGGGCGACGGGTACGGCCTCGCCGAGGGGGAGGGGAGAAAAGGGAGGCAGGCCTGGGCCGGCATGGCCACCGTCTTCAAGACGCTTATGGGTGTTGGTCCCATGTTGGTGTGGTTCATTTGGCCCGATTAGCCCATTTGGCCCAAAAAATGGTCGGATTTTTTAAAAAATTTGGCCGTTTTTGGGTTTTATGGGCTTTAAAAATAGCAAAAAAATAACAAAATATTTTCTATAAATAACCACCATATCCCCTTCATTTAGCACCCATCCATTACTTAATCTCTCTTACGAATTATGTTGTGCAAATTTAGATTTCTTGTGAGATAATTTGGCAAAATTCAAAAAAATACCAAATTTTAGAAAATTCAAATTCCAGCAACAAGTCAACAAAAGAGGCACAATATTATTTTTTGCATATATTTTTTGTTATTATTTGTTAGGCTAAGATGAAAGAAATAATAGTGTAAGTTTCGATTTTGCAATTTTTGTTATGGAAAATTACGATAGTTTTGCTTTTGGTTATTATAGACTTTCACCTAAGGATATTGCATCCTTCGAGAATGCCACTGCCTCAAGCCAACCAGAGTTATTACCAGAAGGGCATGGAGGACTACCGTCACCAAGCTCTATGACAACATCTTCGTCAGCAACAACCGGAGCAAAGAAGTCCAAGACGAGTACATCGGGAGTCTGGGAGAATTTCGATAGGACAACCAAGGAAGACGCACAAGGAGTTCAGGTACCGTATGCTGTTTGTAAATTTGTCATCATGAATTGAATGCAAAGTATTAAGGTGGAACAGGGCACTTGCTTAGACATGTTGCATGATGTAAGGCTAAGGAAGGATTGGCGATGAGGCAGATGCAGCTGAAGTACAACCCCGACGGTACGGTACGTAGCTGGGACTACAATCCTGAGGTAGCCCATCAATCTCTTTATCGTTGAATTGCTTCTGGGAATTTACCTTTAGGCTTTGGGGAGTCTACAACTTTCAAAACTTACATAAGGACTGCGCATAATCCTAGATTTTCTACCGTTTCTAGATAAACAAACACTAGGGATCTAGTTAAATACTATAATGAACATCGTGATAAATTAAAGGACCTATTTAGTACGTGCACATTTTGGTGGCCCCGATTTCGGACATGTGGAGTGGTCGAGCAAGGAGGATTATCTTAGTGTAGTTGCTCATTATGTTAATGATAATCGGAAGATGGACAAAAGAATTAGAGGTTTCAAAATAATCGATGTAGTACACACGAGTGAGAATATTATAGACAGATTATTAAAGTTATGGAAGACTTTGGTGTTACAAACAAAATATTCTCAATTACTTTAGACAATGCCACTTCAAACTCTAGGGCAATGGATATTCTTACTCCAATATTGAGTACATACTGAGTCCTTTTGCTACATCGTTGATGCGCTTGTCATATTATTAATCTTATAGTAAAATGCGGTGAAGAGGTTGACTTCAGATATTAAAACTTTCCACGATGCGACATCTTTCTTGAATAATTCTAACGTAAGAATAGCAACATATAAGAACTTATGTGGTATTGGATGTACATCCAATAAATTTTGGTTTGGACATGCCCGTAAGATAAAACTCTACTTACTTGATGTTTAAGAATCTTTTACCATATAAAAATATTTTTTGTTTATATTCAAGCGCAATATCAAAGCCCTAACACTAGTATATTATTGATCGAGCAACATTGGTTCGTTGCTTAGAAGATACTCCGCTTTTGGAAAAAATTATAAAGCCATCGTTGCTTTGTCCGTGTGTATTATCCAACATCTATAATTGTGCATACTATTCTACAGATTGCTAGTCAATTGAAAATGTATGAAAATAACATATTTTTATGAGAGGCTATTATTGCTATGAAAACAAAATACTTAAAATATTAGAGAGAAATCCATTTCCTATATACATTTGCATTTATTTTAGATCCTACAGCTAAAATTTAAGGATTTGTTAATATTTTTGATATTTTTGGTGATGCTACGGGCCTGGACTATTCTTACTATCTTGCAGATGTTTGTTCTAGATTTACCGGGTTTTTCAAAGGTATGAAAATATATATTAGGAGTTTGCTTGCAACGATCTCCACTACCACCCACCTCAGGTAACAAGACAAACTTTGTGAGGCAAGATATGGGGTGGAGGTTCTTCCTCCAGATCCAGGAGTTCTACAACGGCACATTCTCAACCAAGACCAACCTCCCACCCAAGGAGTGGAGAACTATCCAGCTATTTGGACAACGATATTGTCAATTTCAACTCAGAAGCTTTCGAAATTTTGCAATGGTGGCATACCCATAAGTTAACATATCTCATGCTATCTATACGCACGTGATGTGTTAACTGCTTATGTCTCAATGTTTCTCCGAGTCCGCTTTCAATCTTTATGGAAGAATATTGAGGAGAGAAGAACACATCTCATGAGTGAGATGGTGGAGGTACTTCTAACTGTAAAAGACCGTGATCAAGTTGATGCACGAACACAAAATGTCCAGAGTTGTCTGAGGTGTTCGAAAATCTGTACGCATGCAACAACACTTAGAACGTACATATGTGTAGAGCTATAGGTTGTAGTCGTTTTCTTTTGCCAATGTTTTCTTATGTTGAGTTGAGTTTTTACTTGACAAAATTTTAACGAGACAGTCATTTAAACATTAATAAAGTTCTTTATTATATTTTAATATGTTTTATTATTATTATTACAATTTTCCTATATATTTCTGAATTATACACATTTTGTTTATATTTTCTTGAAATTTTTTAAAAAATTTAGACCAAAATGCCCTACACAGAGCAAATGGATCAAAACCTGAAACGTAATACTCTCCAAACCAAACAATGGCAACGCTCGATTTGCTCTCTTCTTTCAAGTTTTTATACCCTTCTGTTCATGTGTTGTTCTGCACTTCGTTCGAGATTAATCGGTAATAATTTTGTAATGGTGTGTGCTTCCTTTAAATTGATTTCCTTGCTGGTACCACTATCTTTGACCTTTCTAGTCTGTTGAGGTATTAGTACAATTTTGTGCTACCATTGCTTGAGAGTTGAGAAAATTAATTGCTTGCCGGAACTTAAAGGTGAGCAAATTGGGCAGGAGGAGTACTGTCACTACGGTGTAGTGCTGTGTAAATAAAAATAACCACATTCTTTCTTGGAGTGGCTAAATTTTCAATCAGAAGCCTAAAATGTAATGTTATGTTGGAGCAGCTCCCAGGATCAGCAGCTTGCGTAACGACACAAACTCTCTTGGATAGACACGAGAGAGAGAGAGAGGAGAGCATTTGTGGACGATTTAACGCCCGGCGATTTAACGCCTGGTGATTTCTGTTTACTCCACCCCCCACAAATGCAATTGAGTACATGGCTTTAAAGCCCAACGACGCATGCCGAGCAACAACCTGCTGGCCGGGTCTCACGCATGCACGGGCAACTACCTCATGCACCGCATGACTCCTACTCCATCCACAAGAACCGGTCTGGTTGATAACCACCAACTCCACGATAAATGACCTACATGCAGGGACTAATGACACCGCCAGACTAATCACACCGCCAAAACTAATCATGCATTAAGAATAAAATGACTAACACTTCTATCCTATATGCAAGACTCAAAACTAATTCAAGTCATGATTATTTTTCAACATTGCCTCCCCTAATCATGACTTGCAACGTCGCTTCATAGGAGAGTCGACTCGTCATCTACCGTCGCGAGGAGCACCTCTTCCTTCATCGTTTTGCGGCACTCGCTAGCAAAGTGCCCACAAAGTCCGCAGTTGTAGCACTTGCCTTTCTTGCCCTTTGACTTGCGCTCGCCATTCTCGGTGTAGACACCGCCGCCTCGCCATCGCCGCCGCCGTCGCTGCCACCACTACGCCACCGCCATTGTTGCCGCCGCCACGCCGATCCTTGCCTCGCTGACGTCGACGCGCCTCCCACTGCTCCTCCGTGAGCAATAGGCGCTGTACGCCGTCCGCAACCTCCTCAATGCCACCACAGCGCTCCTCCGCCACGTGTAGCCTCCCGATGAGCTCCTCGAGCGACATCGTCTTCAAATCTGCGAACATCTCGATAGAGCACGCGATCTGATTGTACCTTGCCGGCACAACCCATAGCATTTTCTTCACGACGCGCTCCTCCTCCATCTTCTCCCCAAGCTCGCGCAGCTCCGTGGCGAGGGAGCCGATCCGCACGGCAAAGTCGTCGATCGCCTCACCGTCCTTGAACGTCGCATTCTCGAACTGCTTGAGGAGGTGCTGTGCCTTGGCCTCTTGCACGCGCGAGTCCCCCATCCGCCTCGACTTGACCGCCTCCCAAGCCTCCTTTGCGGTCTTCTTCACGGCGAGGCCGGCCTTCAGCTCCGGTGGCACCGCGTGCAAGATGACCGCCAATGCCCGCCGATCCTTGGCGCGCTCAGCCTTGCCCGCCTCCACAGCATCCCAGAGTTCCATGCCCTCCAGGTTGACTTGCATCACGAGCGCCCACTCGTGGTAGTTCGTCTTCGTTAGCATCGGAAGCTCCATCACGCTGGAGTTGACGACGACGCGGTCCGTCACGACAGGTGATGGTGACTTCAAGCCGCTATCGCCGGCACCAAGTTTCTGCGGCGACGCCATCTTCTTCTTCTTCACGACCTTGCTCTGATACCACTTGTTGGAGCAGCTCCCAGGATCAGCAGCTTGCGTAACGACACAAACTCTCTTGGACAGACACGAGAGAGAGAGAGGAGAGCGGTGTGGACGATTTAACGCCCGGCGATTTAACGCCGGTGATTTTGCTTACTCCACCCCCACAAATGCAATTGAGTACATGGCTTTAAAGCCCAACGACGCATGCCGAGCAACAACCTGCTGGCCGGGTCTCACGCATGCACGAGCACATCTCCACGCATGCACGGGCAACTACCTCATGCACCACATGACTCCTACTCCATCCACAAGAACCGGTCTGGTTGATAACCACCAACTCCACGATAAATGACCTACATGCAGGACTAATGACACCGCCAGACTAATCACACCGCCAAAACTAATCATGCATTAAGAATAAAATGACTAACACTTCTATCCTATATGCAAGACTCAAAACTAATTCAAGTCATGATTATTTTCCAACATGTTATTGTATTTTTTTTGGCGGCGGGCAAAATAAATTAGCAAGATTTACACTTTTGGTTCCTCACAAATTGAAACGATAAATCATTTGTCTTTGCTTCAGTTCTTTGAGCATGTGAAGTGCTTTAAGGGCAGCGCGAATGACATGTCCTTGAATGAGAGCTCTTGCCTAGTAAACGGCATCATTTTTGCATTAGGATTGACTAGCGTTTGGATTATTAAGGTATTGACTTTAGGGTTCGGATTTGATGTATCCAAATTAAGTAAAACAAAAAAAATTTAAGGAGGATTTCATAAGTACAAGTTAACTCAAATGGGCCAGCCAGGGTGATATTTATGAGTAAATTTGGAAAAATATTACTTCTTATTCACTTAGCACTTAGGTTATGAGTTTGAAGTGAAAGAGAAATTGTGATAACATAAGATATACATGCAGGTTAATATTAATTTATATGTTGTCCGCTTTCCCTTCTTGTCCCACTGGACCTGTTGCAGTTGACATTGCCAAGATCTGCAGTTCAGCATGCACACTTATCTGATCAGGACTCAAAACATAGAATTCGTGTGAACATCCTGCTCAATACCTTGTTGTTCTGACCTGCGAATGCTATAGTTGCACATCTTAATCTTTGAATATGGTATGCACTGGATTCATCTGATGCATTTAAGTTCCACGAAGATGGTATAGCTGTTAACTCGCTGGCTATTATCACTTTGGTGCAGTGGTCCGATTGCCAAATAAACTCTTGGCTGGAAATCTGAACTCACCATACTAGTAGGATCCACAAGGCAAAGAGTGATTGTCTCAAGTAAGTAGAAGCAAGAAGCATCCAGTTAGTGGGGAGGGGTGGGTAGATGAAACCCTATTAGTCTACTTACTTATGACATTAAACAAGGTAAAACCCAGAAAATTGAATTACTATACAATCACCACCACTTTTAACGTCCGCAGATGGATCTCATAAGGAAGGCATGTAGCTAGATGTGCAAAATTGAGAGGATGGCCACATAAGATCACTCCCACTCTGCTGCTACACTGTAATATCTAGCGTCAGATAGTATGATGAATGCCGTGTAATTCACATGATCTACATTCCGCACTATGGACCTAACTCTCCACCGTCCTGAACTCGTGTAATCCACACTAGGCACTATCTTAGGCATACTATAAATTACATGTGGGAGTTGAGCTGCCTTTGCTTGTAGGTTGCCAATGCCATCAAACTTCAATCTTGCTAGGGCACATGATTATCCTACAATATCTGTTGTTCTTTGTGCTGCATGTTCTCTTCCCTTGATTTCTGACTTCATATGAGGTATGAAGATAATTTTTAACTTTGAAGAGATCCTACCTGTCAGATGTGCAAAAGTTCAGTGTTTTGGCTTGTGGGCACATAACGAAGTCCTGTGGCACTATATGCTACTGTCTAACTATGAAGAAGAATGCTTTTTTGTGTTGTGATTCTTTTTGAGTTTTTATTAGACATGTTTGAGTCTAGTAGAAAAGCATTTCCAGAGTGTAACAATGCCTTTAGCATGCTTTACGAAGACAAATTATTGAATATTCTAGCACTCTAGTTTATTCTGCTGTTATGCAAGAAAATCATGAAAGCCTGAAAGTAATTGAATATCATGTTGGTGTTCTGTTTTGGTTATTTATTCTGTATTTAGATAAACAAAAGAATGATTTTTTTGGCAAAGACAAAAGCAAGTAGAATGAAGTTGTCTCATAGTAGTTGACTGCTTCATGAATTAGTTCTATTCTATATAACTAGAAATCTTTTTCTATTCATTGATGCAATTGAATATGTTGGTTTGGTTATGTTTTTCAGCTGTAAGAATTTTGCACAACTAAGTTCACTCAGCAAAACTGTGCTTCTCTATCTCCGCATTTACAGGATTCCAGTATAAACCGAGCTATCAGTCCTTGTTCTTTGTTTGGATACCAAGGGTAGATCTCGGGGTGTAGATTATAAACTATTGAAGGTTCTAAATCGAATTTGGAGCCTGGAAGAATAGCACACTGCTAATTTGTCAGTGGTCAAGGGATTAAAATTGGAATTACAGAAGGCACAGGCACGTATTCAAAGTTAGGAGGCATTCTGAGAACCTCCACAAGAAGTTTGGTAAGGAGTAATCTGAGATAAAATCAGCATTTCTCAAGGCGGTTAAGGACCTTGAGAAGGAGAAGAAAGCAAATTGCCTCTTAGAAGACCTTTGCGATCAGTTTGCAATGGGAATCCGGAACCATGAAGAGGAAGTCAGGGTGCTAAACAAAGGCGTGTAAATAATCATGAGCACAAGTTTGATAAATCAGTGCTTCATATTTCGGTAGCCTGGCTTGATGAGGGAATGCAAATGCAAAATATTGATGTCAAGTAAGACTTGCTGCATTAAACCACAATAACTGAGAGGCTGAGCAGTGAAATCCAGGCTTTTCTTCTTGCTAAGAAATCATGTAGGTCTAAGAATAATGACATACACTAATGGTAGTAGGAGAGATGCTAGCTTACGTCGGCAATCCCTCGAGTCTGTCCATTTGAATGGAACCCACCAGTGCTCCTCAGCTAGCTGAAGATGATGATGATTCTGTTGCTACTTGCTAGTGATTTGCATTGCTTTGACGTGAACTTGCATGGAAATGGCGTTCAGAATCATGACCATACAGGACCTCGCAGAAGCGGCACAGGCAGCATGGATGCACCAAAGAAAATATCAGAATACTGTCGCAGTATAGCTGGTGAAAGTTCGCAAATGTCACATGTGCCAATTTATTCACAGAAAGACGAGGCAAGGTCCAGTGGCAACAAACCACAGCATGTCACTAGAACTCCAGAGATCAGCTCACACAGCAATGCTGTAATTACTCCAGCAGAAGAGCAGAATGAAATCACCAGCACCCATATTTCTCAACGATCTCAGATTGACTCGTCAAAGCACAATTTGGAGGGCTCTCATGCTGACTTGACTGTCTGGGGCAGGAATCCCTTGATCATTATTCCCGAACAAGTCTATTTTGTGAAGGCACTACTTCAGGGGATTTATGCAATCTCCACAGTCCAGCACGGCAACTGAATTGCCAATCCGCAACATTGGGCCATGAGATATTTGAATGCTCTCCGGAGCTGCCAGTAGGTGTGAAGAGCACCTTGAAGGCAAAATTACTTCAAGCAAGGCTAGAGGGGCGGCAAGCCCGATTGAAGGCGTCAGGAGGTTCCTTATCCAGCCAGCAGTAGAAGATGAGAGTGGTGCCATTTGGTTGCAGTTTCTTCGATTTGACGCCCGTGATTCAGTAAATGGCTTATATAGCTTCGGCATTTCCTTCAGTAGATGGCTTATATAGCTTCGGCATTTCCTTCCATCGTGCCAGTTGACTCGGTAACCCTCTACATTGCAGACTCTATGAATCCTATGTGACTGAACTTCTCTGTAAATTTAGCCCGTTAGTTGTACAGGACGGTAGAGGCCAGGAAGAACTCAACTTTGAGAAGGATTTTGTTTACGACACTTATATCTTGATGACATTTATGATCTTTTCCATGGAAAGTCTATTTGATGCATTTCAACGGGCACCTCTTCATGCTCCTAAGAAACAAATTGGATCAAAGAATCCAAGTGCTTAGCTTATATAAAGGCACCTATGGTCTTATAACTTGAACAACAAGAGCAATAGAGCAAGAGAAATTCAGAAAAGCTGCTGTTGTTCCGGCGGCACAAAATTTTTGTTGTGTTCTTGTGTTCGCGTTCGGGGGTTCCATTGCGTTCGCGTGTGTTCGTCTTCGGTTTGGGCCAACAAAGTTATGGGTGTTCATCGAAGGCTGCAAGGAAAATCTCTTGAAGAGATGGATTCATGATTTCGAGAATGTGCTGAATCCTTTGTTGGATTAAACAAGAACTTCTCAGCATCCTTCATATTGCTTGCATATGTAATAATTCACTAGATTGTGCTGCAGCAGGCTGCCTTGGATCTGTTAAATTTGTGAGGAGAGGAACGAGGGCTGAATTTTTTAGTTGTATTGCAATAGACCGAGGGGCAATATATAGTGTATAAGATAAACCATAGACTAAATTACAATTACATAACTACTCCTAACACTTACATGACCATTACACTTCTACCACATATTACACTACTACCCTTAACACACTCACTCAAACTCAATGCATATGCGATAGCATTGAGTTTGAAAAGAACAACATTAAATTAAAAGATAAATTCGAAGTTCGGGCTTAAAGATATCGTCGAAGCATGTAAACTCTTGAACAAAAATTGTTCTTCGGCTCTTTACAAACAAATGTCTTGATGTAGAGATGTTGAAAATGATAGGAATATGGAGATGTGTCAAATCAAGCCGACGAAGAGAGAGATAGAGATGAAGACGCGGATATGGATCAAATCCGTCTACCCAAGAAGTGAGGTGACGGTGTTAAATCTGACGTCCGACAAAGGCAAAGATGACAGACCAGATCTGTCCACCCAAGAAGTGAGGTGACGATGTCGAATCTGGCACACGACAAAAAAGAAGACAAGGGCAGTTGTGATGATGATGACAAAGAAGACCATTGGTTAAGAGTTGCAATAATGGGAGATGTGTAGCAAGATGGCTATAAGAGAGGGCCAAAAGGGCAAAGTTGTATCAACAACAACGATGGTGACGGGGTTGACCGTACTCGATCCAATGGATGGACCACGACAACCCAAAAAGGAAGAAGCAATCGGTTAATCGACAAAGCATATGATGGGCTGGTAACGCATCGACGAACTCAAAGAGAGAGATGCAATGGACTTGGATGGACTCGATGGAAATAAAATGAAAATAGACTTGAGATACTAGCAGCAACATAGACTTAGGATACTAGTAGGAGTGATCACACATCTCCAAACAGCAAGCATCAAGTAGCAAGCAGCTCACAGCACACAACAACCAAAGATGGTGGAGATGGCTGGCGATGATGAAGATGAGCTGAAGGGCTCCCATCTGTTACGCGTTCACATGATAGTTGTAATCTATATATGTGTAACTCATGTACTCTGATTTTATCAATCAAAAGATAGCGTTACTTTCCTCGCTTACACCGGCCAGCGACGACGATGTGCACAGGAGGAGCCACCAGCAGAGCACCACCAACACTCTATGGTGGTGTGGTAGTGGCAAAAGGATCTCCAAGATCTTGGAGCGGAAGGATTCCGCGATGGCAGGTGATGAGGTCGACGATGATGACAAAGAGGCCGACGATGAAGATGGAGCTCAAAATCAAGGAAGACGATGGTTGGCTATCGGGCCCGGTTTTTCTAATCCCGAATCCTCTGTGACAGATACTGTGCTACTCTTTGGATCAGTAGGTAGCACTCACATGCTCATTGCTGAATCATTTTATACAAGACGTGAATTAAGACATTCAATATATTATAACTTTCAGAGTAACATAGACCATGTCGGGTCAAGTTTTACCAAAAGGCCGAGCAGGCCAAATCGATTCCATCACATAAAAGCACATAGCTACAGCGGAAGCAAAAGAAGGATAGAGCTCATCTCTCCACATGCAAGCGACTGGGATGGCCTGTGTACGACTAATATTATCCAAGGATTTGGATAACACCGGTTGTACGGAAGTACCGACGAGTCCACTAGACTGGGGCAAGACCTAGACTACAGAAACTAGACTATTCTTCATGGTTCCCTTGGCCATTGACTTCGGGATCCTCGTAGTACGCGTAGTCTCCTTGATCCATATCATCTAGAGGATTTGGGGAGGGGGCGAGAGTGAGAACAACTTCCATCCTCGCGAGCCAACACACAGTATGCAATAGTATACATGCAAGGTTTAACAAGGATAGTTCAGGTTCTTTTATTTGCTAAAGCAATATTTTCAATTATCATAGTTACAAATTCCTATGACTTAGCATTTTAAACAAATTGCATTTTATTAAAAATAGTAAGTGCAATATTAAATAACAGTAGAGGTTCCCTCCATCGGAACTCTACACATGCATCATTTTGGTGGAGCTACCTCCGCTACTTCACACCACTGAGCTCGACGGCTCAGAAAAAATCCAGCCTAAGCCTAGGTTAGCCGTCCTGGTTATAATCCACCAACAAAGGTTTTTTTTTTGAAATAGAACTAAGTCAAGTTAAGATCCCATATCCGCCTTTGACCATTGGCGCGGCTGTTTAAACAGTTTAGACTCTACAGAGGTTGTACACTGTACTCAGAAGATATAATCATACTCGTTACCCCACATTATTCCTTAGTCATGTAGTTGAGCGATAGTCACAATAACGTTTCAAACTACCTCGCCCCTTTCGTCATCTCACCCCTATGGGCCACTCCTATAAGTTGTGCGGGATGTTCACCACAACGACTAGCGCAGCTGGCCCCGGCCACAACGACTAGCGCAGTTGGCAACTTCACCCTTCATCGGTGTCCCTTTAGCGCCGGAACACATCCTGCCGCTTGCACACTTCCAAACACTAATTGTGGGATGACATTCAGGGTTCAATAATTTTACTAAGCCAAGTTGCACTTTATAGACTTACAGTTGTGCTTGTTTTACACAGGAGGTCGTGACAAGATTAAGTACTTAATCTATCTGGGCGGTTCATACCACATACCAACCACTCTCATGCACGACGACACCCACCACTCTTTCCATCCGCCCAGATGTGGTACTAGCAAGTTGTTTAGGGTTTTGAGAAGGAAAACCAATTAACACAACACGCCAGTCATTTACATCCAATGACAGCCCAAAACCACTTTCAAGATTAAAATATGATGACCAGGACATTTATTGTGCTGGTACTTAAGCAAGTCTAGCATGTTGCTTAAGTACAACCTATGCTACTATTTACCACATAATTACTAAGGTGACATGGAATGAGGGATTCAATTTATCAAAGGATGAGTAATAATTAATTAATCATCAAATGGGTGTTTAACTACCTTAAGCTTTAACATACATTTGCTTACAGAATTAAAGCATTGCAACTTTGATATTTTAAATAAATATAATTTGCATAAAATGTAGGTTCAAAATGATCAAAGTATTAACTAGCCTTGGTTAAAGGATGTGGGGTCTTGGTACTCTTGAGCTTGGTCGAAGTGGAGGTCTCCTGCGTCTTCGAACCCTAAGCGGACGAAAGTATCAAAAAAGGCACAACACCAGAGAGAGCAAATAAATACCAAACTCATAATAAATAAACTTTAAATTGAACAAGACCAGTGTCATTAGCAACATCTTGAATTTAGAAAAATTTATAAACAAGTTTCATAATTTTTGGAGTTATAATGAAAAAGATATGAATTTTTAAAGCTTTCCAATTGAATTTTTAATTAAAACTAAATCAGAAAACCGGATAATCCCCGGGCTGACACGTGTTGGTGCATAGGGCTCGGTCCACAGCACAGTGCGTGTGGACCGGGTCCATGCGCACGGGCATATGGTCCACGGCACAGTGCGCGTGAGGCCTACTTGTCAGCCTCACGCGGCACAGGGGAGGGGGTAGAAAACGAAGACGTCGTGCGGAGCGCGACGCCTCGTTTCCTCCGCACGTGCGGAGAATGAGAGGGAGAGGGAGAGAAAGAGGCGGGGAGAGGAGGGAGAGGCGCACGACGGCGACGGCTGGGAAAAAGGGAGAGGGAGGGTGCGACGGCGCCGGAAGCGAGGACGGAGCCGGCAGAGCCAGCGGCGACAGAAGCTCGGGAGGAGGAGGCGAAGCGTCGGCGACGGCAACGAGGGCAACGAAGGCGAGGGGAGGAGGCAAAGGGGTGGAGGGGAGGAAGGGGAGGCGGCCAGGGCTATTTATAGCCGGCGGAGGTGAGGAGCCGTTGGAGGGGGGGCTCGAGCGCACGCGCGGTCCTGAGGCGGCGGCATGGGCGGCCTGCGCGCAGAGGTGATCGGGCGGGAGCAGGCGCGCGGTAGCGGTCGGACCGGGTGGAGGTAGGCGCGTAGAGGTGACCGGACGGCCGGCGATGGGACCTGGCGAGGGGGAACCGAAGTCGCAGCGGTCAGAGGAGGCGACGGGGGCAGGTGGGAGTCGGTGGCGGCACAAGAGAGGAGATGATCGTGCTTCTGTCGCTTCTTTTTCTTCTGTTATTGAGCCATCACCACCTCGAGCAGCGAGGTAGTTTTCCCACCAAGCAGCGGCGGCTCCTTTCAACTGATGGGTGGCAAAGTCCACCCTGTCCTCATCTGAGCGTCGAGCAAGTCGAAGCTTCTTCTCAGTGTCTCTGAGCCAATCTTCTGCTTCAAGTGGCTCATTCACGGCAGCAAACGTGAGTGGCCTTATACGTAGGAAATCTGTCAGCTTGGAGTTGCGGTCGGCTATCTAAGTCTGCTGACTGGCGAGTAGGGCCTGGAGAATCTGCATCTGTTGGAACATCACTTGAGCCATTGAGTGGTTTGCTGGCAGCGGTGGTAGTAGATCTTGCCCTTGGCCACAACCACGACCATTTCCATGGCCTCTTCCGCGGCCGGTTGCGAAGGCTCCACGGGCTGGGGCAGCGGCTCTTCTAGGCAGCATCTGAAGAACAGCTGAGGCTTAGAATAAAAGGGAGTATATGAGGGTTTACTAGCCCTTTAAGGCACACACAGAAGAATATTAAACCAACAAGAAGATCAAATACGTACAATACAAAGCCTAGAATGGTTGCATTATATTAAGAGATTAGTTGTTACATAACTTTTGAAACCTAGCCTATATGCTAAGCTAAGCCACGACACACGATACAAGCATAACACCTACTAAAGAAGGCGAAAATAAAAGTGCTTGCAACCCAAAAGACTGCTAAAGCAAGCATCGCTAGCTAACTTGTTAACTATTCTCCATCGGAACCGCCACTACAAGTAGTGCAGTTACCCGGGGAGCGAGAACAGGAGCGACTCTGGCTGAAGGACGGCGAGGTAGAACGAGAGTGATCGCTGCCGAGGGTGGGCGAGCGGGAGAAGGAGTGGGAACGGCTGAGGTAGTGTCCACGGTTGGGCACTCGAGATCGGCGCGGCCGTGGGTCGGGCGGTGCACGCCTTGCGCCGCTCATCCGGTGCGGGCTCCTCTCCGCGAGTGGTTTAACGAGTGCCCCCGGCCGGAGGCGATCCGCCGTGGGGAGGTCTTTGGGTAGAGTCTGCTGTCGATGTAGTGATTCAGGCCACTCCGCGAGGGCGCCCCTCTCTACTTTTTAATGCAAAGATACATCATTCTCCTTCGTGTTTAAAAAGAAAAATCGATTTTGCATGGCTGTTAGGAGTTAGTGTTGACAAGTTAGAAAGAACTTTATCACTTGCCTGCATTGGCTAAGACAAAATTGTTATGTAGCACTAATCAAACATGTCCTATATTTTTTTATACATATGTAGTATAATATAGCTAGTTAGCTATGATATGCACTGGCCACTAATCGAATTTTTGGCAGATACAACACTTTTTCATCGCGTATTTGTGGATCTGATGACGTCGACCGCATATTTGAAGTTTTGGCGCCACTGGCGCACAGCCACCATGCTCCAATGTCGGACATCACGGCACATGGCGTTGGGCGATCGCCATCAGTTACTAACGCAGCGCCGCCGCCACGCGTCCGCCACTCGCCACACTCGGCTAGCGCACGGTGGCCATGCGCCAGCCCTTGGCGCATGGCCAACATGCGCCAGCCAATTAGTGGCTTAATTAGCTAGTTAATTAGGTTAGTTAATTAATTAGGTTAGTTAGTGTTAGGATAAAATTGGTAGGAAATTTAAAATATAGCAAATGAGTTCAAAAAATTATCATTTTTTTGTGGAGCCTCCTGACACTATGTACTTGCTTGTGTAAATTTTTCATAATTTTATTAGTTAAAAATTGTTATTGTTGTTTCGTATAAGTTTCATGTTCGTGTGAACCAATAAATATAGAAAATGAGCTCCAAAAATTATGAATTTTATTTTGAAGGGTCCTCACACAGTGGACTTGATTGTGTAATATTTCGGTAATTTTATATGTATTCTGATAATTTAGGATTTAGGTCGTGGACACACCACACCCACCACGCACCCAGACTGTTCTGCGGAGAATTAAAAAACCTCGCGGTGGCCATCTTTCCCACCGTCCCTCCTCCCTTCTCCACACATCTGTCGCCTCGTCTAGAAATTCCGGCGCCAACGCTTATGGAACTCCTAGTGTCAAAGCCGCGACTCCTCCTCCTCTCGACTATAAATACTGAACTCTAGCACTCGCTCTTCGCTCATCTCATTTGCGTTTCGATTCTTGTTCTTGCACTCGTCGTTGAGAAATCAGAGAACATAATATAATTACTTTTATTGGGGGGTTAACTGTTTTCTTGCTTCTCGTCGCTCGACGCTTGGCCTTGATTGATTACTTCCCCCCGAAGGGCAGCTAATTTGTCACATGCTTTTGTCGTTATTACCATAGTCGTAATTAGTCACTCTTAGTTAGCCAGTTGTAATTAGATAGTTTAGGGGCAATTAATTAGTCCTAATTAGTTAGTTTACTGGTAATGAATTAGTTTAATCGTAATTAATTAGTCATAATTAGTTTAGTAGTCATCATTACGACATATTAAGTAAGTGGAAATGACGTACTGGTAATTATTTTAGTGGTAATTAATCAATTGTAATTAGTTAGTTTAGAGATAATTAATTAGTCATAACTAGTTAGTTCACTAGTAAGGAATTAGTATAGTGGTAATTAATTAGTTGTAATTAGTTTAGTAGTCATCATTATGGCATATTGAATAAGTGGAAATGAAGTACTAGTAATTTTTTTAGTGGTAATTAATAAGTCGAATCGCTTTTTGCATAAATGATTAGTGGTAATGAACTACCAGTAATTTATGTAGTGTTAATTAATCAGTCGTAATTAGTTAAGTAGTAATTAGCTAGGCATAACTCATTCGTAATTATTTAGTGGTTGTTGTGGCTTTAGGTATTTTCGAACATGTCAGACTTGTTTGTGTTTTACGGCTATGGTCTCGCATGTGCCGGACCGATGGATTGACTCGCCGAGATGCCGCATACAAGGTGGTCTGGCCGAGGGCTCCACGCGATGAATATTCACAAGTTGCGAAGTTGCATCCGAAGGGAGCTCGTCACGGAGCCAACGACGAAGAAAGTTATGATCGAGGCGATCACCTACAAGAATTATGTGTGGGAGCTCATCAAGGTGAATGGAAGCATAGCATGGAGTCAGTACATGGAGATTATCTCCCAGCCCGAGGCGGCCATTCACGGGAAGCCTATGATATACGTGAATTTCAGACGAGGCGCCGGAAACCCCGATGATGCCGGGCCTCTAAGTGGGCAAGTGCACCGAGTTCAAGATGGCAAAGACATTCTCGTGTTGCCTCGGAGGGAAGTCCCGTGCCTAATTTTGCGCCAAATGAGGTGGTGGAAACATGGTAGTGGTCCCGAGTCGACTGCCATGAGTATCTCCCGGACGAGCCTGAGTTCAACGAGGACACTGACCCAAGCTCAGATGGTACCGACAAGAACACACACCAAGCTGGTGGTTCTTATTTGGCATCGAGATTTGATGATATCGTGGTGTGTTCGCTCGTACTGCCACAAGAAGAAGGCTCTCAATGGGGGTTTGAAGCCGACACCCTCTTAGTTGGGCAGTGTTTCCCAGACAAGGTGGTTATGCAACAAGCTATAGCACGACATGCCTTGTCCATCAGCCGTGTGTACCGAGTGCACCGGTCAAACCCAGGAAAGTACGCAGTGAAGTGCGTAGTAGAAGACTGCCCTGGCAAAGTCCGCACTCACCGAGCAAAGATCTTCGGCTCGGTCTTCACGGTCAAGGAGCTGGTTGACCACACTTGCAAGCTTGGCGAGACACTGCGGCAGCATCGCAACGTGACTTCCGCATATGTTGTTGAGAGACCATGTGAGAGCTCCTCCACTCTGAGTGATGAGTATTTGACAAGTGTGTTGATTAGATTGAGAGTTGGGTTTTTAGGTTTGGACTGTTTCTGGGCTGAGTCAGGGAAATCGGAACTACCGCTGTGTATGGAGCGGAAGTTCCGATAAATCGGAACTACCGGCGTTGGAAATAGGATCTTCCGATTAATCTGGGTTTTGGTCTCGGCTGAAGGAAATCGGAACTTCCGCACAAGGGTAGCGAGTGTCCGATATTTCGACATTGAGTGTTCTCTCGAGTTGCTAATCGAATTAATTATCCGAAAGTCGGATGTTCCGAAGATCGGAAGTACCGCAATGTTGAGTGCGGAACTTCCGATAATCCTGACGAGTGCGGATGTTCCGGAAATCGGAACTTCCGCTGTGGTAAGTGCGGAACTTCCGATTGTGTCCGTAATCGCGCAGAAGATTAATTTGTGATTTTGATTTTGTATGAGTTTGAGTCTTATACAATTATTTATGCTATGATATTGTGCAATGCTATGTGATGTGTTTTTGTTCTGTGTTGATCGCAGGCATCAAGATGGAGTCGTGGCGAGACACGTGGACCGGACTAGGCGCAGGAGGCGTTGAGGTCGAACGGCCTGGATGTGTCAAGACGGCGTGAATCTTGAAGCGGTTAGCAGTCGTGCACAACAAGGTGTACGGAGGCTTCGGAAGGTGCGCAAGGGGCGAAGGGTCTTTTCGCAAAGCGCAAAAGTGGAGGTGGTTCCGCTCGGTGTAGCGGGCTTAATGGGTTGGAGGTCCATTAGCAAAGGCTATAAATAGGGAGAACCTCGAGTTAGGGTTGGACTTTTGAGAGAAAATTAGGTTAGCCTTAGCAAAAGGGTTTGGTTTGCTTTTTGAGAGTTTGTTGAGTTGAGAGGATGAATCGAAAATCTTTGTAATCATTCCTCCGTGTTTCCTCCGTAATCTCTTGATTCTATCAATGAAACTCAAGTCTTGATTACTCGCTTATGCCTCTCTTATTCCCTTCCTGCTCTTGTTGAATATTTAGGTTTTGATGCATCTTTTGATTCGCCCTATGAAATAGCTTGAAACTTGATATCTAGAGTCGCTTTAATATTGCTAATGCATCCTCAAAGTTTCATGAACTAAGAATCGAGAATCTTGTCTATCGTGGGTTTTGGTCTTTCTTGCCCTTCTTCAAGAAATCGATTTTGGCTTGTTTGTTAAATCTTTGTTTGCGATTCTTCTCCATGAGGTCAAGATGTTGTTTAGGATGATGTCCCGTGAAACTTGACCGAGAAGAGCATTCAAGATTTAGTATTTGGATTTTGGGAAAACCCGAGCGCACTATTCTTTGGTCAGACAATCGAACTTCCGATTGTCCACTACGGATTATCGCAGCGAACTTCCCGACCGATCCCGAACTACCGGAGTGCGGAACTCATCACGGTAGAATCGGACCTTCCGATTGTCGATGTAATAGTCTCAAGTTTGTTTTCATTCTTTGATTTTGCTTCACTCTTTTTAAGAGATCCGAGGGCTTTGTAGATTTCTTTTAAATACAAGAAAGGGGAGTTCTTAATTTTATTGCACCATTCACCCCCTCTCGTTGCCATTTCGGTCCTTCAATTGGTATCGAGCTTGTTAGCTCTTCTTGATAGATCTTAACCGGTCGGTTGAGCCATGGCAACGGACAAGTATTCCACCAAGCCTCCGCTTTTGATGGTCCGGATTACCCTTCCGAAGAGCCGAATGGAAACTTACATCCGTGCTCGTGGGTATGCCATCCGAGAAAGGTGAAGGTTAGATTTGTCGTTCTCGCCGATGAGAACATCAATGCCGGAAATATGGCCGATGTTGAGGCAAATGCTAAGGCAAGGAACATAATCATTCGTGGTTTGAGCGTATGAGTTTGATCGCATTTCTCATTTGATTTACATTTACATCCGGGTGACCTCGATGCATACCATGAGGGCACTACCCAGATTAAGACAGTTCGACAAGACCAGTTCAAGCGTGAATACAAGAAATTTGAGATGCTTGTCGGTGAATCTCTCGACGAGTGCTTCTCGCGTTTTCACAATATTTTGAGCAACCTCCGAGCGGTCGGTCTTACATACCCCGACTCGGATAACGCCGACAGATGCTTTTCGCACTTGATCTTCGTGTTTGGGAGATGAAAGTGACTACCATCAAAGATAGCACGGACCTTCGACTCGACTCTTGATGCGCTTTACTCGCCTCAAGACTCACGAAATTGACATTGTCTCTCAAGGTCGAAGTCACGATCGATGGCTTTAGTCACCGATCCTACTCGGATCTTCTTTCGAGTCGACACGTGGGTTCTCCTAGTCGCTCTCGTGACATAACCGATGATCGCTAGAGCACTTGAGGATGAACAGCTAGCCCTCCTAGCTCTAAGTTTTCTCATGCTTACAAGAGGAGGAGGGATGGTAAAAGAGGAGGTCCTGTGATTTGTTTCGAGTGTGGTGGCCCCAACCACATCCGAGCAAACCGTCCCAAGCTTGGGAAGGGCAAAGGTGACTATGGCGGTCCAAGCAAGAACGACTACATCGACAAGAACCGCAACACGAAGCCCTCAAAGACTGATCAAGGCAAGAAGAAGTTCCGCAACTTTGGGAAGGCAAAGAAGTTGCTCCATCGCGTCCTCACCGCCTCGACGAACTGGACACCGGCGAGGTGGAGGGGTGGAGGACGATGATGGGAAGGACGATCATGATCCCAAGGACGACGGCAACTTCTCCTAAGATGTGCTTCATGGCCCTCGGGCGAATCGAGCGACAATGACTCAGATCTCGACCGACGAGGTTAGTCCCACTTACGACCAGCTTAATGATGCTTTTCTTAAGCTAGGTAGATTTCATGCTAAGTCTAGGCTAAGTGTTCGTGTTGGAGAAGGAAGTAGCTAGACTATCACTGAGCTTACTTTACTTACATCCGCTCCCTCCCGTGATGATTGTGACACTTGTCGTGCTTTGCTTGATGACATGGAAAACTAAGGACCTTGCATGATAGTGTGTCCTCCGAACTTGACATGATTAAGGTAGAGAACATTAGCCTTCTTGTGAATTAGAGATGAGTAGGGTAGCACCTCCTGCATCCACTACTATTGAGGCTCGCTTGCACCTCATGTGAGGTTAAGGACAATTGCTTAGAGGTCTTTATACCATGTTGCTTGATCCGCTGAAACTTGTGAAAATTGTAATAATCTCAAGATGAACCTAAACGGCAGATCACAAAATTGTCAATTCCAAGTCGCGCTACTAGAGCCTATTGTTTCTTGTTTAAACCGCCCTAAGTTAATCAATAACTAGAATCAGATTCAAGAAGTTTCAAGAAATGATTGATCACAAGAATAAATTGGCTCAAGATGCTTCTAAGAATCTTGTTAGCTCACCATGCAAGCAATGTAATAAACTAAAATGTGATTTGATTGCTTTGGATGAAAAATGTGTGAAGCTAACTAAGGACCTTCTAGAGACACAATCATCCGCTTGTATTGTGTGTCTTTGGGAAGAAGTCTAAGGGTTTGGTAGAGACGCCTAGCAACGTGAACCAATCTGTTAGCGTGAGGACTGTTTCAAAGTCTGTGCGTGCACAAGCCAATCTTTCCTCTCGTTGTTGGTTCTTCTTCCGCTCCCTTACCTTTCTTGTCCCTTCTTCCCCTCGCTCTTCTTGCACCTCTCTCTTTGGGAGTGTCAAGATCTTATGAACACTCTCGAGAGGTTTGTAGGAGGCAAGAAGAAGCTCAATCTCATTCTAGACAAATCTAAAATTTGCGATTTAATCGTGGTCTAGGATATGATATCCGGAGGATATGAGGAAGCATCCACCGTCGTGCTCAAAACCATAGCACTGTGTGTGATCAAAACTAAGCCAGGATCGAGAAAGTAAATTTTAAGTCGTGGGTTTTGTTCAAAGGATTTCGACAAAGAAGGTGATTCCACTGCAGCTTTCGCCTCGTAAGGCGAAGTATCATTGCACCTTCACGTAAAGATGGACATTTAGTTGATCATTGCTTCAGCGCCAAGATCGCGTAGAGATCGTGTTGAGTCTCTTAGGCACATTCGTGGTCACCCTGCATCTTGAGTACACCTAAGACCAACACGAGGTTTAGATTTGTTCCATCTCGATGATTTTGGGCAAGATCGAGGACTTGGTTTTTCCGAAGTTTTACGAGTTTCGTCCTCATGCTCCCTTTGGTCGTAATCTCCGCCGCCCCGAGGGTAGATCTCGCTTTTCCTTTCGAGATAGCTACCCATGGCGAGATCAAGATGTTATCGCACTTGACTCGCTCTTCCATAGCAAATCGGATTCAAAGAATAGTCGAGATCTTTTGACTTGTTGAGTGACAGAGAGCGAGGGTAGATAGAGGTCGGCCTTGCTTGACTACTTCATCTGTTCGCGTGTTACTCAAGATTGGGTGCCAAAATCACCGTTGATTCACCCCAAGATCGAGACTTTACTGCTTGACTCGTGGTCACGGCCGGGAAGGGAAAGGTATGGATTGTAGACTCGGTTGTTCACGCTCATATGACCGGTGAGTCTCGTTGGTTTTCTTCCTAGCCCGCGCTCCGGTGATGAGACGATCACCTTCGAGATGCTTCATTTGGGCGCGCCATCGCTAAAGGTACTGTGAGCATTAATGATTCTTTTATTTTAAAAGATGTTGCCTTAGTAAGTAAGCCGCAGATAATCGCTTTCGCCTCTCACCACCGATGACGGTTTCGAGGTGAGCTTTAAGAAAACAATTGCAAAATTCTTGATTCTTCTGTAGTCTAGTTTATGGATTTCTCGATATGGGAGGATCTTTCGTGCTGATTTTTTCGGATCTTCCGTGATCCTCTCCGATGTTTAATTGCTTCAATCCCGTGATTTGACTTTCTCGCATAGGAGACTTGGTCATATAGGATTTGATCATCCGACCGAGTTAGCGGCCACGATCTCATTCGTGGTTTGCCAAACTCAAAATGGTCAAGGATCTTGTTTGTGCTCCTTGCCGCACGGCAAAATGGTTGCCGCTTCACATCCTCGATTCATAAATGACTATGACAGATGCACGTGTCAATCGCCCATATGGACACAAGATGGGACCGGCTAGAGTGCGGTCGAAGGGAGGAAGTGGTACGTACTTGTCGTGGTCGATGACTTCTCGAGGTATTCTTGGGTGTTTTTCTTAGCCTCAAGGATGAGACGCTTACTCTTTTTCGTGGTCTTTTAGTAGGCTTTCGTTGAGCTCCTGTGCATTACGAGCAACCGCAGACCGATAATGGCACGAGTTCAAGAATTCCTACTTTGAGAGTTTTTGTGGTGAGACAGTGTAGAGCACCGCCTGTCTCCATACGCCCCCAACAAAATGGCGTTGTGGAGAGGAAGAACCGCACTTGGTCGAGATGGCCGTGACGATGCTTGATGAATACTCTACACCTAGGAAGTTTTGGGTGAGGCAATTGCTACCGCTTGTCATGTTTCTAATGAGTTTTTCTTGGGCACTCTTGCATCGCACTTCTTATGAGTTGAGATATGGGCGAAACCCAGGCCTCGCATTTTCGTGTGTTTGGTTGCAAGTGTTTTATTCTCAAGTCCGGGAACCTAGATAAGTTCGAGTCACGATCTTGTGATGGGATCTTTCCGGGTTACTCGATTTCTTCTCGTGCCTATAGAGTGGAATCATGAGTCTAGTAAATTGTTAGAGACCGTGAGGTGACCTTTGATGAGGCCAGTCCGGGGACTAGGCCTGATATCTCAGGTTCCCTAGAGCAGTCTGAGTCCATCTTTGTGGACGAAGAGGAAGACGGAGATGAAGGTTGTCTACCTGATCCAGTTCTTCCTCCTCCTCTTGAGGTGCCTTCTTCCACCGCACTCGAGGAGATCACCTTACCTTTCGCTTCTTCCAAGCTAGTGGCTCTGTCCCTATCTTGTCTCGCTAATGAGGTAGAGACCACTTCTTCATCTCACCCCGACCTCCAAGACACATTCAAAAGGACCATCCTTCAGAGAGATAATTGGAGATCTTTTGAGCGAGTCACTGCTCAAAACGGCATGTCTCTATTCTGTCTCCATTCTGCCTTTGTTGCCTCGTTTGAGCCCAAAGACGTTTGTCATGCTCTTTATGATGAGTCATGGACTAACGCCATGCACGAGGAATTGGAAAACTTTGAAAGGAACAAGGTCCGTCCCTTGTTGAGCCCCTCAAGGTCACAATATCATTGGGACCAAATGAGTGTTCAAGAACAAGCAAAGTGAAGATGGGTTAGTTATTCGAAACAAGGCTAGGCTGGTAGCTCAGGGGTACTCTCAAGTTGAGGGTCTAGATTTCGAAGAGACTTTTGCCCCTGTAGCTAGACTTGAAGCCATTAGAATCTCGCTTGCCTTTGCGACTTCTAAGGGTTTCAAGCTTTACCAGATGGATGTCAAGAGTGTCTTCCTCAATGGCCTTATTGAGGAAGAAGTCTATGTGAGATGACCTCTGGTTTCGAGAACCCCAAATACCCTAACCATGTCTACAGCTTTCCAAAGCTTTGTATGGACTCAAGCAGCTCCCGAGCTTGGTATGAAAGGCTTAAGTCCTATCTCACGAGCCATGGTTTTGAGATGGGTAAAATTGACAAAACCTTGTTCATTCGCTGCCTTGGCACCGATCTTACCTTCGCCCGGATCTATGTGGATGACATTATCTTTGGCGGCTCCTCGCGTGCTCTCTTTCCAGCTTTTCCGATGTCATGAGCTCTGAGTTTGAAATGAGCATGATGGGCGAGTTGAGCTTCTTCCTTGGCTTCCAAATCAAACAGACTCGGAGGGTACCTTTCTTCATCAAGGCAAATACACTCGAGACCTCTGAAGCGCTTCGACATGAATGATGGAAAGCCAAGATCAACTCCGATGGCATCTACAAATGCTCTAGATCCGGATGAAGACGGCGAACTCGTTGACCAAAAGGAGTTCAGAGCATGATTGGCTCTCTCTTGTACCTCACACCTCGAGACCGGACATACATTTTTCTCGTGTGTCTTTGTGCTCTGTTTGAGCTTCTCCTCGCAGATCTCATCGACGGGAGGTGAAACGCATCTTTCGGCACCTTCGAGCTACCATTGACTATGGCATCCGGTACTCTTCCTCTTTTGTCTATCTCTTAGAGCCTTCTCCGATGCGATTTTGTCGGGTCAGAGGATAGATAGGAAGAGCACTTCGGCACTTGCCAATTCATTGGCACTTCTCTTGTCTCCGGTCGTCAAGGAAGCAATCCGGTGTTGCGCGATCCACCGCAGAGGCCGAGACGCGTTGTCGCACCGTTCTTTGTAGTCAAGTGCTTTGGATGGTCTCGACCCTGCAGGATTTTGGACTATCTATCGACTGCGTTCCACTCCTTTGTGATAACACGTCTGCGATTTGCATTGCCAAGAACCCAGTGCAACATTCTCGAACCAAGCATATTGATATCAGATATCACTTTCTTCGAGACCATGTTGAGAAGGGTGACATTGTGCTCCAATTTGTGGAGAGTGAGCACCGGCTGGCGTGATATCTTCACTAAGCCTCTGGATAGCTCTCGGTTTTCAGCTCTGCGGGGAGAGCTTGGGGTGGTTTGTCCTTACGGACTGCTGTGAGGAGGAGCTTTGTGCTACTATTATATTATATTATATTATATTATATTATATTATATTATACTATGACTCCTTTCTGGTTTCATTTTGGGTCAAGTCCTTCCAAAGATAGGTTAGAGTGGTTCACTTGCCAAATTGCTTTGATGACTACTTCTTGTCTTGTGCTTCTAGGATCTTTGCTTATTAGTTGTTTCTTCCTTCTCTAAGTAGAGCTTACTCACTTCTTATAGGTTCTAGCAGGGGTCGGGCCACCCTTGGGTAGACAGGGACAGTGTTTGCTCCTTAGTGTATGAGTTGATCAGCTGATAGTCCTAGAATCATATGGGGTAGATAAGGACCTGTCTGAGCGATAGTTTTCTCTATATCTTTTCTATGCTCTAAAGGACTGCCTTTTCTGTTTTTCCATACTCTTAATTATGTCATAACTCAACCTGAATTAAAAGAAGCATCTCATTCTGAAGGGAATCTGAATTTTTGTGCATTTCATTCCGCATTGCATTATAATCAAATGGAGCCTTGTTTATTATCCCTTATGATATGTTTTCACTGTTTTTACATCTTGCCATGATTTATGCTAAACTGCTAGATCTATCATGACTTTTTATGTGTAGTTTAGTCTTTGCCATGCTAAGGTGTTTAAAAATGCTAAACTTGAATTAAAATCTTGTCATGATAAGCTCTTGAGACTAGTCTGGTTGAAACTATCCTTTTATGATTTTCGCCATGTCAAGTAGGCTGAGTTGAGTCTTGAATCTCCATTGAACTGTTGAGTAAGCTATGTCAGTTTGTTAAGAAACTTGACTTCTCTTTAATCGCTGGTCTAAAAATTTCAAAAGCAAAATGATCTCTTTTGTGCGAAAAACCGATCTCACCAAATCTTTCTCATGAGATCTTGCCATTGCACTAGGCATGAACTCGGGGAGCCTTGATGACCTAAGATCACCTCCTTAAGTCTGTTGCTTGGAGTGGTCGCATAAGGCTTGGGATCTAGCACATGGCTAAAAAAAAATGGTTGAAGCTTAGGAGGCAGTTGTGGATGGCATCTAGTCCAGAGCTTGCTTTACTGAGATAAAACCATAAAAAGTCTTCTGAAAAAGAAAAATATGCTAAAATTGCTTATCTTCAAAGAGACCGAGTTCTGGATAAAATGAGTCTTTCTTCAACTGGTAGCACTCTAAACTGTTCAGTATGAGTCTTCTTGGTTCAACTTAGATTATTTGACATGGCTTGCATCATCCTTGGATATCTTTAGCTAGATTTCAATCTTGACTTAATTGACCTGCTAAAGAATTGGATCATTAATCAGATTATGGATTTTCTGTCTTAGCTATTCTCTACATCAATTGTCATGATCTTGATAGCATTCTTCTGAGTTATGGCTTGGTGTAATTCTCAAATAATCATTTTGGATAATCTACATGGCTCCTAATGCTTAAAATGAACTTCATATAGTCTTTTCCTCCCTTTTCTACATATTGATGATTTTATTGCCAAAGGGGGAGAATTTTTGTGAGAAAAAGCCTTCTGGAGAAAAGCCTTGAGTTTTGTGCGAAAATTGCTCTTTCATCTCATCTCAAGTCTTTCTCTTTGTCAACTTGGTCTTGAGCTTAACTACTCTTGTTTAGACCTTGGTTGACTTTAAACTCAAACTCATCTTATGCTTTTTCGGTGATTGTCAATATACTCATCAAGGGGGAGATTGAGAGACCATGTGAGAGGTCCTCCACTCTGAGTGATGAGTATTTGACAAGTGTGTTGATTAGATTGAGAGTTGGGTTTTTAGGTTTGGACTGTTTCTGGGCTGAGTCAGGGAAATCGGAACTACCGCTGTGTATGGAGCGGAAGTTCCGATAAATCGGAACTACCGGCGTTGGAAATAGGATCTTCCGATTAATCTGGGTTTTGGTCTCGGCTGAAGGAAATCGGAACTTCCGCACAAGGGGTAGCGGAGTGTCCGATATTTCTGACATTGAGTGTTCTCTGAGTTGCTAATCGGAATTAAAAGTCGGATGTTCCGAAGATCGGAAGTACCGCAGTGTTGAGTGCGGAACTTCCGATAATCCTGACGAGTGCGGATGTTCCGGAAATCGGAACTTCCGCTGTGGTAAGTGCGGAACTTCCGATTGTGTCCAGAACTGTGCAGAGAAGATTAATTTGTGATTTTGATTTTGTATGAGTTTGAGTCTTATACAATTATTGATGCTATGATATTGTGCAATGCTATGTGATGTGTTTTTGTCTGTGTTGATCGCAGGCATCAAGATGGAGTCGTGGCGAGACACGTGGACCGACTAGGCGCAGGAGGCGCTGAGGTCGAACGGTCGGGATGTGTCAAGACGGCGTGAATCTTGAAGCGGTTTGCAGTCGTGCACAACAAGGTGTACGGAGGCTTCGGAAGGTGCGCAAGGGGCGAAGGGTCTTTTCGCAAAGCGGCAAAAGTGGAGGTGGTTCCGTTCGGGTGTAGCGGGCTTAATGGGTTGGAGGCCCATTAGCAAAGGCTATAAATAGGGGAGAACCCTGGAGTTAGGGTTGGACTTTTGAGAGAGAAAATTAGGGTTAGCCTTAGCAAAAGGGTTTGGTTTGCTTTTTGAGAGTTTGTTGAGTTGAGAGGATGAACTGAAAATCTTTGTAATCATTCCTCTGTGTTTCCTCTGTAATCTCTTGATTCTATCAATGAAACTCTGAAGTCTTGATTACTCGTTTATGCCTCTCTTATTCCCTTCCTGTTCTTGTTGAATATTTAGGTTTTGATGCATCTTTTGATTCGTCCTATGAAATAGCTTGAAACTTGATATCTAGAGTCGTTTTAATATTGCTAATGCATCCTCAAAGTTTCATGAACTAAGAATCAGAGAATCTTGTCTATCGTGGGTTTTGGTCTTTCTTGCCCCTTCTTCAAGAAATCTGATTTTGGCTTGTTTGTTAAATCTTTGTTTGCGATTTTTCTCCATGAGGTCAAGATGTTGTTTAGGATGATGTCCTGTGAAACTTGACCTGAGAAGAGCATTCAAGATTTAGTATTTCGGATTTTTGGGAAAAACCCGAGCGCATTGTTCTTCGGTCAGACAATCGAACTTCCGATTGTCCACTACGGAATTATCATGAAGCGGAACTTCCGACCGATCCGGAACTACGGAGTGCGGAACTATCACGGGTAGAATCGGACCTTCCGATTCCGATGAAACGATCAAGTTTGTTTTCATTCTTTGATTTTGCTTCACTCTTTTTAAGAGATCCAGAGGGCTTTGTAGATTTCTTTTAAATACAGTAAAGGGGAGTTCTTAATTTTTATTGCACCATTCACCCCCCCTCTGTTGCCATTTCGGTCCTTCAGTTGTAAACCTCATTACGCACCTAGTTGAGGCGGACGTGTCTTTCTCCTCCAATATGTTGATGTCAGAAGTCGTCAATTAGGTTGGCTATCCAGTTAGCTACAGCAAGGTCCGACGAGCCAAGTAGAAGGTCAACGAGACCATGTACGAGACATACGAAGATGCGTACAACCTTGTGCTGAGATTGCTTCACTAGATTGCCGGATCAAACCCCGGTACATACATAAACAAGCTTGACCGTGAAGATGTTGGAAAAGGGCCCAACCGCTTCATACTGGGCCGGGTGTTCTGGGCTTTCGCTCAGGCCATCGGGGGCTTCAAGTTCTACCGTCCTGTGTTATCGATGGATGACACTTTCCTCACAGGGAGGTACAAGGGTATCATCCTCACCGCGGTGGCGGCCGATGCGAATGACTAGCTTCTCCCAATTGCATTTGCCATTGTGGAGAGCGAGAACACATCCAGCTGTCTGTGGTTCTTGGAGAACGTGAAGAGGGCGGTGGTGGGAGACCGGCCCATCATCTACCTAATCACAGACCGCAATGCTGGGTTGTTGGCGGCCATCAACACCGTGCAGCGTGGGATGGATCCGTCTCACTAGTGGAACGACGTGCAATCCAGGTGGTGCATGAGGCATCTTGCATCTAACTTGTTCACGCGGTTCTGCAGTCAGGAACTCATGAAGACGTTCAAGACATTATGTTTGCAGAACCAAAGGCAGAAGTTTGAGTCCATTTGGAGAGACCTCGAACTCCGGACTATGAGGCATACAAGGGAGTCCACTCCAGAGGGGGAGCAACCCAGTAGTGCCATAAGCTTCCCCGAGTGGATTAATGTTCATGCTCCTGAATTAGAGAAATGGTCCCCCCTCTATGACACAGACGGTGCGAGGTATAGGATTATGACGACCAACATGTTTGAGGTCTACAACAGCGTCCTCAAAGGTGTGCGGTGCCTCCCTATCACCGCAATCGTCCAGGAGACATGGAATCTCACTGTTGGTTATTTCGTCAATAGAGCCACCGCAGCCAAGCGACAGATGGACGAAGGCAAGTAGTGGTCCGAGAACATGCAGAGACACATGGACCAGAAGATGGAGAAGGCCTGAATGCATAACATCCAGGTGATCGACGGCCTCAGGCGGAGGTATGAGATCAGGCTTCGACAGAAAATACATCAACAGTCATGCCAGGGGGAAAGGAAATAGGCATGCACAATGGGTGATGTGGCGACATACACCTGCAACAAGCCGAAACTCCTCCACAAGCTATACTCGCATGTGTACAAGGCATGTGCGCAAATGAGGCAGATGTCTACGCCGTACATCTCTGAGTTCTACGACATGCAGCACCTATTCGGTACATGGAGTGGAGAGTTTCACTCGTATGGCTTGGGAATGAACTGTAAAGATCTTTGACAGGACATGGTGCAATGGGGGCCCAACAAGGACTAGAAGAGAATAGGGAGGGGGCGACGGCAGACGCGGCGCTTCCAGAACGACATGGATGCTAGTCAACATACCAGTATTAGCCACACAATAAAGTGCAGGATATGCAAGACCACTGGGCACTCAATGAAGGATTGTCCCAATAGACCCAGCTCGTCCAGTCGTCATTCAGTGTCGTAATGTAATATTTTTTTGCCTTGTTTGTTATGTATAGCGCAAAATTCTATGATACCCAACTATGGACTCTTCGGCAAACTTCTACGTGAGGGTGTTGCAGAAGCACAAGTGGCTTGCGCAGAAGAAGAAACATCTACAATACCCAATTATATACAATTTGCATCCTTGTTACATTTCTTACTGTACAATCCACTCACATCATGAAATCGCAGGACATGGACAACTTCTACACTCACCGCCACCGTGGGCAGCTCCGAGACAAGGGGCACTCGCTATGGCGCCGCAGAGACTAGTTGCACACATCGTTAAATAGGACACTCTTTGTCAAATTATCAATTTGTCATGGATGATATGTATTGTATCACAGGCTACATGAGATTGTGCATGAACCAACTGAGGGAAATGCGTGACGTGCAGATCATATAACGATGTATAGTAGCCTTTGAAACGCACATGAGTCAGAGGTTACGGTACATCGTTATATGATCTACATGCCACATATTTCCCTCAGTTGGTTCATGAACAACCTTATCTAGCCCGTCGTACAATATAGTATTAAAGAATATCATCCACATTAAACCGATAAATAAACAAAGAGTATCCTATTTGATCGAGTTACATGTGATAATACCCCTCCACCTTCATCCCGGTTCATGCACAAGCTTATCTAGACTTTGGTATATCCCGTGTTATGCGATTATGTTTGGGTATATTTGTATTCATATTTTGTTTTACTATATTTGTACAAGTATTTTGGTTGTTACGTGTGTACTCCAGTGCTATATTGTATATCAACATCTCCAATGAAGTTGCAATGCAACTTTTTTTATACATTCCAAGTCACATGAAATCATGAAACCCTAATTTTCGAAACCTAAAATCAAAATTTTCACAACCTAAATCCTAAATTACAAGAACATATATAAAATTTCTAAAATATTACACAATCAAGTCCACTGCGTGAGGACCATTCAAAATAAAATCTATAATTTTTGGATCTCATTTTCTACATTTATTGATTCATACGAACATGATACTTATGCGAAATAGCGAAAACAATTATAAATGAATAAAATTATGAAAACTTTACACAAGCAAGTACACGGTGTCGGGAGGCTCCACAAAAAATTTCATATTTTTTTGGACTCATTTGCTGTATTTTAAAATTCATCCAAATTTTAGCCTAACACTAACTGACCTAACTAATTAACTAACCTAATTAAGCCACTAATTGGCTGGCGCATGGCCATGCGCCAAGGGTCGGCGCATGGACACTATGCGCCAACCGCTCAGGTGGCGGAGGGCGGGGCTGAGGTGGCTTGATGTCCGACGTTGGCACACGGTGGCCATGCGCCAGCGGCGCTAAAACTACAAATATGTCTCGCAAATACACGATGAAAAAGTGTTGTATCTGCCAAAAATTATCACTAATCAAACTTTTGGCAGATACAACACATTTTGAACCCGTATTTGCAAAAATGACCAAACACAAGCTGTATTTGCACATATAGCACTGTTGCCGCACGACAACACCTCCACCACCGCTATGTGGCCTCCCCCAGCCAGCCCCACCGCCGCGTCGGTTTTTTCTTTTTTAAAAAAAAAATTATTTATGCATAATTTTTGTAGGAATTTTTAAATATAGCAAATAGACACTAAAAATTATGATTTTTTGTGGAGTCTCTTGACTCAGTGTACTTGCTTGTTTATTTTTTTTTTTCAAAATTTAGCCCGTTTTGAATTTTTCTCAAAAAAGAAAGAAAGAAAGAAAAAAAGGAAAAAAATATTACATGGTTGTCGTACGGTAGTAGTGAGGAAACCATGTGCTACAGTGTAGTTGCCGCACTACCACCATATTATAGCAATTTTTTCTTTTTTTTAACAAAATCATTTATTTATAATTTTTGTATAAATTTTCAAATATAGCAAATGGGCTCCAAAAATTATGAAATTTTCTATGGAGTCTCCAGAAAAGTATAATTGCTTGTGTAATTTTTTTTAAAAATTTATACATTGTAACATTTTTTCAAAAATTCGTTGAATTATGCTATTTATAGTAATCTTGTAATATAGAAAATGAGATCCGAACATTATGAATTTTTTTAAAAGGCTCCTTACACAGTGGACTTAATTGTTTAATATTTTTTTAGAATTTCACATATTCTGAAAATATCTTAAAAATTATGGGTTTAGGTCTCGAAAATTAGGGTTTTATGTTTCAAAAATTAGGCTGCACCTTCATGGCAAACTATATTTGACTGTAATCTCAAGCATCTTTGTGAATTCGTTTTCTGATAATGCAACTGAAAAACCGTAATGCAACTAATAATAAAAGCCACAATGGGACACACCTGATTTTTTTATTGTAATTTTGTACACACCTGATAAAAAGCCACAATGCAAACATTGTCAATACTATACAATTATTTTGTACACACCTGATAAAAGCCACAAGTTTGCCATGAAGGTGCAGCTATGTTGACATACTACTATTATTTAGATTTTCGATACCATACTATTTTTTTTTTCGCTCCGAGTAGAATTTGAACTCCTATACAAGTACTAATTAAACTGCCAATAATAGTAGTATTATTAGTACTACTCGGAGCGAAAGAAAATAGTATGGTACCGAAAATCTAAATAATAGTAGTATGATTAGTACTAATATAGAAGTTCAAATTATGTCACCACTGCTATAGCAATCCTGCTGCACCTAGAGTGGTCTATATGGTACTAAACTTCCCACATTCCAAGTCACATGAAATTATGAAACCTAAAACCCCAGTTTTTGAAACCTAAACCCTTAATTTTCGAGATGTTTTCAGAACATATAAAATTCTGAAAAATATTACACAATCAAGTCCACTATGTAAGGAGCCTTTAAAAAATTCATAATGTTTGGACCTCATTTTATATATTACAAGATTCCTAAAAATAGTATACTTAAATGAATTTTTGAGAAAAAATTCAGAACATATGAAATTTTGAAAAAATTATACAAGCAAGTACACTTTGTCAGGAGGCTCCACAAAAAATTTCATAATTTTTGGATCCCATTTACTATATTTAAAAATTCCTACAAAAATTATACATAAATGATTTTCATTTTTTTTTTGCTATAGTGGTTGCCACACGGCTGTAGCATTTTTTTTCCCTTTTGAGAAAAATTCAGAACAGATTAATTTTTTAAAAATTACACAAGCAAGTACACTAGGGTTAAGATGCTACACGGAAAAATTAATAATTTTTAAAACTCATTTGCTATATTTAAAATTTTTATATAAAATTTTATATAAATAATTAAAAAAAGAAAAACCAACGTAGCGGTGGGGCTAGCTGGGGGAGGCCACGTGGAGGCGGCGGAAGCGTTGCCACGTGACTGTCGTACGACAATGGTTGCCACAGCCACAGCTAACGTGGCACGCGGGGAGGTGTTGCCGCAACGGTGTTATATGTACAAATACAGTTCATGCATGATTATGTATGCAAATACATATTCAAAACGTGTTGTATCTGCCAAAAATTCATCAAACATGTCCTATATATTTATATATCTTTAGTATAGTATAGCAAGTTAGCTACAGCACAGATAAAAAAACACAAGATCAATTTAATAAAACAACTTTGATGTTCATCGACTACATAAAATTTTACATGAAAGAAAAATCCACGTCCGACCGACAAAAAACCTCATTTTCACACGACATCATCCAACTATCCAAACATGCTTTCCACGCTGCGATTCTGGCAGCAAGATAGACGAGCTCTGTTCCCATTTTACCCCCTAGAATACCCCCTTATTATAACCGCCTCCCTTCCTTCTTCCTACCTTCCCCTCTCCTCCCTCGCCTTCTCGAGGAAGCCTCCGCCGGCTAGGGTTACGGCCACCGTCCTCCCGCGCTCCGCCCCCCCCTTTACAGAGGTGGCGGCGCGCATGGCTGGCGGCGACGTGTCGACGACGGCGGGGGCGGCAGCGGAGGCGGAGATGGACCCGGACTTCGCGCGCGGTGGCGGGGGCCCCAGCTTCGAGTTCGCGTTCAACTCGGTGAACTTCTCCGACAGGGTGCTGCGGATCGAGGTCGTTGCTGGCGACGACGCGCCGGGGTCCAGCTGCAACGGCGGTGGAGGGTCCCTCGCCTATTGGGTGCGCCACCGCAAGCGCCGCCGCGAGGAGCTCCGCAAGGATAAAGGTGCGTAGAGTGATCTCCCCGTGGTTAGATGGATGAAGTTGTTGTTAATCGTGTGATTCTTTCTGTTGTTTGATGCGATTAGTATGGGGAATTGTGGGGAATTTTGTGGCCTTTTTGGGATTTTTTGGGTAGAAATTTTGTTTTTTTAGGTAGCTGATCCTTTATTGGGGATTAGTGATTGGGGCAAGGGAGAAGCGAAGCAGGGGAATTCATAAATTTTTAGCTGTTGTGGTGTAAATGTAAGAGTTGTCTGACATCGAAATTGTTCTCGGCAGAATCAATACCAAATTTATTCAGATGGAGCAATTAACATATTATATATTGTCCATACTTTAAGCTAGATTGCAGCAAATCTTGTTTAGTCACATATGTGGATGTAGCAGTGGTGTTCAAACATCAAACCATTCTAATTGAGAATGGCCACTAGACAACAAAGGGGTGAAACCATGCAACTTAGAAAATAATAACTTGTATGTGATAGGCCTGTACGTTGGTGAGATACATGCAGCATATGGGTAGGTATGCTTCATGCAGGATATGGGTAGGTATGATTCATGCAGCATGTAGGTAGGTATGATTCATGCAGCATGTAGGTAGGTGTGATTCATGCAGCATGTAGGTAGGTGTGATTCTGATTCATGTAGCATACTTCAGCCTTAGGTTTTTAAGGGACAAGGTGATCAATTGTTTGACAAAAAAATGCGGGATACTGGAGAAGGTAGGTTGTTGCTTGACACGTAACCCGAGGATGACATCTTTGTAGTTTTGCTTGTGTGTGTGCATTGGAACTGTGGTTGTTGAAAGTTGTATCACGAAATGTAGACCTTTGGGTATTGGCACCCCATAATAGTAAATGTTTGATGCATTATGTCCGGATCAATGGATTACCTCTCATAATTTAGCTATTGTAGTTTAACTTGATTGTCTTAATCTATGTATGAATGTTTTTTCTTCCTTAGTTCCTATACCTAGTTGTATTTTTTTGAGTAACTTGTATAATACTGTATACATTTGAGATACCTAGAGTTCTTTCTTTGTGGACTGCTCTTGTGTTTTCATAAGTTTATTGGATGCTTTGTATGGTATGTAGAGGGCTGCAGTCATGAAAGTCCTGCTGTGCTTAGTGTGAGTGCACATTGTGCTGCACATAAGATGCTTTGCATGCGAGGCAAGTTATTCAGAATTCAACTACCAGACTGTCTACTGCTTTGTCATGCGATTAATAATAGTTTTCGGATATCTCCTTAGGGTATATTTTTGGAAGGGGTATATTACTTAAGAAATTAAGAAAATATTTGTTTGAGTGGAAATAAAAAGGAAATAAGATTACAGTTTCTCAACACAAGGAGATAAAATGACACAGATTTGTTAGCATATGTTGAAGTACTGCTTGTCCCAAACAATAGCCCCAGATTTCTTCCATTCTGGGTTTCTTAAAGACCAATTACATTCTTTGAAATTATTAAATTTGTAGTTGTTTGAAGGCACATGGTATGCTTATTGGTTCTGATAGTCATGATATTTCTTTAGTGCTTTCTGTCGTTTTGTGCTTCTTATGGTCAATTCCAAAGTTCAACTTGACTTCCAGTTAGTGCCACAAGTTATGTCTTGTTTATGGCAGCATGATGACAGCATGATTTCTGATGAAAGACCTCTTTTACTATCAATTTCCATCTGCAGAATCTGCAACACACATGTCAGACCAGGCAAATTGCAATGAAGTCGAAGCAGAAGAATGTGATGCATCGAAGAAAATCAAGAGGAACCTGTAGCAATGATAGAAGAAGAATCTCCACCTAGCGTTGCCCAAGATGGTATGTACAACTGAAAGTTTTAGTACTTATTGCCCTATGTGGATAGTTCATAGTTTTAATCTTCCTGTTATAATTGTGGGGCAATTCATTATATATCATTGAATAACTTCGAATCTTCATAATATGCTATCTTGGCCTCAGCGACATGTGTGTCACCTCACAATGAGTGGTATATTGTGAATCATGTAGTTATTCAGTGGTATATTATGAATTTTCTCAATAATTATTGGTCAAGTTTGTCACAAAGCGTTCTCTGTTGGAAATGCATTGTCTATTTAAGCTTTTGACCAAACTTTATTTGTAGGAAAATTTTGATTTATCTACTGAATCAAATTTATTTTGGGTTAGTTTAGATTGAAATGTCAGATAATTCAGGAAAGAAATTTGATTGATCATTATATCAAATCTTTTAATTTTTATATTTTTAAATGTAATGACAAAACAAATAATAATAACAAATTATTATCAAATGTGTTATTGGCTTATTGGATGTGTATTCAAAACGAAGAAGAAATTGTTTCATAACCTCTTTTTTTTTTCCTAAAAAAATGATTTTATTAGTAAGTATGATCCTTTATATACTTGGAGTGGAGGTGTGGAGGGAGGGCTCCCTAGAACTCTCCACAACCCTGTTCCCTGTTGCACATTTAAGGCCAATATTAGTCTGTTATTTTTTGTGGAAACATTTAAGGTCAATATGAGCCTGCTTGGTAATCACTTATTTAGTTATTTTTAAGGGCCTGTTTGGAAGAGGGGGATTGCTCTAGGACTTTTCAGGATTTTGTTCAAATTTAAATTAAATCATAAGGATTTGGATCCAAAGCCCCCCTTTCCAAACAAGCCCTAAGGGGTACGAATACCTGTGGTATACTGGTATACACCAGCATATTTGGAACTGGCACAATCTGCTGATCAACTTGGTAGCCCTTGGTTGCGTGTTTTTCCACACGTGCAACATACTGGTTACAGGTCAATGCTGGCAAGGTACCCACCAACTCTTAGTTAACCCCTTGTTTCCTCTTTAGTTACTTGAACTTGCTTCTGCTACCAGTTGCTTGTGTGGTATGAAATATTAATTAATTAGGTAACACTTGGTGTGGTCTTTGTTACTTGAACGCAGTTATATGAAATTGTAATAGGATCCTTGGGGTAACGTTTATGATTGCTTTACTCAGTGAGCTACAAGCATGCTTAGATTGCTGGAAGCAGCTAAAATGAGTTCTCAATTTTTGTGATGTTTTATTACCATGTCTTCTGCTAATTTACGTCTTGATTTTTCTGATACCCTGTCTCTCTAAAGGTTGGTAAATCTGCACAAATAGAAGAACAGTGTGTTACAAGTATTTTTTAACAGCAGAAAACCTGTCTACTGATTCTGTTCTTTCCCTTCTCCATGCTTATCCTTTATTTCTGTGACCTTGGTATTTCGCAGGTGATGATGGACAAAGTATCGATGCATCTTGGACCATGGTGGGTACACCAGTTTTACGAGTAAAGACCATTTATATCAGTTCGGCAATTCTTGCTGCAAAAAGTCCTTTCTTTTTTAAGGTAATTCTGATAACCTTCTTAAATGCATTTGTTGTGTCCTCTAATCAGTTCACTGTTAACTTTCTAATAAGGTTAATGCATTATTCTTAGCTTTTCTCAAATGGCATGAAAGAATCTGATCAGAGGCATGCAACCCTTACAATTACCGATTCAGGTAATGTGATAACTCTAGTGAAGTCCAATATTGTTCCTTTTATAATTGATTCTAATTTGCTATTGTGATTGTATTATCATTATTATATACTTTTATATTAAAATAAATGATTATTTACAGTAAAGAAGGGATTCTGTTTCTGAGTTTCTACCGCTCTTCTTTTTGTTTCTTTGATAATGAAATGGTTAATCCCCACGCACACGCACCCCACCATTGACTTACAAATGGATATTTTGTGTACTCTGCTGTACGAGGCACACCTTTCCTCAATCCTTAGGTACAAAAAAAAGATGTCCCTTTTTTGTTTAGTTCTTTAGTGAACTGTTTCTTTAATCCTCAATTCCTTATGCCTCGTTGTTTTCATTCTACTTGGAACAGAGGAAAATGCCCTTATGGAGCTTTTAAGCTTTATGTACAGTGGAAAGTTGACAACAACTGAGCCCACTCTTCTGCTTGATATCTTGATGGCTGCCGACAAATTTGAGGTTGTTTCTTGCATGAGGCACTGCAGTCAGTTGCTTACAAGCTTGTCTATGACCACAGAATCTGCACTACTCTACCTAGATCTCCCATGCTCCATTTCAATGGCAGCTGCAGTTCAGCCTCTGACAGATGCAGCCAAGGAATTCCTTGCCAACAAATACATGGATTTCACTAAGTGAGTGATCTCCATTGGATGGGGCCACTTTTTTTTTTTCGAGGAAAAGTGTAGGCATTGTTGTCACAAAATCATTTGAAGTGTACTCAAGGCATGGTTTATCTTGTTTCAGGTTCCAAGATGAAGTGATGAACATCCCTCTTGCTGGGATCGAAGCCATCTTGTCAAGTAATGACCTACAGGTGGCATCTGAAGATGCCATCTATGACTTCCTGCTCAGGTGGGCCCGTGCACAATACCCAAAATCGGAGGAAAGGCGTGAGATCTTGAGTTCTCGTTTACTTTCGCTCGTGCGCTTCAGTCATATGACCTGTAGGAAGCTGCGGAAGGTGCTAACATGCACCGATCTAGACCATGAGCAAGCAACTAAGTGTGTCACAGAGGCGCTTCTATACAAAGCTGATGCACCACACCGGCAACGTGCTCTTGCAGCAGATGCAATAACTTGTCGGCAATTTGCAGAGCGAGCTTACAAGTACAGACCTCTGAAAGTGGTTGAGTTTGATCGACCCTACCCACAGTGTATAGCATACTTGGATCTAAAGCGTGAGGAATGCTCCCGACTGTTCCCGTCAGGCCGGATATACTCGCAAGCGTTCCATCTTGCAGGGCAGGGCTTCTTTCTCTCGGCACACTGTAACATGGAGCAGCAGAGTGCGTTCTACTGCTTTGGTCTTTTCTTAGGGATGCAAGAGAAGGGCTCAATGAGTGTGACAGTAGATTATGAGTTTGCTGCAAGGACAAGACCTTCAGGGGAGTTTGTGAGCAAGTACAAGGGTAACTACACCTTCACCGGTGGGAAGGCAGTTGGATACAGGAATCTCTTTGCGATTCCATGGTCGACATTCACGGCTGATGACAGCCTCTTCTTCATCGATGGCATGCTGCATCTGAGAGCTGAGTTGACGATAAAGCAACCGTAGTTGATGCGCCTCGCTCGAGTCCAATTTGTGCAATCGTGGGTATTAGTGCGAAAATGTTGTATGCTTCAGGTATACTGTTGTTTTTTCCATGCGCCTAATGCTTGTTAATAGACAGTTTGGAAATGACATGTAAAAAAAGAAGGCTAAACGCTAGCTGGAGATATGGGAGGAGCAGCCGAAATTACAAACGTGACCTCTTGACTCCAGATTGGATGGCTTCTAACTGGCAGCGTGCTAGAATCTGGGTTGTTTGTCCTCGTTTTTAATTTTGCGGCAATGGACGCGAGTGGGTTTGGTTGTTTATAAGCATGTTAATTAGCTGAAGCAAATATACCTTTCAACATTTTTCTACTCGGAGAATTATGGCGGGTATGACTGGAACCAAACACACTCGTTTAGATCTTCTTCACCTTGCGTGCGGATCTCATCACAAGCAGGCCTGCGTGGCAGAATCGTTGCGCACGACACAGGCAGACGCACCAGGAGACGAGGACCGTAGAGCGCACAGACGAACGCGCTGCAGCGTCGCGGATACGATGCGTTAGTAGCGTGCGCGTGTAGCTAGGCGGTCGCCGTCCGGCGCTGCCATAGCCACAGGCCCGCGACGGCCGACGCCTCAACCCGCCTAGCAACAGCGAGATGACATCCTCCTCTCCTCTCCATTTGCCCGGAGAGATCTCCTCTCCATTTGCCCGGAGAGAGAGAGAGAATCGATTTTGGTGCTGATTTCTGTTCATGTTAGTTGGGCCCGCCCCGTCCTTATCCTGACGGATCCGTCCGATCCTCCCTCTTCTTCACTACTTGTACTCTGCTTCTTTGGCGAGGTAGAGTTGAGATTCTAAATTAGATCAATTTAACTTCGGTACCATTGAATCGTAGCTCAAGATTACTCATATTATAATATAGATATTTGTACTAGCATTACCATACTGATATAATATTTTGCATACTACTTATTTATTTATAGTTTCATTCTAAAAAATTAATATCAATAAATTTTTCTCTAAAATAAAAAATCAGCAAACTCTGGCCTCTAAAAAAAATAAAAAAATAGCATTTTTTTTTGCCCAAACGACTCTACCACGATTGTACTATGCGATTTTACACGATTCTACGCGATTCTACTCTTTGGATCACGACTCTACTACGATTCTACCTGATTTCAATCCACGGTGCGATTTGGATTGACAGACTACCGTGAGTTCGTAGAATCGTAAAACTCTAAGAGTAGGATCATGATTCTAGCTATCTTATTCTTTAGCTCTTTATATATACTGGGACGCTCTTTATATATACTAGGATGATAGCGTGCCTTGCTACGCCGTTCATTTCTGGTTGGTTTGACAACAGGTATAGTCTTCGAATTACATATAATGAGTTCTGTTGTTTTACAGGGTATAGTTTCGTTCGAATATGATTAGTTAGTGTGTGGTGGTGTTAACAGACTGATATATGTTAGCAGTCTCAAATTTAACAATAGGGATGGCAGTAAAATACAGGATTCATAAGATGGTTTATAACGTTCATACATAGTCGTCGTACAGAAGTTCTTCATCCGCGCTCCTCTGTTGAAGAATCCAAGTGAAGCTGGCTAACGTTAGACGTTGGTAGTATGAATGGTACTGAGCTAGCAGCTCTTTCCACAAGAAATGTATCAACCCGAGGGGCTGGTAAGCAGCTAAAACGTGTCCTTATTTGCATATCTTCTTTGTGTGGCTTGGTTTTACTAATTACTGTTAGAATGATCTTATATCAGGCATTTGGCCCAACGGCCAAATGCCTCCCTCTTGATCGCGCCCTGATCGGGGGCGCCCAGCCCATTTTGGCTGGTGGGCCCCTGTCGCCAGCGCCATATAAAAGAGGGGTGGGGGCCGGCGGCACGCGACACGAGGTTCACCGTGCCGCCCGAAACCCTAACCCACAAACCCTAGACCGATCGAAGAAGGGGGCGCTGAAGCGACGGGATCGACCACCGCCGCCTCTACCCCAGTGAAACCGCCGCCGCCCGGGAGACGCCGCCACCAGGGAGACCCCCTCACCGACAAACCGCCATGGCTAACCTTTCATCCTCTACATCGGACGGTAGATCCGAAAACCCTAATGCTCTCTCTCTCTCTCTCTGTTTCTCTCATGAATCCAAAAGAACTCCATCCCAAAAGACTCCAACAATGGTATCAGAGCCCTCTAGGCGTAGATCTAGACGGCAAAAAGAAAAGAAAGAAATAGAAAAAGGGGGATCGAAACCCTAACCCTAGATCTGAAACGGCGGGACTTACCTGGCCGGTATGGGATGGTCGGGCGAGCCGTGGGCTCGCCGTCGTCGTCATTGGGCGAGCGATGAGACCGGCCGAGCCGTGGGCTCGCCGTCGCTCCAAAGCCGCCATCGAGAGCGTCCCGCAGCGTGAAAGGGCGCCAACACGGAGCCGCTGACGGCGGCGCGCTCCTCTCGGGGAGCGCGACGGCGAGAGGCCCGCGATGGCGCCGGTCTTCTTCTTCTCCGCCGCGGCCGTTTCTTCCGCTTCGCGAGCGAAGTGAGAGAGAGGAGAGGAAGAAATGAGATTAGGGTTACGGGGCGCCGCGCGATCGGAGTTTTGTTCCGCCGAAAACGGCGCTCAGCCGTCCGATTCGAAGCGATGGCTGAGATCGCGTTGAGGCGGAACGGATCGGAGAAGGGCGCGGCTACGCTGAAAATTCAGCCGTCGGATGTAAATCCGACGGCTAAAAACGCGTCATGAAAAACCCTAAACGGCCAGGCCGAGGTCGCATGATAATGGGCCAAAATCACGATAATGGGCGAATGGCGGTTTGAACAAAGAACATGGCGGTTTTGTACAAGAATTTGGCGGTTTTGAGCAAGAATTACGAAAAATTGAATTTAATTATTTTTAGAAGTATTATTTGAATGAATTTGATAGAAAAATTGAATAAAATCTCTGTAAATTTTTGCACCAACGTGTTATTTTCCAGAGATTAAATGTGTACAGTTATAATGCTTCTGAGAATGAATTATTTTTAGAATAATTTTATGTTTCCGCTGCAAAAGTTAAATGTTGATTAATTCTTTTAATTAAATTCGAACCAACAGGAGAATTTAATTTTTAAGAATTGTTGTGAATTATGATATTGTTATTTTCGACTAACGTTGATAATAACAAGATTATAATTTTAATTGATGATTTTATGCATTGTTTCTATTTACGCCAAATGGTGATATAGATTTAATGTATAGATAAAATTGTATGTTTTAATTTTAACCAACGTTGAAACTAAGGCATGCAGTTATTGTTATTATAAATGTTCTCACTATATATGGATTGTGTTTTCAGGAGGATATTCTTTGATGGGCTACATCAGAGATATCCCGGTTCTCAAAGGAGACAATTACGGTGAATGAAAGAAAAAGATTAACCTGGCTTTCATTTTAGCTGAGGTTATTTGGTAGTCACCACACCGTGTCCTCTGAGCTGTGGCACGGTGAGGAGGCAATGAGGTCGATGTCGCTGCGGCACCAAACAGAGGGACTTTGCTCCCATAAAAATATCATATGCTCTTGATCATAAAAAGTGGGTCACTGCCAACAAGAAATATTTGGCTGTGATAAAGAACACGATGGAGCCTGCAATTGTGGGCTCAATCGCAGAGTGTGATACTATCACAGAGTACCTTGAGAAAATAAAGAGTCAGTTTACTGGCTCTTCAAAGACTTATGCTACACAACTGATTAAGCAGCTTGTGACAGAAAGGTACTTTGGTGGTGGCAGTGGCATAAGAGAGCACATACTAAGGATGAGTAACTTGGCATCCAAGCTTAAACCAATGGATTTGGCTCTCAAGGATGAGTTCCTTATTCATTTGATTTTTGCTTCCTTGCCGGAAAAGTTTGACACCTTTGTTGTCAACTACAACATGCAGCCCGAGAAATGGGATTTAGAAAAGTGCATAGCTATGTGTGTGCAAGAGGAAGAAAGATTTAAATCCTCACATGGTGGTTCTATCAACTATGTGAAGGACAACAAGAAAAGGAACTTCAACAGCAACTTCTCAAAGAACAAAGGAAAAGCCCCTGTCTATCAGCCTCAGCAGAATAAGTTTGCAGTAGACAAAGATCAGTGTCTTCACTGCAAGAAGACGGGACACTACAAGAAGAATTGTCCCGATTACTTAAAGATGATAATGGCAAAGAAAGGTGAGAACATTATTACCTTTATAAATGAATCCATGTATGTGTAATATTCGAAATCTACTTGGTGGATTGATTCAGGAGCAACTGTTCATGTTGCTAATTCTTTACAGGGATTCCGTTCGACGAGGACTACGCAAAGAAAAGAAAGATGCATTAAAGTCGCAAATGGAGTCCAAGCTGAAGTTGAAGCCGTTGGCGATCTTTCATTAGAGCTAGCTGATGGTTTCACTCTTTTACTTAGAGATGTTCTTTATGTTCCCTCTTTACAGAGGAATTTGATTAGTGTTTCAAAATTGGACAATGATGGTTATGATTATCATTTTGGAAATGACAAGTGTGAAATAATGTTTAATAAAGAATGTGTTGGTCTTGCCATCAAACAAGATGAGCTTTATTTATTGTCACTTCGTGAAAATGTGAACTCCGTATGTGATGTGAATGAGCGTATATCCTCGCCTGAGAATGCGAACAGAAAACGAAAGAGAACTCATAAGGCATCGTCGAAATTATGGCATCGCGTTTAGGCCATATTTCGAGAGGAGAATAGAAAGACTAGTTAAGAATGATATTCTTCCTCTATTAGAGTTCTCAGACTTAGAACAATGCAGAGAATGCATTAAAGGAAAATATGTAAAGAAAATTAAGAAAAACGCAAAAAGAAGCACAGGAATTCTACAAATTATTCACACAGACATTTGTGGTCCTTTTCTTATGAAAAGTGTGGATGGATATGACTCGTTCATAACATTCACAGATGATTACTCCCGTTATGGATATATTTATCTAATCAAAGAAAGAAATGAAGCCTTGGATAAATTCAAGATATTTAAGGCTGAAGTTGAAAACCAACACGATTTAAAGATTAAGATAGTTCGATCTGATCGTGGGGGGGGGAGTACTACGGTCGACATACCCCATATGGACAAGTTCCTGGACTCTTTGCAAGGTTTTTACAGAAAATGGCATAGTGGCCCAAAGATTCTACAAGGCGAACCTCAAAAAATGGAGTAGGTGAAAGACGCAACTGCACTCTCGATGGATATGGTGCGAAGCATGATGAGCTACTCCACACTCCCATTGAGTTTATGGATGGAGGCGTTGAAAACCACCATTCATATTCTCAATAGAGTGCCTAGTAAGTCGATGCCCAAAACACCGTACGAGTTGTGGATGTGAAGAGCTCCTCACTAAACCACTTACGTGTGTGGGGAGTCTCACGAGGCTAAAGTATTTAACCCAAACCTTGGGAAGCTTGATCCCAAAACAGTAAGTTGCCATTTCATTGGCTACCCTGAAAAGTCAAAAGGTTTTCGTTTCTACTGTCCAGACAGATATACAAAGTTTGTAGAAATGAGACACGCTGTCTTCTTAGAGGATGAAATGATGAGGGGGAGCATGGTAGCTCGAGAGATTGATCTTGAAGAGAAGCGGGTATATGTGCCCACTCCGATGATTCAAGAGCCATTCTTCACACCACCTGCTGTCGCTGCACCGACGGTGCAAGACACTGTGGTGACAACACCTGTTATTGTTCCTCCTGTGGCAACAATGAATGAGAATGAGGAACACATTCTTCAGACTATAGAACCCATTGCCACAGATGAAGGGGAGCAACAGCAACCTCAAACAGAAGATGTACCAAATGAGGAGGCCCCGAGGAGGTCTCAAAGAGTAAGAAGATCAGCTATTTCTGATGATTATCAGATTTATCATACAGAGGAATTCCAAATGGAGGATGATCCCACCTCATTTGAAGAAGCCATGAGAAGCGAAAATTCTTCAAAATGGCTTGAGGCCATGGAAGAGGAAATGAGGTCCATGAAGGCTAATAAAGTCTGGGACTTGGAAATTATTCCTAAAGGAGCCAAAACAGTAGGCTGTAAATGGGTCTACAAAACAAAGCTTGACTCCCAAGGGAATGTAGAAAGATACAAAGCGCGACTTGTGGCAAAAGGTTTTACGCAAAGAGAAGGGATTGATTACAATGAGACTTTTCTCCGGTCTCAGAAGATTCTTTGTAATCATAATGGCATTAGTAGCACATTATGATTTAGAGTTACATCAGATGGATGTAAAGACGGCATTTCTTAATGGGGATTTGGAGGAAAATATTTACATGGCACAACCGAAAGGTTTTGTCGTGAAAGGAAATGAAAGAATGGGATGCCGCCTAAAGAAATCGATTTATGGGTTAAAGCAAGCTTCAAGACAGTGGTACTTGAAGTTTGGCAGTACAATAAGAAAATTTGGGTTTAAAGAGAATGTAGAGGACAACTGTGTCTATACAAAGTTTAAAGATGGGAAGTTTATCTTCCTAATCCTGTATGTGGATGATATCCTACTGGCTAGTAGTGATGTCAGTCTGCTACTAGAGACAAAGAAGTTTTTGTCCTCAAACTTTGATATGAAAGATCTTGGTGAAGCTTCGTTCGTTCTAGGGATCGAAATTCACCGGGATAGAAACAAGGGTATGTTGGGACTGTCACAAAAGGCATACATAGAGAAAGTATTAAAGAAATTTGGTATGCATAAATGTAGTCCTTCACCTGCACCTATAGTCAAGGGCGACGAGATATGGGGATTTTCAATGCCCAGAACCAAGACTGAGCTCGATCAAATGAAATCGGTTCCATATGCTTCAAATTCGGAAGCTTGCAAGATGCTCAAGTGTGTACACATACGACTTAGCGTTTGTTACTGGGTTACTTGGCGATTCCGAGCAATCACGAATAGAACATTGAAATTGATAAAGAAAGTCTTGCGTTATTTGCAAGGAACAAAAGGCCTCATGATGACATCGTAAGATCGATTCACTTCATATAATGGGGTATCTGATTACGATTTTGCGGAGATGATAGAAAGTCGACATCTGGATATGTGTTCACTCTCGCTGGAGGAGCTATATCGTGGAAAAGCTCAAAGCAAACCGTCACTACATCGCCCACAATGTATGCCGAGTTTGTAGCATGTTATGAGGCTACGGGGGCAGTGAGCGGCTAAAGAAGTTCATACCGGTTTAAAAGTGGTTGACGACATCAATAGACCACTTAAGTTGTATCGCGATAATGAACCCGCAGAATATATGCCCACAACAATAAGTCAAGTGGTCTTTGCCAAACACATTGACATAAAGTACTATGTTGTGAAAGATAAAGTTCGGGATCAAATTATAAATCTTGAGCATATAAGTACCGCAAAGATGTTAGCGGGTCCGCTTACTAAAGGCTTACCACCCAACGTGTTCAGAGAGCATATAGCCGGCATGGGTTTAAGGGAAAGCCTATGATTCCTGGACTAAAAGATGGCCCAAAAGGGTTAAAGTAACTATTTCAGAACAAGGAGGTGTATTGTAGCTGTTGAATCTATCGGCGATTGACTGTGACGATGAGACATGTTCTATGCACCAATCTGTGATGGAATGAGTAAAGTCAAAAGTAATTAAAGATAAAGCATAGATTGAGATCAAGGGGGAGAATGTTAGAATGATCTCATATCAGGCATTTGGCCCAACGGCCAAATGCCTCCCCTCTGATCGCGCATACGATCGGGCGCCCATTATTTGGTGGTGGGCCTGTCGCATGACGCCATATAAAGAGGGTGGGGGCGGCTGACGCACGCGACACGAGGTTCACCGTGTCACGCCCCACCCTCTTTATATGGCGGCGGCGACAGGGGCCCACCAACAAAATACCGGGCGCCCGATCGTATGCGATCAGAGGGGAGGCATTTGGCCGTTGGGCCAAATGCCTGATATGAGATCATTCTAACATTCTCCCCCGTGATCTCAATCTATGCTTTATCTTTAATTACTTTTGACTTTACTCATTCCATCACAGATTGGTGCATAGAATATATCTCATCGTCACGGTCAATCGCCGATAGATTCAACAGCTACAATACACCCATGCGCATTTTATATGACAAACAGGAAGCTAATTTGGTAGGGTAGTGTCATCGGCTGGGGTACTGTTTCTGTATGAACAATACATATAGTACCGTAGCACCACATACTATTTATGCTGGGTCCCACGGGTGTATTAGTAGTTAGGAAATAATTGATAAAAATATGAGTATTTTTTGAATTACTTTAATCAAGAAATATAGTAGATAAATCATGGAAATAACTTTTGCCTTTTTCATAAAGCAGGAAACCAAGAACACTGTAGTTATACGAATTTCTAGAAGGACATAAACTAGCATTTCTATCGCAGTGTTCAAGGCAACAACAGATAATAAAACTAACAAAACAACAAGCGTGAGATAGGTATACCCAGATCCAGTGGAAGAAGCAGAAGCAACAGGAGTTTCGACGTTCGTCGTGGCGTAGTAGTCGTGCAATTGATGTAGACGTAGCTGAGAAACGAATGAAGAGGAAGCAGCGAGCAGTCGCGCGAACGCTCCCAAAAAACCATGTTCGTCCTTGCTCGTGCAAGCCTTTAAGGACGAGGGTTGCGGAGGCCTGCTCTCCCGGATCGACCGTACACGCGCCTCGCCGGGATGGAGATCGCCAGATGCAGCAACAAACTCGTGGGTTCTATCTTAGTCTTTCGTGGAGTGAATCAGAGAAGAACCAGTTCTGTCCTTTCTAAATAGCCAAAAACAAAGAAGCCAAAGAGTTTTGATTTGCCAAGAAAACTATCGCCATTGATTTGCCATCAATTAGTGTTAACCGCAGTCATTACTCACTAGTAACTGAACCGTTACTACCAGCTGTTTGTTAATGCCATTTAAAACGAGTCGGTGCGTTTCGATTTTCGAATAGATAAAGAAAAACGCGCCCGCACCCGACGTGCCTGTGCACGCACACACGCACACACGACACGGCACGGCTCGGCTCGGCGGGCGAGCGAGCGAGCGAGTACGCGCGTGTGTTGGCTCTCTCCAATTCCACAAGGGGGGCTACCGCGTTCCACATTATAAAATGGTGTAACTCTCCTTCAATTCTCCATGTGGGACTAACCAGTTTTAGCACGTGCACATGTGCCTTTGAGATTTTTAAGAATTAATTAGAATTAAAAATTGGGCCTATCCCGTATTAATTCCAACAATAAATATAGAATAGTTAGTTTTCTTATTAGTTGGGTTTACTTCTTTAGAGATGTATTCCATCTAATAGAGATAAGTTTTCTTAGAAATAGAGATTGTTTCTTAGAGATCAAGTCGGATCGTCCCTATATGGCATGCTATCATGTATCCATTATCAATCAAGTAAGAAATATGAATTAATCTAGTCTCTCTCCTAAGGTTCTATCATCCCAATATATAGTCTAATCTCTCATACAACTAAACCGACGCCGTCTGACCTTCTTCCTGGCGGTGTTTACCCTGTTATGAACAAAGGTTCATGACATTTTGTATTAGAGCCACTCACCATGGCTTCTATTGCTGAGTTGCTGGCCTTGATGAAGGCTAGCAATGAGAAGATAATGGCTACCATCGACATGATGATGGCCACCACCAAGAAGATGATGGCCACCGCCGAGAAGGTGAAGGCTATTCTGGAGAAGATGATGTCAGCGGGGGATAAGAAGGAAGCGCTACGCGAAGTTCATCGACAGTGCCACCTTTGGCTGCACAAATTGTGACTCCACCGTGGAAAGAGAATGTTGTCGTTGTTTCACAACAGCCTCCTCCATGCAGCTAGCCAACGTCATGCCTTTGGTGGTGCGAAACGTGGTGGGTTCCATGTGGGGGATTGCGATATTATCATAACTTTCCCACCGCCGTTGCATCCTATAGTGGACAGGGTTCCTTTGCTGTCCCACGTTGGTCTCTTGCAATGTGGGCTACATCTTGCACCACGAAGTAGGCATCTTCCGATCCATGGTCTACCTTCAAAGGTTGCATCCTGGTGCAGTGTGCTGCCTCCTAGGGCTGCAGCCATGGTCGGCACCACAGCTCGAGGACGAGCCATCGCGACAGGAGGGGAGTAGTTGTCATAGGCCGGGCTATTGTTCCGCATGAACAGTACACAAAGTACTGTAGCATCACACACTATTCATGCAGTCCTACGGGTGTATTGGTAGTTAGGAAATAGAGATAGAATAGTTAGTTTCCTTATTAATTGGGTTTACTTACTTAGAGATGTATTCTATCTAATAGAGATAAGTTTCCTTAGAAATAGAGATTGTTTCTTAGAGGTCAAGTCAGGCCGTCCCTATAAAAAAGCTATCATGTATCCATTATCAATCAAGCAAGAAAGATGAATTAATCTAGTCTCTCACCCAAGGTTCTATCATCCTAATCTATAGTCTAATATTTCATCCCACCAAACCGACGTCGTCCGGCCTTTTTCCTGACGGTGTTTACCCTATTATGAACTAAGGTTCATGACAGGTAGCAACTGGAAGCGACATATGCAAATGCATTTCTTTTCATGCATGGCTCTTTCGGGATAAAGTGGCCATAACGAAAAAAATGTAAGCAATTCTGTACAGCAAGATCTCAAAGCTTAGTTGAGTGTACAGGTCTTTTGTAGAATCATCAGCAGTAGGGTATGTACATAATGAAATATAACATGATGCACACACAAAATTGTTATGTTGTTCTGCCAGGATGCTGAGGCAAAAGTAGCAGAACATTGTCAGGGTAGATCCTATTATTTTGCTTCATGGTTTCATGCTTAGTCGCTACAATATGGGAATTTGGTGTAACCAGCTGGGCTAGTACACAAATTTCAATACAACCCAAATGTTAATTATTCATCATCACAATATTCACGACCTATCCATACGGTCTAACAATTCCCCCCTTGATGAATACATTGACAACACTTCAAAATCGTGAGTTGAATTTTGAAAGAAAAGTAAAATTTGCAAAAAGAAAGTTTTAAAGCTGCAAAGCAAAGAATTTTAACAAACCACAGCAGCAATTGAAATACTCACCCTCAACACACAACCACAGTAGAAAAGCTCCCCCTCAACACAAGGGAAGCAAATTTCTTCAATTTTTTTCCAATTTTTTTAAAATTTCTCCCCCTTTGGCAATGTAATCATCAAGAACTTCAGAGAAAAAATAATTCTAAAAAAAGGAGCAAGAAGAGTAAAAATCAAGAAACTTTGTAGATTATCCAAGTCACTTCGCATTGATTTAATAAATTAACCAAACCATCTTTTTTAGTAGAGCTATCTAGATCATTTAAAGTCATATACCATATAGCATTGTCAAAATAAGTCTTTAGAATGATTAAACAATTTAAATTAATAATAGACATCTCAACAATGACCAAACCGATCATAAAGAGCACAATGAGATGTCACAATGAAAAGTTAAAGGCTAAAAGTGAAGCAAACTTTAAATCTAGATGAGCTAGCAGATTCATGTAACAACTTATTGCTCCGCACTCAATTCTTAAGTATGTGGCATGTTTGTAGCATACTTCTTTTCATTTGAGCATTTTTTGTGTTATATATATATGGCATGCTTAAAGCATACATCTTTTCAATTGTCTTTCTCATTTGTTTTTTTTATAATATGCCAAATTGAGTGAACATAAAAGATTGCAATAAGAAACATACTAGCCCCATAGCCAAGATTTAAAATAAGACTCACAATCAAGCTAATCCTTTTCGATGAACATCACAAAGTAATAACTATAATCAATCTAGTCAAAGTATTCTGCCATGTCATGCTTTAGTTCAAATGTGGCAAAGTAATTATAACCAGTCATGATCAAAGCTACACAGTACATGAGTAAATATGATAGTGAGAGCTCTACACCTCATTTGATTTCGATGGCTTGGACTTGATGAATTGTTTGACAAGTATAATAAACAAAGCTTCTGAAATTTTAAACAACAAGCTCCCCCCCAAGAATAATCTCATAGGATGCAACACACCCAACTCACTTTGCAAAAGAGCAAACCATACAGAATCAAGCGGTTTTGTGAGACATTAAAGCCTCTTGAGAATCTGTATCAATAAAATACAAAAGAACATCTCCCTTTTCCACATGGTCTCTAAGAAAATAATATCGAATATCAATGTGTTTGGTTCTTGAATATTGCATAGGATTTTTAGCAATACTAATAGCACTAGTGTTATCACAGAAAAGTGGTACACTATCCAATTCTAAGCCAAAATCCTTAAGCATAGCTGTCATCCAAAGCAATTATGAGCAACAAGAAGTGACAGCTACATATTCAGGCTCAGTAGTGGAAAATGCAACAAACAACTGTTCCTAGAAGCCCATGAAACAAGACATGTGCCTAAAAAGTAACATGTGCTAGAAGTACTCTTCCTATCAATTCTACAACCCCCAAAATCCGTATCTGAATAAGCTCAGGGTAAGGAATGATGAAGAAGAATACCATAAACCAAATTCTAAAGTTGACTGAAGATACCTAAAAATTCGCTTAACTGTCTGACGATGTCAAGCATGTGGGGAAGCTTGAAAAGGAGCACACATACATACATCAAAATGAATGTCTGGCCTTGAAGCAGTGAGATACAGAAGTGAACCAATCATTCTTCTATATTCTTTTTGATCAACATGCTCTCCATCCTCGTTAGGGTCTAACACTGCAGTGGATCTCATTGGTGTGGAGACTGGTTTTCTTGTTTATATGTCGAAGCGACGAAGGAGATCCTTGTTGTACTTGGTTTGATGAACAAAAGTACCCAGCTTTGATTGCTTGATCTGAAAGCATGGGAAGAACGTGAGTTCTCCCATTATGCTCATCTCAAATTCCCTGCTTATAGTATCTAAAAACTTAGAAATAAGAGTATGAGAGGAACCACCAAAGATGATATCATCTACATACACTACTACAGAAGAGCTCATCACAGACGGTTCGTAACAGTCATCACATACGGTTTTTGAACCGTCTGAAATTTTATGTCTGTGATAATAGGCGGTTATCACAGACGGTTAAAAAACCGTCTGTGATAAGTCTTATCACAGACGGGTTTTGTTGAAAATTAATATCACAGACGGTTCTTGGTTTAAACCGTCTGTGATATCTGCCCTTCACAGCATGGTGGCGTTGGCTTGATACTGTAATGGGCAGAGCAAGGTATAGAGAATGAGTTAACAGATTGAAAGAAATTTGAAGGAAAAATACGTACTGGATAGAGATGAACCACGAACTGTATATAATACATGATGAACAGTACACAGAAGTTCATAGCCGGCATCTGGTGCATTAGGTGGACGACCGAATGTCATTGTCGAGAGAAACAACAGAGGACAGAAACAACAGAACAGAGGCCAAGGAACCGAACGAGGAAGCCATGCACAGTCTAGTATACATGAACAGTACAGGTTGATTTGGCTTACGACGCGGCCAGCAGACGGTGGCGATGCGGCAGCGGCGGCGAAGGGGGAAATGGAAAGGAAACGACGAGCCGAACGCGATGGTGCGGTCGGATTTTGGAAATACTCACCGAGGAAGCGAGAGACGCAAAGAATACGGTTGGGCTGTCATGGACGGTGGAACTCCGGCGATCTTCGGTTGAAGGGGCTAGAACCATGACGTAGAGCACGACGACGCGAACCCAACGCCGCAGACGGTTTGGCCGCGGACGTCGGATGGAGGAGAAACTCGCTGGAGAAGACTTTTGGGTGCAACTCGGATTCTACAAACTGCGACGAAACTAGATCGATTCGGAGAAAACTAAATCAGGGGATTGGAAGAGGACGTCGAGATGGACGCGTGAGCGCAGAAGGCTCGCATTTATATGCACCGAGAAGAAAGATATGGAGATTTGAAATTCGAACTGAAAATTGAACCGGAACAGAATTCGGCGGCGCGGCTCTGGACTTCACGGCTGGAAAATCCCGTGAACAGTGCCATGTAGTTACTGTAGCATACTGGGAGGAGAGAGAACATCAGGAATTTCGAAATTTAAATAAAAGGCAACAAATCGAGATCAAATAAATAGTAACTAAATTCAGAAAAATCTCCACAAATACTAGAAAATTTCTGGGAAAACAAGGAAGCCAAATAAAATAGATTTTGATTTAATTGATGTTTAGATTAGTCAAATTAAATATTTTTAATTTAGAAAAATTCCAATTAAGCTTTATTAATTCAAATAAAATTGGTGAAATTTTCCAAGGACCTAAACTACTCAAAATATTTTTGAAAAGCCAAATTTTGGGATGTTACAAACCTCCCCCCTTAAAAGAATCTCATCCCCGAGATTCAGGCTGGCTATAGAAAAGGTTATGGAACTCAGCCTTCGGGTTCTCTTCTTGCTTTCCACTGCTTTGACTCTGACGGAACTGCTCTTCCAAACACCTGCGACAGAAACATCTTGCTTCTTGCTGAACTTCTTGCTTCAAGGAGAACTTGACAAGTTGACTCTAGGTAGGAAAGGACTTCTAGCAATTTGGTTGCTTCTGACAGTAACTGCTTGATCGGTGCTCAAAGACACTTCTGGAGCTGAGGAAATTTTGCTGCTAACTGGTGATTCAGGTTAACAAGCTAACTCTTCTTCTGAGATTTGGAATCTTGAACTGATCGACACACCTCTATTACCTCTGTTGCAACTTCTTAACATAGAACTTCAACAGGTATCCTGATGATAAACATGACCGCGAGGGAGAAAATCTGCATACACAATATAGCTTTTCTGCTTGAACTAAGCTACTTACAATCCCTTTAGGACTAAAGACATTTGACCTTCTACTTCATGATTAATACAAAATCATCATACTTTGTGATCTGATCTGCTTATAGGGAAGCGATGGCTCAAATGATCAACCATTGCGAACTTCAAATGGTGACTACTGCGAACTGGCTTGCATCTGGTATTGTAGGGAAACTTTTCACACAATACTTACTTGCTCGACTTGGTATTATGAGTTAAAGCACAAACTTACTCTTTCAGTCTGCCCACTGATTCAGGGTGATACACAATACTGAACTGAACGGACATCCAAGGCTGCATACACACTCTGTTACTAACAGGAGGTACACTGGGATCGTTGGTTGACACTAACTCCTTCTGGCATATCGTGCAAACTGACCATCTCTATCGATCTGATACTAGACCAATTCTGGCGAATACCTGATACTAGACCAATTCTGGCGAATACCATCTCTGTCGTATACAACTTCGGTCGTATACCACTCTGCTAGACGGCCTCCAAACAAGGTGATATTGACAGATATGAACGGAAATTTCTGTCAAATGCTCAACAATCACTTTTCAAGAAATTACATATCGATTGGGTCCTGAGAAAACCCATGCTTGAATTCTCAGAGATAGGAGTACTCTGTCTGGCCTTTGATATACTAGTCGACTTTCGAATATACCAAACAAATGGTAACACATTCTGTGATATTTTTCCTTATATTATATCATCACAATTCAACTTTGAGATCCTTGTACGCCTTGGTACTTTCAGGGGAAATGGAATGCTTTCACTCAAATATTGATTTGAGCATCAACTACTTGAGTTTCTTTTCATCAGATACACATATATACTCAGTGATTCGTGGATCATTTGGTTCGCCTTCGGCGGGTTCTCACGCTTTACCTTACTTCACGTGAGGACTGATTCCCTTGACAAAACTGTCATCTTACTGTCTTGTCAACACTGATTTTCTAGCATCAATTTAACTTCTGGGGTTCAACAAATAGCCTCTTGCAACTGACTCAAGCTTCGGCTTCTGGGTTTCACAAGTAACTTTAGCTGACTCTTCACTTGATCAACAAGTTCTTGCAGTAGCTCTTCTGATTTAAAGCATCTGCCACTGTACTGATCTGAACTGAGAGAACAGACTCCAACCCGATGGTTCTCGATCCAATAAAACCATCTTTAATGGTCTATGATAGCAACTCAGAATTATGACAAGGATAATTCACTGCTTGAAACTTCAGCTGTTAGGAAGTGCTGGCAAAACTTCTTAACACACAAATTCTTGGATGCTCCATGATAAAAGTTATCAAATTTCTTTCAAGTAGCTGGTAGTACGAACACTGGAGTAGTGAGCGATCTTTTCTGAAGTTCTCACTTACTTAGCTCACTTCTGGCGATCTAGGTGATCTTGTCCCTTTTACAACGATGAGGGCCTTGACTATCTTGAAACGATTGTCTCACTAATCTTGAATTGACACTGTCTCAAAACGACTGTCTCACTAGTATTCAATTGACACTGTCCTGTTCATGGACGATCCTGGGAAAAACTGCAGTTCTTTCTCATATCTCAAACAGGCTGATTTTGAGGTTATGGGGATTAGCTTTTGAATAAACTGGAGTTCTCACACATCCTTGTGCTAACAATTTACTTTACAATCAACATTGGTGCTTGCCAAGTTGACGAATTTGATTTAACACTGCCTTTATCTGAGAAAGTCATCTACTTAACTGTATCATTTCTGGAAACTCATGGAACGACTTTTTGCCATATATTATCTCTGATGTAAATCCTCCTGGAATTGGCTGATCCTAGGTACCAAGTCAAAGAAAAAATTGACTTCTGATCTGGATGCATGCTATATAGGTCACTTGCAATGACCACTGCATAATCTGGTATCTTTAATCTAGGCTTTCTTGATAACATCATCGTTCAAATGTCTCTTTTTAAACTGCTTCTTTGGACAAACGGGTCCTACTATTTTACCACTTGCTCTGGGTGTTACAAATCTTGACTGAGGCGACTTTTGACATCATGGCATCTGGAGTGAGTGGCTGGTTCTTCTGAGTACACTGATTGATGTTGTGGTCTTCTTTGCGATAACTATAACATAAACATGTCGAACTTTGCGGTTTTTCTGATAGGGCTCTTACAGAACGACTATCCTCCTTGAGGGTTGAAGCTTGTTACCTTGCATGGCATCTCTTGGCATAGTGGTCTTGCTTACCACACTCAAGACACTCTACTAACGATACTGGCTGGCTTCTATCTTGAGGCTGGTTACCAAAGTCAATATTCTGCTTTTGTGGTCCTTCTGCTGACATATCTTGCACTGATAATGGTTCGCCTTATTTTGCTAATGCTCTGACGGGCTCGAAAGTTTTTTTTACTGACGTTGTATTGCAGAAGTCAACACTGAATACATGGGGCACTGTCTCAGACGATGATCATTGCCTTCACATAAGAAACATCTAATCTTACTCTTTGGACATTCTCCAACGGAATGATTTCCTTTGCAACTAGGATAATTGATATTGTGCTCATCGGCGCTACGACCTATTTCTCCACAATGGGTATATACATAATCCTCTGACTTATCTGGTTGGCAGCACTTCAATTGACAACAACTAGCTTGGATGTAGGACATCGGAATAGCAAGTTTCTCTTGATCACTCTTACTTGATGTTGGATACTGTTGATGAAAAGCTGGGGGAAACTCTGATCGAATGATGGTCAACTTGTCCGGGTGGCGGAGCGAAAGTTTTTCCACCGATCTATTGCAACTCCTTCCAATTGATGAGCAGCATAGAAAACTTTCTTGTTATCGTTGAATTGCACAACAATTAACTTCTCTTCTATGGTGTGAATCCAAGATTCTGCATCCTTGAGCTTGACTGATCCTTCAAAGATAGGCAGTTTGGTCATTATGAACTTCACAAACTTGAACTGAGAGTGTGCCGTTGGGATAGTAAGAATTTGTGGATCCTTTGAAAAGTTACTACTGTCCGACGGTTGCATCGTTGCTGACATGAGCTGATTCTGGGTGACGGGAGACTGGTCCAAGCTCTTATGTTTCACTACTGGCACTGGAGATAGCAGCTGGTTAATTAACGTCTACTCTCGTACTGACACTGGTGATGGAATGACGGCTTGCTTGATTATTCTGATTCAACAAATTGACTAAGTGACGGTGGTCTGATTCTGCTGAGTCATCAGATTATTCATGTTCTGCATCATCGCATTCATGAGTTGAGTCTGAGCTGCCAAAATCTTGTCATGACTGGATCTGCTACTCCTGGTACTGACAACTGTCCATTGGGATTGACAAGATCTGAGCTGACACAGACTGTCTCAAGATTATTGATAAGGTTGGCTTCACTGGGGTTCTTCATCTGCTGGCTGACCAAGGCTAATAGATGAGAGGAAAAAGCACAAGGTAAGGGAAGACAATCTACTAAGGGAGTAGGCTTAACCCAAGGAACACACAAATAGCCGTAAAGCTATTAAGAAGCATAAAACTCACAGCCAAACTACACACAGAAGAAGGAAAACAAAAATCTAATCGTCTAATCGATTAAACTCTAATTTAACTGGGCGACTTGGCTCAACACATGGAAGGAACCAACACTGATTTATCCTATACGGCTGATCTGAAGAAAACTCGATGTAACATCCCAAAGTTCTGTTACCAAAATAAAATTAATAAAGTTATTATTTTATTTGATTTTGTGAAATTTAAAAGAGATCTATCGCTTTTCTTGAATTTCCTAAATTCTAAAAGTTAAAAATAAAATTTATTAAGTTTTCTACTATTTAATTGGATTTAAATTGAAAAATAAACTTTTAATTAATTTCTGGAATTTCCTGGTATATAAAAAATGTTTTTCCTATATTTCAGAAAATAAATTTAATTACTGTACAAAAATAAATAAAAATTTAATTTTTAATTATTTTTTTTATTAATTCAAATAAATAAAGGAATTTCTCTAAATTTTTCTAGAATTTTTTTAACACTGTTTGTTATTTTCTAAAAATCCCTATTGGATTTTTGTATTATGTAGCAATTAAAAATGAATTTCTGTTCGCAAGGAAAAGATAAAGTTTTGTTGAAAATATTTTATTTAAGATACAAATACCCTATTGAACTACTCTAAAAAGTTATATAATTTTTAGACCTATATTACTATTTTTTTAAGATTAATAATAATTTTTAGCAATATAAAAATAATTACTGTATAATAATAAAATTATTATTTTTACTTTTATTATTTTATTTGCGTTCATAATCTGGTGTTTAATATCTGTGATTTGTTTCGGATTTTTCGGAATTTGTTGGCTATTTTTCCGGAATTAATTAATGCTTTTCGAATTTTGAAAAAAGAATATTCCACGGAATATTCCGGCTGCTACTGAGATGCTGCCAAAAATTCAAATTCAAAAATCCATTATAACTCCGTGACAATTCCCGCCAAATTCTTTCGCTTTGTCTTATAAATTGAACCGTAGCCCTCCTCCTCATTCCCCATATCTCACTCATTTCAGATTCGCGAAAAGCCATAAGAGCTCCTCTCGCTAGCTCTTCTTCTCCAACTCCCGTGACAACTCCATGAGCCCGATCTCCCATCCGTGCTCCGTTGGCGTCAAATTTTACCAAGTGAGTTCATCTCAATATTTTCTACATTTCTATTCAAACCGAATTTTGATTTACCTATTGTTTCACCTCACCACAAAAGTATCGACGGCTATTCTTCTTCTCCAACTCCGGTGACAACTCCATGAGCCCGATCTCATCCATAGCAGAGTCTGCAGCACTAAATTTTACGGTGCGTTCCTATAGAGATTCTATACATTTCTATTCAAGCTAAATTTTGATATACATCTTGTTTCACGTCGACCACAAAAGCACCGACGATCTTCTTCTCCAACTCCATGAGAACTCCATGAGCCCGATCTCCTCATCCGTTGATCCACTGTACCAAAATTTTTGGTGAGTTCCTATTGAGATTATCCATATTTCTATTCAAGTGGAATTTTGATTCACTAACTTTTCACCACCGGCCACATCTTCTTCCCCAAGTCCCATGAGAACTCCGTCGAGCCCGATCTCTTCATCTGCTTGGTAATTGCGTGAGCCCTTTACCTACATATTCCTTTCAATATTATCTACCTTTCTATTCAAACGAAATTTTGAATTACGCAATAATTCAAAGATCATTATGTCGTGCCATGTATGCCAAATCATCGCCATGTCACCGCCACATCACCACATAGTCTACATGGCTGTCACCCAAGTGTCACCTCACTTTATCTCTCCAAATCAATAGCTACGTCATGCCATGTGTATATTTCCTCTTTATCTTTGGAAAATCAATCTCTTAAATTCTGAAATTCGGAATTTAATCTTTCATGTGACTTTCAACCTTCCGGAAATTCATTCTTCTTCATACGAACTCCGATTCCATCGATTAAAATTCCTATATTCATATAAAGTAGATATCTTCCTTATAGTATTTATTTTATAATTTTTGGATTTTATTTGGATTTTGTTTGAATTTGGCTTATGTACGCGTATAGATTTCGACGACTTGAGAGTCGATTCGGCAGTTTGAGAACAACACATAACCAATCAAGGCAAGTTATACCTTTGATCATATTTGATCCCATTATTTCAAATTATTTAAATTCTTTTTTAAATTATTATTGCATGCTTATTTCTATTCAATGTAATTTAAATACCTGTTTTAAATTTATAGTTATGCCTAAATCCTTTGTATGGCCAATGTTGATATTTGAATCAAATATTTTGTCACCCTAGATAAAAACCTAGTCGATACGATAGCATGGACTGGGATCATTTGAAAATATTATGTAAAGACATGCTACACCAAAAATGTTTAGTTTGGGAAATTTTAGCAAAATGATTAACTATTGTTTAAAACCCTATGGCATTGGTTTGTCATGGAAGATTTTGCAAATGACTTTGAAAAGCAAAAATGAAAAGTTGGTTTGTACTTGGGCGAAATGGATGCTTGGTGGGTGCAGGTTTATGCACGGGCTCAATCTGGGTAGGATTGAGGCCCATGGGTTATTTTGAAAGTCGCCCAAGTCAGTTAAGAACCGGTCTTCGAGCCGCATCTTGCTAAGCCACATCGTACTACCACATGTCCTGTATGGGCAGGACCTGGCTAAATAATTTGTAACATACCATCGTAGTTGTGTCATTTTGGTGTGTGGGTGTCGGTTAGACAGTATTCCCACATGGCACAAGAGGGGGCTTGAATCTGGCGGGTGGTTAGCCCAATGGAAGCGAAACCTTAGCGAGGCGGGACTACGGTGGGATGGCGCATTGTAAAGGCCTTGACACGTGCTCTAGACTGCTTACCTAAGGTAGTGAGCAGTGGAATCGACGGATGCCAAACAAACTAGAGAATTCATATCTTGTGGGTAAAGTTGTACAACCTCTGCAGAGTGTAAAACTATTCGAATAGCCGTGTCCACGGTCATAGACATGCTGAGCAAAGCCACTCAAAGTTAGACTTTGATTTTGTTTTAAAATGATTTTAGCAAATGATTTGAGGATGGTTAATCCTTGTGGTAAAATTCGGCGGTTAGCCATGTGATAGGAGGGTATCCATCACCATGTTTCATATGGAGGTTATCCTACTATAAAACTTGAGAATTTATAAAAATGAATTTTAGTTATTAAATATCTGCTTTGAAACTTAGTAACAAATATTTAAAGAAAACATTGCTTAATGCAAATTCAACCAATAAGCCTTCCTTTGATGTATCCATACATGCATTAACTCTGTTATTGGGTGTAACTTGCGAGCACGGTAGTTGTGCTCACCCTTGCTTCATGCAAATAAATTTCAGAGGAGAAGGACTTCGGATCTCGACGACTAGGCCGCTACCCCAGTCGATTGCCTGTGGCAGATCAACTGGACTCCACTACTTCTTCGTCTTCCGCTGTGTTTGTTTAATGTTGGCTTGTAAGCCTTTCTTGTAATCAACTCTGATATTTATTAATAAAGTTGTGCGATTTATGGATGTTACCATATCTGTTTACTGTGTGAACTAGCTACTGATCATGGGACTAGTTCAGAAATGCACAGAGGATTCTGGGGTGTTACTCCCGGGTCCGACACTCGAACTGGTCACCGTCTTCATCAAAAGTTGACTGCTTGCGATCCTTGCAGGTGAATCTTTGGAGAGAGACAGGGGCGATGTACAACTTCTTCTTGGTCTTCAATTCTTGTGACGAACTTGTCTTGAACACTTGGGGAGATATTGATATGCTGTTGTTGGTTGCATTGTCTTCAAAGAGTTGCTCAAAACAGCTCTTGGGCATCCACCAAGATATTTGGCACAGATAACGACAACTATGGAAGTTATGAGGAAAGAAGGTCCAATTTAATACTCAAAATGGCGAGGAAGAATATAGATGAAAAATGAATGGAATGGAAGAGTATAGAATTTAGACAAGATGAGAATAGCACATCATTAAGGTTTTTCATTTGTAAAATAAGTTTTGAACATTTCCTAAAACACGACCATTCTACCTAATGTCACGACCTACAGTTGATATGGCTCTGATACCACCTCTGTCGGGACCCAAATATGCAAATCTGAACCCTCTATGTATAATGCACTAGTGCAGGATCACGCTAGTGCACACAGTGGCAACATCGATGAAATATCAATTCCATATACAAAGATGACTAATAAATAGACAAATAACAATAATTATCAGAGTAAAGACCTTAAGGTCAAAGCTTATAATTAATGTCTCAGAAGACAAATAGCTCAATAAAGCTGCAGTGGAATGTAACGGAATAACATCAGTGAAGCCATCCATATGCCCACAGGCAATCGACTAGGGTAGCGCGACCTAGTTCTCCATGATCCTTGAAGTAGACCTTATTAACTGACGATTCTTCTACTACTGTTGATTGTTTATAGCAAGTATGAGTACACACCGTACTCGCAAGTCATACCACAGAATGCAATTTATAGATGATGGCTTATTCCAAATGAATGGCTTCGTGGTTATTTTGCAGAAATACAACATTTGCAATTGAATACAAATAATAGATTGAAAACATAATTCAAAACAAATAAACAATAATAATTTATCACTTGATTTCACAAAGACACACAGTCTAAACAAGTTATTCACACAGCTGCACAAGTTACCTCACACAGCTGACCCTTCCCAATTGTTTTATGAAAATCTACCCCTCGTGTGAAATTCCCGAGCATGTCCATATCCGAGGACGCGGCTATTCGAATAGATTGGTTTAACACTCTGCAGAGGTTGTACACTTTACCCACACGATACAATTAGTGTAGCTAGCACTGACCATAACAAAACCTTTCAGAGATTTCATCTCAAGCAATGACACTCCCGATGTGTTTTCCTGCCGGCCAACTGATACACACAGTGTTTTGTTACGACACACATCGTTGGACAGGGATGCAGCGAACCATCCCGCGATGTGACATATCACACCTCCAGCCCATCACACAACTTAAAATACAACCTGAGTTGTCAATGTCAAGACTCCATAACTTACTAAGTTAGGCCCAGCCCATACTAGGCATGTGGTCGTACAGTAAGGCCTAGTTCAATAGCGCACAAAGTTAAGTCCTTAATTGACCAAGGCAAGACTTCCAGTTTTTCTCAAATCACAAAGTTTATAGCACACAGAATCCACCACTTGCCTCAGTCCAAATCTTTTCTGATGAACCCTAAGGTTTGATTTGTTGGCCCGATCTTTCGATGAGAACGATAAGTCCGGTAGGCGTCGCTCAACTCTGACGATCCTGGCTATGAACACGCAAGGCTTGAAACCACGCAATCGCTGAACTGATCGACAAGTCGTTATCAACCATGCACGAATACCCGGTTGACCTGACCACGAAGGTCGATTCCTGCATACACCGAAGAAGCACGCAAGAACAAGATAAAGCAATCTGAAATTGCAAATAAAGATTGAAATATTAAAATTGGGATTTCGAAAAGCGGTATTATGGTTGTTCTAGTCGACACAAGCTAATACACAAAGTTGCAACAAGGCTAACTTTTAACTAAACAAAATCCAAGGAAACTAGAGGGGGTGTGTCCTCCTTAAATAGGGGATGAGGAGCCACAAATCTAAAAAAATAGAGGGGTGGGACTAAAGGCACGAATTACTGTTCACATGAACAGTAATCACGCCCCCAGGTGGGCCGGCGGCATATGGGCCAATTCCGGTACGATTACAAGGCCCAAATCGGCCCAAATTAGTGACATAGCACCTTCTTTTGACGATTTCGAAGTCTACAGAAGGAATTTGGAGGTGAGGCTGGATCCGTTGGAAAGATATCGTCGTTAGCTTTCCAACAAGCCCAAGAACACCCGAATCGGACTCCGTTTGCAAAAGTTATATCTGTTTTAAGTTGGTGCTGTCAGGCTGATTCCGAACTGATCTGACCAAAATGTATCCAGCTTGAACTCCTGCTTGGCACATGTAGTAGCACCATGGCATGTACACATAGTACCATGGTATGTAGACGTAGCACCATGGCATGTAGACGTAGCTCGATCTAATTGGGTAATATGGCATTGCATTAGCCGAAAGTCCAATTGGAGAAGATGTTGGTGAAGTAAAGGAAGTAGATGATGCAGTGCAGCAGGTTGAAGCAGTGGTTGTATCCTTAGGGTCGATGTCCTCATCATTTTCATACCCTGTTGATTAAGTGCAACACATTCCATCAGCGAGTAATAGCACACATCACACACAGTTTTATCACACATTTCCATAATCACTTAGTCAAGTTTATATTTGCAACTCTCATGAAATGATGACTCGTGGCATGGCTAAGCAATCTACTCGTATCTAACCAACCCACGTTGGTGCTACGATAATACCAACTAGTAATGAACCAACCTAGGGTGACAAAAGATCATGGCATACAATAGACAAGGTGGATATAACAAATTGGATTAATAACTATCCCAAAAGCATTTAAATAAATACTTGAAATAGAATACAATACATTGAAACAAAGTAGTTTGAAAGCTGGTTCAATATGATCAAAGTTATAACTTGCCTTGCTATAGCAATGATGGTCTTGTTTATCTTCAATCTTCTATTTCCTTGATCTTCAACTCCTTTGGACGATTCTGGCACTTCAACGTCTAACGATAAAGAAAACGCAAAAACAAACTAAATTCAAAAAGACAAATCAAATAAACTCCAAATTGAAATTAAATAGTACTGGAAGATAGATATTGAATTTAGATGAATGACATATGGGCCACTGGTCTATGGACCAGGTCCACGGAGATATGCTAGTCCATGGTAGACCAAGCTCATGGAGGAGGGTTGACTGACCGCGGGACCCGCATGTAAGTGAGAGAAGATACATACATACACATACATACGTACATACATATATATATATATACACACACACATACATACATGCATATACATACATACGTACATGCGTATATACATACGCACACGCATATATATACATGCATATATACATACGTACGTACATACCTATACATATATGCATACGTACGTGCATACATATATATACATACATGCATGCATATATACATACATACATACATGTACAACATGTAAATACATACTATACATATATATACATATATATACATATATACATACATGCACATATATGACGAGTGGGGTCAGCAATGAGAGAGAAAAGAGAAAAGGTTAAGAGGAATTACTTAACAATGAATGGCTAGATTGATTGAATTGCTACAGAACACCACCAAGCTCAGTTGAACGAATAGAACAATGGGACAATGGAATGAACAGAAAACTTACGTCTAGTTCTTGCACATCAGATATGAATAGTGTATACAGATGGCTTGGCCGAGTTTCATGCGCATGGTGGCGTTGGCTTGATACTGTAATGGGCGGAGCAAGGTATAGAGAATGAGTTAACAGATTGAAAGAAATCTGAAGGAAAAATACGTACTGGATAGAGATGAACCACGTACTGTATATAATACATGATGAACAGTACACAGAAGTTCATAGCCAGCATCTGGTACATCAGGTGGACGACCGAATGTCATTGTCGAGAGAAACAACAGAGGCTGCCGAGAGAAACAAGAGAACAGAGGTCAAGGAACCGAACGAGGAAGCCATACACAGTCTAGCATACATGAGCAATATAGGTTGATTTGGCTTACGACGTGGCCGGCAGACGGCGGCGATGCAGCAGCGGCGAAGGGGCAAAATGGAAAGTAAACGACGAGCCGGACGTGATGGTGCGGTCGGATTTTGGAAATACTCACCGAGGAAGCGAGAAACGCGAAGAATACAGTTGGGTTGTCACGGACGGCGGAACTCCGGCGAACTTCGGTTGAAGGGGCTGGCACCGTGACGTAGAGCACGACGACGCGAACCCAACGCCGCAGACGGTTCGGCCGGCGGACGTCGGATGGAGGAGAAACTCGCCGGAGAAGACTTTTGGGTGCAACTTGGTATTCTGCGAACTGCGACGAAACTAGATCGATTCGGAGAAAACCAAATCAGGGGATTGGAATAGGACGGCGAGACGGACGCGTGAGCGTAGACGGCTCGCATTTATACGCACCGAGGAGAAAGATACGGAGATTTAAAATTCGAACTGAAAACTAAACCGGAACAGAATTCGGCGGCGCGGCCCGGAAAATCGCGTGAACAGCGCCATGGAGTTACTGTAGCATGCTGGGAGGAGAGAAAATCAGGAATTTAGAAATTTAAATAAAATGCAACAAATCGAGGAGATCAAATAAATAGCAACTAAATTCAGAAAAATCTCCAAAAATACCAGAAAATTTCTGGGAACACAAGGAAGCCAAATAAAATAGATTTTGTTTTAATTAATGTTTAGATTAGTCAAATTAAATATTTTTATTTAGAAATTTTTTAATTAAACTTTATTAATTCAAATAAAATTGGTGACATTTTTCAAGGACCTAAACTACTCAAAATATTTTTGAAAAGCCAAATTTTGGGATGTTATGCCCTCTGAAAATTAACAAGCAGAAACATATCACAGATAATTGTTGACAATTCGAAGTGATCATTTAACTCAAAATCAATTACAAAAGAAGGTTTCAAGTATTGTCGCTAGAGTTACAAATTGAATTACAACCATCAAAGTGAATTACAATATTGAATCAATTGTTTCGAGGTCGTTCATCGGTGTTGATGGCGTGAAACTCTCCGGTGGTGCTAACGATGTCTGCCTTGATGAAGCCGTAGAGCTCCCCTCGAACGTGCGTGACCTGGTCCATCTCGAGTGTATTTAACTCTATGTTCAAGCCCTGTCGCTAGCAGGAGTAAAGTAGTAAGTATATATATTTAAATTTATAATTAGAAAATAATTATTACGAGATTGACAAACCTGGGGATCGCGTCCTAGAAGCATTCAATAGCTGCATATGATGGCATACGTAGAATGTGCATAAGTGATCTCGTTTTTGTTGGCGGCACTACAAAAATAGAATTACATACATATGTACAGTCAGTTCGAGACACAATATTACGGAGTATGATATATGATTATTGTGTTGTAGCGCGTACTGGAAATCGCATCCTGTGAGTCAGTGTGGCGCTCATTCCCTTGTATAAACCTCCATCGGCAACATAGCCGATGAACGCCCTACATGATTCAAAAAAGTTATCCTCGTCCATATCAAACGAAGGAAGACTACAATAGAGTTATGTGTGGAGGAAATGAACATACCTGTCGAGTATTCCTTTAAGAAAGGTGAAGTCGTGCTTTTTGTTGATTAGAGAATCAAGGTACAATACCGTGTTCCTCTTTAGCACAAGAATAAGAAGAATCCAGTGGAACCTACTCATGTATGTCGCTATAGTCATAAACCTATGTTGAAACAAAATTTGTATAGCAAATATTGAAGCACTTACTTCTGGTTGTAGGGCACCATTATGTAGTCCTTGTCGTCCAGAGCAAGCAATCCCATTTTTATGTAATTCTCGACGTAGGATGCGTCTTGGTTGATTGTTTGCTCAGAGACCACGTGTGGGTCGAGGAAACCCACCGGTTCTTTGATTCGACGAGCACATTTCATAATGTATATGTACATAAGCAATGAGTTGTGATATTTATCGGTATCACGTGAGTGTAGAAATTGATTGTACACACTTACAGTGTCCAGCATCGTAGAAGTGAGGCGTCGAGGGAAGTTAGGTTGTATAGGTCAAATAAGTCTTCGAAGCCCACGACGAAGTGGCCAGGCTCATGGAGAAAATGCTCCCTCTCATATCTGACGGTGATTCCAGTATGGCCCCCTCCTCTCGGTTCTTACGCAAGTACCAATCATGCAAAGCTTGACAAGTTACTCCTAAGCTGTTTATTTCTGCGCCGGAGACCAATAGACTTCCAATGGAGTATTTCACGGGTTTGGGAGGTGCCTTAATGTTCTTGATATCGATTTCTCCTTAACGAGGCTGCTGAGGGACGTCTTCCTGTGAGACGCCACAGGGACCAATATGGTGACACATTTTTCTTGTCCCTTCGCCGTCTTCTCAACGGGAAGCGATGTGGCGGCCTTCTGAAGCTTTGGTTGAGGCGGACTCATCGAGGGTCCAATTGGAGAGGTAGGGTCATGTCGATATCGCGTCACTTAAGGGTCCAGGGCGATGTCCTTCTTGGGCCACTAGATAAAAGTGTGTGTGGCATCCCTTAGTGTTTTGATTTCTTTGTTCGGGGGAATCTCCAGCGAGATGGCCATGAAATTGTCATGTACCATGTCCACCGCACTCGGCATAACCTGCGCCCACCTAGGCACCGCGGTCGCACTTGCCCTTCGGTATGGATACATCATACCCTTGACCTCAATAGGAATCGACCCAACCATCCTCACTTGGAGCTTGCAGGGCGTCGGCTCCTACAAAACAGTACACAATTAGCTAAGGCGTCCTATAGGTCTATCTTTGGAGCATTCCAGAGATGTACATTACCTCGATGTCGTCGATTGGTAATTGCACGTCGTCATGTCCAGAATTATGTGTGGACGCGACGCTACTCCGATGTCGAGGAGGACTTGCTCCCAAATTAACAGGGGCGGCTTGCGCCTGCATGAGTTGATTTACTTGGTTCTGCAAGTTTGTTATTTGTTCTTGAAATTTTTCAATAATCATATGTTCCAACCGAGCGTCGTGCTGGTCCTTGGATCTCTTCCTACTCCTACATGTGTTGGAGTCGTGTGGGAATCCATCCCACCAAGGTACGTAAACCCCAACATCTCGCGTGCGACCCGGGTGCTCCTTGTTTTCCAGGGTCGTAGATAGTACATCCTTCTCCCTGTCTACTTCGAAGGAACCTTGGAAGGATGCGGAAGTCAATGCTTCCTGCAAGAGGACATCATGTTATTGTAGACACCATGAAGTTATGGACTTATTAACAACTAAGTGGTTCGACATATTTACCAAGCGTTGAGACACTGCCTCGTCTGCCGGGTTTGTGAAAGAGATGCTACCCGAAGACATGGCTGATGCCCTCGATCTTAACCAGGCGAGCGCGCTCGTCTAAGATCTCAGGAAACGGTCGGGCAGCTGTCTCATCCTCCGCTGGCCACTGCGTGACTTTACCCGCGTACCCAGCGGTGCCGAGTTTATGGTGGTGAGTGTTTTGTGCCTGGAGAGCTCTGTGCGCCGCACTTTGCTCCTGAAATTCGGCCATCGTCTTCATCAGCACGAAGGTGTCCGATGTATCCCGCGACAAGAAATGATACTTCGTGAAGGGCGTCCGACCCGTGTTCACGTACTGCGTGACAAGCAGGCTCTTGAAGGCCCTCCACACGTGGCACATCGCGAGTAGCGCGTGCCATCGCACACGCGTTCGGTCCGCCGGGGAAAGTGAACGGCGTAAAGTTCACCCACAACCGGTCTTTCAGACATCCGCCGAGACTTCGTGTTGGGGTGGTAATGGGGACCCGTTCCCTTGCAAGTACCCCGCAGACGGTCCGGAATCTCGCAGCTGCTTGCTTGGGACTCAGCGGGATCCCGACGTCACTGACCTCCGTGATCGTCATGCGGCCCGGGGGCAATTCGGAGATTCCTCTGCCATCTCACTTGCATACCACCTTGATCGGAGATCCAGACGCATTTGGCGACGTCACTGATGGCGGCGAAGACGGTGCCTTTGCCATCTCGCTTACTTGCTATCTATATAAGTTATGTACGCAATGATTACATAAACAAATAGAAGTTACCCATTGAATACTTGCTATCTATATAAGTTATGTACGCAATGATTACATAAACAAATAGAAGTTACCCATTGAACCTAAATATATGATACGTAGTAAATAAAATATATGAAATTGCATAAAAAAACTGCAAAGGAGAAGGAAATATTGCAAACAGTGCAGTTTTAACATATAGCTGAAATATTGCATGATTTTGAGTGCTCTCAGAAGGCGAGTTGCAAAAGAATCAATGTTTGCCATCTCAGCCCTTTAGTCTATACTCTTCACAAATTGGATAAGAAAACTATAATTTTGAGCTCTAATCAATGCTTAGCTAGATTGACAGAACAATCACATGCAATTCACTGAAACAAAATATGACAAGAATATTTGATAGCAGCAAGCAAACTATTAGAATATGACAAGAATCACTGAATTCATTACTTCAAATAAAAAGCCAACAAACCTTGAATGATTACTTTGATAGCAGCAAGAAAACTATTAGAGCTCAAAACTAAACTAGTAATCCTACCAATTTCAGTATTAGACCATCTAAATCATAGAGCAAAATTAAGCCCACATAATGCACTGTTGCCAAGCACAACCAAGCCATCACTAACATAACCCACAAGCACAACCAAGCCATCACCACCAGCATTTAAATGACCAAATCAATGTATACAAATGTAAATTATCCATGTCATTTAAACCGAATGAAATGCTAAACATATACCACATGAATGTGAAAGAAATCAAGCATCTGGAAGAGCTAGATAACAACCAGTAATAAAACAAAAAGGCTAATGTTTCTCCATATAGGCAAGCAATAGTACATAAGCGTAATAATCAGGATCCAGGAATACATCAAATGTGACAATAAAAAATATGACAGTGGATTGCATTTGGAAGCATTTGGTTCACATTTATTTTTATTAGGCATTGTGATAACATGTAAAACGAATTATGTCCCATTGTGATGAGACTGACAGAACATAAGTACTAGATTACCAGTACTTCATTGAGAGTTCAGAGTATGAATTTATCAAAAAGATTCATTTGATTCCGAGTTCGTATGTCTATATTCATATTGGTTAAACTCTAAGGACTTGATGGTTAACTACTTACTTTGAATGCCCATTCTTTAATATCTATCTTCATATTGGTTAAACTCTAAGGACTAACCAAAACATCGTAATCTCTAACCAATTGTATTAGTAATGTCATTAGCCGACAGAGAACTCTAAGGAAACAATGCATTGTTTGTGAAGACTGCCAAAGCATCTCGTAGTCGCTTTGAAAAGAGGTCAGACACCAAGCCGTCACTACCATGACTAGAAAAATGTAGAATCCAAATCAAGAATTCCAATCACATGGCATCAGGTACTGCCAAAAGATATCAACAGTGTATGTTGTTCCTTAAACTTAAATACTTAATTATGTAAAACCTCCTAGCAATCTAATCCATCATTTGTTTATAAATGGTTGATGCAAAAAGTAACTTGGGTATCAGAAATTTGGTTCTATTAAATATATCTCCCCATCCAATGCAATGAGAGCATAAACGTAACAAACCTAACCTAGGTATAATTAGTTAGTGCATCATGCTTCCAGCAAAGTTCTTCAAAGCTTGCAATCATCCAATAACCATTTAGCTCAAAGATGTATATTAATCCATGCTCCATGCAGTAGTTCTAAAAAATTTCATAAATGGTGAATAATTAAACCTATGTTGCTAACTGACAGCATTGCAAGGCCATAATCACAGTTCTGTAGCTGCAAGTTCTAGTATCTTAAACTTATGGGGAGGCCAAAGCAATTACTTGGTTTGTGCCATACAAATGGTTTCTTCCAAATTTTGGCAACCAACAAACCGCACGGATCGCTGACTTGGTTTCAATAAACACTATATATAGTCAATCTGTGAGGTCTCAGAGAGTTCAACCAATCATAGTAGATGCTGGAATGTACTTGGTAGGGAGGAATCAGTTCTTCCAAGCCATAGAGAAACAGGCAACTCCTGATGGTTTCACCTCAGATGGAACCCCACAGAGAAATGGGCAACTCCGGCGTTGGCGTGACAGACCTGTTTGTTGTGGTGGAGGAGGCCGAGTGGCGTGGCTTCGGCGTGGTGGAGGAGGCCGAGCGGCGATTCTGGGGAAGAACTAGGGCAAGTGCAGCGAGGGAGACGGCGATTCTAGGGAAGAACTAGAGCAAGTGTAGCGGGCCACTTATATAGATAACATCACAGACGGTTCTTTAAAGAACCGTCTATGATAACTCTAACATCACAGGCGGTTCATTAATAGAACCGTCTGTGATGTGAGATATCACAGACGGTTCCAATAACGAACCTTCTGTGATAACTGAAATATCACAGACGGTTATATAATTGAACCATCTGTGATGTTAGAGTTATCACAGATGGTTCAATTAAAGAACCGTCTCTGTGATATATATCTCACGTCACATACGGTTCTATAATTGAACCGTCTGTGGTGTGCACAAATGGACCGCCAACTAATGGCCGGTCTCACCGCGGCCAACATGGCAGTCTGACCGATTTGGCATAAGTTAGACAGGTGACCCCTGGCGGTCAGACCGCCAGGCCACAGAAGCAATGCACTTTTAACTTTGCTCAAACGACAAAACATATTTGCCCATTTGTGTGCATTTTCAACAAGGTTTCAAAGATGATATTCTCAACAAGTTGATAACTCTAACAAGTCCGCATTAACATCAACATTAGAGATGATAAGTCCATAACACATGACAATTCCATGTTGACATCACATTACAATGGAAGAACAAGTCCATAACACGTGACGTGTTTCCATGTTAACATCAAATTACAATGGAATACATGCTTAATTGAAATATAGTCCTTCATGATGATTGACGCGCATATAGCTAGCTTCCTCACTGGGTTCTTCCTCCAGTCTGATGTCTTCTCCGAAAGGAGGCAACTCGTCAAATTGATTGTACTCTTCCTCATCCACGACATTCTCAACTCCGACATTCCTTCTTTTCCCATGAAGAACTACGTGGCGGTTCTTATTTGATGGGTCCGATACATACAAACTTGAACAACTTGCTTAGTGAGTACGAATGGTTCGTCCTTGTATTTGACACGTTTGAGGTCCACAGTAATGACGCCGTACTTGTCGACCTTCACGCCCTGCGGAAGTTTAACCCAATGACATCGATACAGGGGGATCTTGAAAATTACATAGTCGAGCTCCCAAATCTCCTCTATGAACCCATAGTATGAGTTCAACCCGTGTGCCCCCGCGGTATTGAACCCCTCGTGAAATGCATCTATGCGGACACCGCTGCTCGATCAGGCTCTTCCTATCCCGAGTCAGATAAAATGTGTACCCATTTATGTCGATCTTTGCCATGTCACAATTGTAAATTTTGGCCCTTTGCCAACCATAGCGACCTTTCATCACTTGATGACCTCCCGCTGAATCGCACCTTTAACCATTCGCTGAACCGACGGTTGTGTTCTCTCGTTATCCAAACCTCCAACCGCCTCGATTCATTGGCGTACCATGTCTTTGTGCTCGCCGATGCACGGGGACACCTTGGGTCATGTGTTGCAAGACCGTGAAATGGGCCTGCGCGTATGTATCTAGATCGGGAGTGATTGCTTTCCTTCCGATGGTCCCGATACCCTCCAGTCTCCCCTCATGACGAGATAGAGGCACACCTATCGGTTCCACCTAAGCCATGTAGTCGACGCAGAACTCAATGACCTCTTTGGTTGCATAACCTTCGATGATACTGCCCTCTGGCCGAGATCGATTCCGTATGTAGGACTTCAGAATTCCCATGTATCTTTCGAAAGGGTACATATGACGTAGGAACACAGGGCCGCATATCTTTATCTCTTTCACAAGGTGAACAATGAGATGGACCATGATATCGAACAATGACGGAGGGAAATACATCTCAAGATGACATAGAGTCGTCACCACCTCGGCCTGCAGAGCGTCGAGTCCTTCGGGATCGATGACCTTCTGAGCAATTGAGTTAAAGAAATAACACAGCCTAAAGATTGCCACTCGAATCTTGTTCGGCAAGATACTCCTAATTGCAACAGGAAACATTTGTGTCATCAGCACATGACAATCATGAGACTTCATAGCAATTAATTTCAAATCTTTCATGGAAACAAGATTATTAATATTGGTGGAGTAACCGGATGGAACTTTCACACCATGCAAGCTTTGACACAGTTCATTTCTCTCGGCCTTGGACAAAGTGTAGCAAGCTGGGGGAAGGTACGTTCGTCCTTCATCGGTCTCTTTCGGTGCTAACTCAGTTCTTATGTTCATATCAACCAAGTCACGCCGTGCGTTAACACCGTCTTTTGTTTTGCCACTAATGTTCAGTAAGAGGCCAATCAAACTATCACATAAATTCTTCTGCACGTGCATGACGTCGATGCAGTGGCAAACTTCTAAGTGCTCCCAATAAGGTAAGTCTCAAAAAATTGACCGCTTCTTCTAGATGTTTTTCTGAGGGGTCCTTAATTTACGTCCCTTTCCAAGCACAACATCGATATCCTTAACCATATCATAGACCTCTTTCCCTCTAAAAGCCCTTGGAGCTGAACCGTCCTCCTTATTTCCGTCTAATTGTTTCTTCATCTTGCGGTATGAGTGAATCATGTGAAGGAACCTACGGTGACGTATAAACACAGTTTTGCGTGAGTTGTTCAGCCATACACTCTCGGTACCATCTAAGCAGTGCGGACAGGCTTTGGTTCCTTTTGTACTGAACCCTGACAGGTTACCAAGGGCAGGAAAATCATTGATGGTGCAGAATAACATGGTGCATAAAGTGAAGTTCTCTCGTTTGTACGCATCCTGTACATGTACCCCTTCGTTCCAAAGTGTCACAAGATCTTCCAGCAATGGTGCTAGGTACACATCAAAATCGTTCCCAGGTTGCTTCGGCCCTTGGATAAGTAGTGACATCAAAATGTATTTCTGCTTCATACACAGCCAAGGAGAAAGGTTGTACATACATAGATTCACAAGCCAAGTGCTATGTCGGCTGCTCATGTTACCGAAAGGATTCATTCCGTCCGTACTCACCCCTAACCTTTTGCTCCCCGGTTCCACACCGAACTCTTCGAAGCTCCGATTGAAGTTTCTCCACTGGGTAGAATCAGCAGGGTGTCTGAGCTTCCCATCTTTCTTACGCTCCTCCGAGTGCCAACACATCAATCTTGCCTCCTTTCGGTTCGTAAATAAACGCTTCAAACGTGGGATCACAGGCAGATATCACAACATCTTAGCAGGAGGTCCTTGCTTCGCCTTAGCAGTATTGTTACGCTTGTATCGGGATGCTTTGCACACGGGACATAAATGCATGTCTGCATACTCTTTACAGGTAGAGGATACAATCGTTCGGTCATGCATGTATTCTTTCTACTTCCATTCCCAATGGACAAAGAACCTTCTTAGCTTGGTAGGTCATGATGGGCAACACGTTTCCCTCCGGAAAGATGTTAGCTAAGAGACCTAACAACGCCGTAAAACTCTTGTCGGACCAACCATTGCTTACCTTCAATTTTAGCAGTTCAAGCACGGTTGACAACCTTGTGTATTCTGGCTTGCAGCTAGGGAACAAAGGTTTCCCCGAGTCCTCCTTAAGCCCTCGAATTTACAAAACTCTCTCTCACTGTAGTTCCCTTCTGCATCGCGTAGCATCTGATCCAGATTGTCATCATACGACCTATCCTCATCAAAAGCACATTCCACACCCTGCATATCGTTGACTTTCTCGGCGATGTCATCATTACTGACTTCGGTATAATCTGCTCTTCACCGTGACTGGTCCAACATGTATATCCTTTTTTGAAACCCCTTCGTATTAAGTGACATTCGATATGCACCGGGTTGTTAAACATTTTTATATTACCGCAATCAATGCATGGACAGTACATAAATTTTATCCCCTTCTTCAACCTATCCTGCTCGGTGGCTCTTCTAAAAGTAAACACATCATTAATATACTCTTCACTCACACGGTTCTCAATGTACATCCAGTTTCGGTCCATCTACACGTATACGCACGTAACAAATTAATTAGTGTTAAATTATATTAATAAACCACAAGTACCCTTCATAATGACCAAACACATTAGTGATTAGTCTAGAGCAAATATAAAGAGTTACAGATCATTACACATTAGTGATTAGTCTAGAGAAAAAATAAAGGGTTACAGATCGTTACCCTTCTCTCCAAGGTGGTGCAATGTGGGAGGAGGCAGCAGAGGTGCCGCAATGGGGGAGGAGGTAGCAGGGGTGACAGCTCAAAAGGGAATGGGCAACAATGTGCATGGAAGGAGGTAGCAGCAGCAGGGTGGCGCAACGGGGGAGGAGGCAACAGCTGTAGGGTGGCCAATGGGGAGGAGGCAGCAGCAGCAGGGTGGCGGCACCTCAAATGGAACGGGCAGGTGGGCCTGTCGGAGTACAAGAACCGTCTGTGATACTTATTTATACAATCACATACGGTTCTTGTATCCAACCGTCTGTGATACTTCACAGACGATTAGTATAAAAAATCGTCTGTGATGACTAGCATTATCACAGACGGTTTTTACTTACAACCGTCTGTGAAGTATCACAGACGGTTGTATTAATAAACCGTCTGTTATATGTCCATATCACAGACGGTTAACGAAGAACCGTCTGTGATTATTTTATCACAGACGGTTCCTATCAGGCGTCTTCTATTGCTTGTTTTGTAGTAGTGATAAATCCAAATGAGTAAAGATCATTGCCATGCTTTAGAGTAGACAATGTTTTATCTACCTTGCCCATTTGAAAGTTATTTTAAAGCAAATATGATTTAAGCCTATCATATCATGCTCTAGGTGCTTGTTTTAAACCATATAAAGCTTTGGGCAGTTTGTAGACAAGATCAGAAAATTTAGGATTTTTAAAACCAGGTGGTTTTCTTATATTAACTTATTCCTCAATATAGCCATTAAGAAAAACACTTTTAACATCCATTTGATACAACTTAAAACCCTTAGATGCAGCAAATGCTAAAAGGATTCTAATGACTTCTAATCGAGCAATATATGCAAAAGTTCCACCAAAATCAAGACCTTCTACCTGGGTAAATCCCTGAGCCACAAGTCTAGCCTTATTTCGAACAACAACACCGTCATCACTTTGTTTATTCTTAAAAACTCATTTAGTTTCAATAACATTATGACCATGAGGAGGTGAAACTAAAGCTCAAACTTTATTATGCTCAAAATTTTCTAATTCCTCATGCATGGCATTAATCCAAGACTCATCAGATAAAGCGTGACTTACATCTTAGGGTTCAAAAGAGGAAACAAAAGCAACATGAGCATATGAGGCATCAGAGTTATACCTGTTGTGAAGAACTCTCTTATCTAACTCACCAATCATTTGTTCAAGAGGGTAACATTGTTGAATATGCAGAGGAGCTTGTGGAGTCATTGGTGACATAGGTGTAGCAGTAGTGGACTCTACCTCCTTAGAGGTAGGAGCAGAGACACTAGTTGTAGACTCTATCGGTGTAGATACGTGTGTCGAAGTGTGAATCGAGGTTACCCTTTCATTGTCGTTAAAGTCATAGAAGATGTCTTTGGGTGCGTAATTTACCTGTATACATTATCGGGTCTAGTATCAGGACTAGCTTCATGAAAAGTGACCTCGTAGGTCTTAGCAATTTTGTTAGTTTCTAAGTTGAATACATTATAACCTCGAGTGTGAGCTGCATATCCAAGAAAAATACCACCTAAGGATCTAGATTTAAATTTATCAAGATTTATATATTTAAGAATAAAACATCGACATCGAGAATGACTAAAACGAAGTTCATAGGAAGTATTATGCAATTTAGCTCGCAAAAATACTCTATTAGAAATATAGCAAGCAATAGAAATAGCTTCAGCCCAATACTTTCTAAGTGTAGCATGTACATTTAACATCATTCTAGCCATCTCAACCAAAGTTCTATTTTTACATTTTACAACAATCTGTTGTGGCACGAGCTGAAGAGAATTGATGATATAAACCTTTTTTAGTACAAAAAGAAGCAAATGATGTGTTCTTGAATTCAGTTCTATTATCACTTCTAATTGCTCTAAGTGCCCCTGGGAGTTCAATGGAAAGTCTAAGGGCAAGCTCTCTAAAGTGGCCAAAAGCTTTGTCCTTGGATGCCATGAAAAAGACCCAAGAGTATCTAGAGTAATCATCAACAATAACAAGAATGTACTATTTACCACCAGTTGACTAAACTCTAGCCTGACCTACAGTGTCCATGTGCAACAATTGATCAGGTGAGTGGAGGATGTGATGTAGAAATCATCTTACTGCGACGACAGGATGAACAAAAAAAATCCATTGATTTTTTATTTTTAAGATTAGGTATTCCTCTAAGAAGATTCATATTACTGATATGAGCAAGATGATCAAAACCAATTTGGCCTAATTGAAAGGATATAGGTAGGCTACGCTAGCAACAATCGAAAATTTCTACCATGTAAACTAGGAAGCTAAACAAGTAGATGATCACAGATCGTTATCACCAAACGCGCAGTACAACAGAAGAAGAGTTGGAGCAGCCTGGTCCAACAAAGAGCGCGTCGATGTAGTGGTCTTAGTCGATCATCTAGCGTCCTCGCGAGTCGATCGTCTCCTCCAGTAACCTCTGCAGTTCCTTATGAAGATCGTGGATCGTCCTCAAGCGCAACAGTAACTGCAGTACCGCCTGTACAGTATCCACACGTCTAGGAAAGGAACAACCGTATGCCGGTGCACTAGCACCAAGTTGCACGGAAAGGCTTTCAGAAAGATGGTGGCTAGATTTTGGTGAAGCAACTCAAGTCACGACTTTCGTGTCTCTCCCACCAACTCTCTTAGTAAAGCGGGGGTCTCATCCTGGACCCCAACTGGAGGCGGGTCAACAGCAACCCCCTCAGCTACTGACTCATCTGCTACAGGAGGTGGCTCCACGGAACCTCACACGCGGCCCCGACCTCCACGACCACGGCCACCACAACCACGTCCTCTACCCCTCGGCATAGCTATCAACCACAATCAACAATACAAAATGAGTTCAAAGGTCAAAATACAATCATGCATCAATAAACAACATAACAGAAGCGTAAAAATGATATTCGTACCACTCTCTAACCTACTGTGCACTAGTGTGTCAGAATTTTAGATTATGTAACCATTAGCAAAAAAAAAGATGATTTACTAAATCTAAAACAATTTTAACAATTTTAGTTTACCTAAGTTTTTAATCTATTTACCATGGACCTAAAGCCCTCTCTGATACCAACTGTAACACCCCAGCCCAACACTGGGCCTAGAATGCCACTAAACTACCCGAATAGCTAAGAAACAACAACACACTAAGAAATTTCAGCAAGCAAAACATTAATAAAACCCGTCCACGGGTCACAATAGAATATGAATAAAGATTGATCAAGCGTGAACAATTAAGAAAGGGAAACATAACCAGGCAAGTAGTCCAAAACAGGATCCAACTAAGGAGTCTGAAGCACTTAAACAAATAGACTAATCCAAAATATTGACCTAAATTTTATTCAATGTCTAACAAGTCCTAGATAATCCAGCAATAAGGAATAAAAATATTGTCATGGCAATTAATCATGTGTTTGAAGTATGAAACTATTCCACATGCTCTATTCGCTCTCAAACATGGCGCCCTCGAAGATCACCTAAAAACAACAGAAGAGCAAGGGTGAGTCCACGACTCAGCAAATACATCAATATACAACAAACAATAATGAATCAACGGTATTCAATAACTTCATTATCATCACATGCACTTCTATTGATATTCTCATGCTATTCTCTTCACTTTGTTTTCACATCCATTCATCTCATTTCAATGCAACTCTACTCTACATGTCCACATGCACTTCTTTCGCGTATACCGGTATACCGTGAGTGAATGCTCGCGACAACATTCACTCTCAAGCGCGTTCCTCCACAAGGATCGGGGACCTCCTCCACTCCCGTGGAGTTGTGATCATTCATGATCACCTGCTCATATTGTAACAGCCCAAAATTTCAATTTCAGTTGAAAATAAAACATCAATAATTTTTGTGGATTTTCTGGAAATTTTAAAAGCTTTTCCCTAAAGTATATTAAGGCTAAAATAATTTATGTGCAAAATCTATTACCAACTAAAAGTTGGAATTATTTTATTTAAGTCCAGAATGCCTCATAGAATTTTCGTGAATTTTCTCAAAATTTTTGGACTTCATTTACTATTTTCTAAAGCCTATTTGAATTTCTCGAATTAAATCAATTGAAAAAATTTAAAATTCTTCACATAAGATCGGGCCAAGCTCAAAGATCGGCGCTGCCTCGCCCAACTCCTCTCGCGAAGTAACGCTGGCCGTCCGATCAAAATCGGACGGCCGACATCAATCCGGCGCGCTCTCTCTCTCTCTCTCATTGCCGTGGGGCCCGCCGCACAAGGTCGCCTTCCTCGCGCTGCCTTCCCGCAAGGTCTGCCGCTCGCCGCCATTACCGCGCTCGAGCTCATCAAGCCCGTGATTCCTCCCCATTTCTCTCGCCATCACGCGCAATGAAAGCGGCCGTTCCACCGCGTTCGCTCCCGCTTTACTCGCTTTAAAACTCGCCGTAACGCCCGCCTCACCTCCATAACGGCCGTTGCCACCTCGCCACGATCTCCATCTCCGCCTCGCCGCCGCTCTATAAAAGGGAGCACCAGTGCGCTCTACTCCTCAAGCTTTTGCCCCAACTCTCCACACCTCCTCGCTCCCGGCCGCCCGCATTGGCTCTCTCTCGCCGGCCGAGTGTGTTCACGCCTCTAGCGCCGCCACCGGTGAACCTCCGCCGCCTCGACGCACCATCGCCGCCCAAGATCGCGAACTCGTGCGCACTCCGCACTCGAACGTCGCCGAGCTCTTCGATGCCAACGATCAACCACACCGCCGCCTCGCCGCCGCCGACCATCTTCCGGCCACGCCCTCGCCGCCAGTAGCGATCGCACTCACCATCACCTCCGAATATTTTGTGCACTCACCGGAGCTCGCCAGCGCCGCTAATCGCTGCACTTCTGCCTCGAGCCTCCAATCTCCGGCGCCGACGTGGTCACCACCTCACGCCACTCACCGCTACCGCGGCGTGGCGCTAAGTCGGCCACACGTGGTCGCTAAATAAGAATACACAAGGCCAAAGACACCGTCCCTTCAAGATCGCTGCGTGCACCGAGTCCACCGTGGACTTGCGCCTCGCAGTGGACTCAGTCCATACTGTGCGGGCCCACTTGTCGGCCTCATTGCACAAGATCGCTGACGCCACCGCGAATAAAGATAATTTCCTTTAGAAATTTAATTCGGAAATTCTGATTTTAGGATTTAATTTAGGTTTTAAACTTCCAGGAGCTCGTATTTCTTCATACAAACTCCGATTTAGGTGATTCAAATTTCTAAATTTGTACAAAATCAATATCTAGCTAACTAAACCAAAGTTATTTAATTTGGAATTAATTTGAATTTTCATTTAAATTTATTTGTGTTCATTTGAATTCTGTTTGATTTTGGAATATTTTCGCGTATAGATTTTGACGACTCTGGAGAGCTTGACCCTATTGAAGAAGTAGAATACCAGGAATTTGAGCAAGGCAAGTTACACCATTGACCATTTTGCCCCCAATATTTAAAATTATTTAATTTCTGTTTTAAATTATTATTGCATGCATAATTGTATTTAATTATTTTAATTCATGTTTTTAAATATTTAATTATTCCAATTCCTTTGTATAGCCAAATTTGATTGTTGTATTATCAATTCCTTGTAACCTTAGTCAAATGAATTTAAAAATAAATATATGCATAGCAAATGCTTAGACCATGAAATATTTGACTTTGGGAGAATTTAGCCAAAATTTCATAAATTGATAAAAAGCCTATGACATTGCTTTGTCATGGTGGACTTTTGCAAATGTCTTTGAAAATTATAAAAATAAAAGAAAATGGTTTATACTTGGGCAAACATGGACCGTTGGTGGGTGCAGGTTTATGCACGAGCCTGTCTGGTTAGGACTGAGACCCAGGGTTTTTATTGAAAGATGCCCAAGTAGATTAAGGACCGGCCTTTGAGCCGCATCTTGCAAAAGCTCCACCGTACTACCACATGTTACGTATGGGCGTAACCGGGCTTAATAATTTGTATTACCTCAGTATTGTTTATGCCATTTTTGTTGTGTGGGTGTCGGTTAGACTTTATTCCCACTTGGCGCAAGAGGGGGTTTCCAGCAGGTGGTTAGAGTGAAACCTTAGCGGGCATATTGGTATTGAGGTAATGCATTGGAAACGCCTTGTGATAATTGCCTAGTCACACGCCTAAGGAAGCGTGTATTGGCGACATAACTGCAAATTATCTCGTGTGGGTAAAGTTGTACCACCTCTGCAGAGTGTAAATCTATTCGAATAGCCGTGTCCACGGTCATGGACATGCCGAGCAAAGCCACTCTAAGTTAGATTTGTTTTTGGTTTTAAAATAACTTTGGACATGATTTGAGGATGGTTAATCCTTGTGGTAAATTTGGCGTGTAGCCTTGTGATAGGAGGGTATCCTTCACCATGTTTCATATGGAGGTTATCCACTATAAAATGATCAATTTTAAATCGATTTTAGTTATGTAATGAAAATGTGCCTTGAAACTTAGTATAACTATTTAAACCAAAAAGGTCGATTTATGCAAATAAACCCTACAACCTTCCTTTGAATAACTTATGCATGCATTCTAAATTACAGATTGGGTGTAATTTGCGAGCACGATTGTAGTGCTCACTCTGCTGAATATTATTATTCGTGAGAAGACTGCTATCGAGAAGGTGAGGAGCGGGACGATTAGGCAATGACCTCCGCGATTACTGTGGCGATCGTGTGGCTTACCATTATTATTTGCTTCCGCAATGTTTTATTTGGCCTCGGCCCAGCTTGTAATAAACTCTATGCTTATTAATTATACACTTTGGATATGTTTGTGATAACATTTTGTGATTGTGTACACCGGAAATCTGGACTAGTGTATGAACACAGAGATTCGGGATCCTTCGCTCCGGGTTCGACAAAAGTGGTATCGAGCCATATCGATCGTAGGTCGTGACCTAGAAGGAAATCAAACCCTTAAGGATTTATTTTGAAAATTAAAAATAACTTGGTCTTCTGGAGTCATTTCTCAACTTTTCTCTTGAAAAATTATTTACTAACTCATCTCCTTTTCAAAATTATAGATGGTCAAGTTCAATGCCATTTCCCATGGAGTCTTTGTTGGTCATTGGGCCGCCATTCTCGGAAGATGATGCAAAGACTTGGACTTTGAAGAAAGACCGACATATCAAGGATACAAGTATAAGGTGGGAAATCAGAACGGTGGAGAGTAGAGGTGATCCTCTACTCCAATCTATCGCCGAACACAGACTTCCACGTCTTCGATGCCCCAATGCGACGAGACACCTTCGCCGAAGGCATCCAGGATGCAGCCAGGGAAGCAACCCGCAGACTTCGCTACATCTACGATCATCGCCTCAACGGCACTGGGTTCCACTATTACCCAATGCACATTCCAACCCGCATGACAAAGGCTTTCCGCTCAACTAGAGATGAAGAGGCGTCCCGATCTCACTCATCGTGGATCCGGCGAGCCATGGATTATGCCTACGGAATACACTAGATGAGCCGCTCTCCCGCAAGTGAAATTACAAGATGCGTAAGAAAAGTTGAAGATCGCAGAAAAGAACGGCCTCCTACAAGGAAGGCGAGGCTAGTTCTAGTGAGCCAGATTATACCCCAATAACACCATAGATTTGACCTTAAATTTTTCCTTTAGTTGCGAATTATGAGCTACCAAACCTTTGTAGTAGCCATAATGAATTAATAAAATAAAAATAAATTATTTTGCTGAAATGTTCTTGTCTTGTGTTTGTTGAATTTGGGCTATTTTAGATCTATACTCTTATAATTCCTGCCTCTCTTGTCTAATCTGTGAAGAGTTCATCGATGGTGACCACCCTTAGGAAGTGTCGCTGCTAGAGGGCAAGGAAATGAGAATGCCGAATATCAAGAAAACCAGTTCAACACCACCACCTCCTCCAAGCTGAAGCTCCGATTGGCGCCAAATGATGGCCAATCGACTCATCCGATTGAGTTGCTAGCCCATCCCTTCACAAAGAATCGTAATACCCAGCGCCGTGACCTATCATGCTCCTCCACCTCCCGTAAGAGTAACTTTGTCGAGTTCATGAGGATGCGCCCGCCAACGCTTTCTAGTAGCACGGAACCCATGGACGCAGATGATTGGCTCGGGGTCATTGGAAAGAAGTCGGATATTGCTCAATGCATGATCGTGAGAGAGTTTTATTTGCCTCTCATCAATTGATTGGTCCCGCATCGAATGGTGGGATAACTTCAAAGATGTCTCATGCTAATGCCCAAGAAATCACTTGGGATGAGTTCATGCAAGCTTTCCGTCGATCTCACATTCCATCCGCATGATTACCTTGAAAAGAAGGAGTTTCGCCGCCCGCCAAGGAAACCGCTCGATCGCCGAGTATCCGCATAAGTTTAACCAACTTGCTCGATATGCCCCGAGGATGTAGCCAGAGATGAAGACAGCAAGAGCGATTTCGAAGGGTTGAACGATGAACTCTCTGCTCGCTTGATTTCTCGTGATTTTACCGACTTTGCAGCTTGGTAATAAGGCCATATGCCGGGAAGGCAAACATCGAAATGGAGAATCGCAAGCGGAGGATGGCAGCTCGAAGTTTAACTCGAGGATTACCCAAGCCTCGCTTTCTCTCGGCCTCACCACCTCGGCGTGGGAGATTCCGCACTACTACACCGAGTTCGGCTCCATTCGCGCCCAAATACTTTGGATTCCGTAGTAGTTCATCCGAGGTCGATTCCAGCAAGCCGACTATTTCCACAGCGAGAATCACTTGCTTTCATCGCAACGAGTTGGGTCACTATGCCAATAAGTGTCCCAAGAAGCGCAGATCGCCACCCCGTCAAGCCAACTCCGGAGTTTTGGCCTCGGCGGGTCCTCAAGACCACCTGTCCATTCATGAAGGGACGTGTGAATCACGCCACCGCAGAGGAAGCCTATGCAAAGCACGGATGTTGTTCTTGGTACGTTCCTTGTCAACTCAAGCACCAAAGATCAATTTTATTTGATTCCGAGCTCGTGATTCTTTTGTGTCAAATAAGTTTGTAGAAAAATATGGGTTATCTACCTCCCCTTAGTTAAGCCCATGTTAATCCATTCCCGGGCTCGTAAATGAGGGCTAGTTTATTCTGTCCAAATCTTACCTTTGAAATCTCTCGAGTAACTTTCGGCCAACTTAATAGTCTGCGCTCGCAAGGATTGGACGTAATTTTGGAATGGGTGGCTTGCCAAAAATCGTGGTAGGATAGATTGTGCTAGTAGATCTATCAACCTCACCAATGAACAAGGGATTTCAAGAGAGTTCCAACCCAAGACTTCTACGGAAAGAAGTCCTATCTTGACCATTTAAAGGAAGTGAAATCGAAGATATACCCGTGGTACAAGAATATCCGATGTTTTTCCGAGGACTTACAGTATGCCACCGACGGGACATAATGTTCTTAATTGACTTAGTCCTGTGGATCGCCCAATTTCAAGCGACCCTACTGAATGCCAAGCAAATGATCTAGCAGAGTTGAAGAAGCGATCAAGAACTACAGAGTAAAGGCTACATTCAACCGAAGTTCATCGCCTTGGGAGCTCCAAGACTATTTGTCAAAAAGAAAGACAATAGTATGAGAATGTGTGTGGACTATAGATCACTCAACGAGGTAACAATCAAAAACAAGTACCCGTTACCTAGGATAGATGATCCGCTTGATCAACTTAAAGGAGCGATGTTTTCTCCAAGATTGATTTGAGGTCGCTACCATCGCTAAAAATCGATCTAAGATATTCAAGACACCTTCACCACCGGATATGGATAGACGAGTTCACAAAGTGATGTCATTTGACTAACAAATGCCCTCGCTTATTTCATGAATATGATGAACAAAGTGTTCATGGAATTCTTGGATAAGTTTGTAGTGGTATTCATAGATGATATTCTCATCTACTCAAGAGATATGGAAGAGCATGAAAACATCTCGTAATTATGTTGGACAAACTTCGAGAACACCAACTTTATGCCAAACTCAAAGAAAAGTGAATTTTGGCTCACCAAGTGGCTTTTCTTGGACACATTGTGTCGCAGGAGGAGTTGCAGAGACCCTCAAAGGTTGAAGTCAGAATGGATTGGAAGCAACCCAAGTCATCACGTATGAGAAGTTTTCTGATTAGTGGGTACTATCGCAGATTCATTGAAAGTTTCTCCAAGATCACCAAACCCATGACTCAACTTCAAGAAGGAAAAGAAATTTGAATGGACAAGTGCTTGTGAACATAGTTTTCAAGAGTCAAGAAAAGACTAGTCTCTGCACGGTGCTAGTTTTACGGATATACGTAAGGATTTTGAAGTTTTCAGGACGATCCGCCGAGGGCTAGGATGTACTTGATGCAGAAGGAAAGGTTGTGGCTTATGCATCTCATTAGTTAAGGCCACATGAAGGAAATTATCCAACTCATGATTTAGAGTTAGCAAGAATTGTGCATGCTTTGAAAATCAGCGGCATTATCTCATTGGTAAATCACTGTGAGATTTTCACAGATCATAAGAGTTTGAAATATATCTTCACCCAATGATCTTAATCTCAGCAAAGAAGATGGTTAGAGCCGATAAAGGATTATGACCTTGGAATTCATTATCACCGGGTAAAGCTAACGTGGTAGCAGATGCTCGAGTAGGAAAGCATATCGCAACACGGTGTTAGTTCAAGAAAATCAACCGAGTTGTATGAAGAACTAAAGCATCCGAACTGAAATTGTCACCAAGGTCAGATCAACACGGTGGAAGTCCAACCAACCATACAAAGTCGATCGAGAAAAACAGCTAGAAGACGAAGACATCAAAGAAATCATGAAAACATGAGAAGAGGCAAAGCCCGTGATTTTCTCAAGACGAGCAGGCACAGTATGGTTTGGCAACCGTGATCCGGTACCTAAACATCATGAAACCGCATAACCGATTCTCAAAGAAGCTCATGAATCACCTTACTCTATCCATCCCGGAGTACCAAGATGTACCAGATCCAAGGAAAAGTATTGGTGGGTTAGTATGAAGTGAGAGATCGCTGAGTTTGTTGCACGTTGATGTATGTATGTCGTGTTAAGGCAGAACATCGAGACTCGCGGATTGTTACAACCATTACCAATTCCCGAGTGGAAATGGGAGGAGATTGGTATGGATTTTATCACCGACTACCTAGGACCCAATCAAAGTTGTGATTCCATTTGGGTGATAATTGACCGATTAACAAAAGTGGCTCATTTTATTCCACCAAGACCACTTACGAAGCAATAAGTTAGCGAGAATTGTACATGGCCAGGATCGTCTGTCTACATGGTATACCCAAGAAAATTGTGTCCGACAGAGGTTCGCAGCTCACTTCAAAATTTTGGCAGAGTCTACATGAAGCTTTAGGAACTGACTCAACTTCAAAGACAAAGATATCATCCCCAAACAGATGGCGGACCGAACGTAAATCAGTCCTAGAAGACATGCTTCGAGCTTGTGCTATAGATTATGGAAGAAGTGGGATAAGAATTTGCCCTATGCAGAATTTTCCTACAACAACAAACTTCCAAGCTAGCCTACAGATGTCGCCATTTGAAGCATTGTATGGTAGAAAGTGTAGAACCCTCTCCTTTGGGATCAAGTAGGAGAGCACCAATTCTTCTGACTGAATTGATAAAAGAAGTCAAAGTAAGGTAAAAGCAATAAGAGAACGTCGAAAGTAGCTCAAACCCGACAAAAGAGTTATGCCGATAATCGCTGAGAGAACTATCCTTCGAGATGGGAGATTTTGTCTATCTCAGGTAACTCCACCCGAGGAGTGAAGAGATTTCGCACTAAAGGAAAACTCGCACCTGCATTTGTCTGACCCTATAAGATTTTGGCAAAAGAGGTGAAGTTGCTTATCGCTTGAACTACCAAAGATCTCGTCACTGCTCACAATGTCTTCCATGTATCCCGCTTATAGAAATGTCTCAGAGTACCAACGGAAGAAACAGCGCTGAGAGCATCGATCTTCGTGAAGATCTCACCTATGTGGAACAACCAATCAAGATTCTCGATGTGGCGTAACGCGCCACCGAAGCAAAGTCATTCGCTCTTGTAAGGTTCAATGGAGCAATCATTCGTAAGAAGAAGCTACCGGGCGAGAAGAAGTTTTGAGAGCCGAGTATCCCTACCTTTTGTCGACTAAGTCCAATCTCTGGTCGAGATTCCCTTTAAAGGGGTAGGTTTGTAATGACTCAAAATTTCAATTTCATTGAAAATAAAACATCAATAATTTTGTGGATTTTCCTGAAATTTTAAAAGCTTTTCCTAAAGTATATTAAGGCTAAAAGAATTTATGTGCAAAATCTATTACCAACTAAAAGTTGGAATTATTTTATTTAAGTCCGAATGCCTCATAGAATTTCGTGAATTTTCTCAAAATTTTGGACTTCATTTACTATTTTCTAAAGCCTATTTGAATTTCTCGAATTAAATCAATTGAAAAAGAATTTAAAATTCTTCACTAAGATCGGGCGAAGCTCAAAGATCATGCGCTGCCTCGCCCAACTCTCCCCGCTGCGATAACGCTGGCCGTCCGATCAAAATCGGACGGCCGACATCAATCCGCCGCGCCTCTCTCTCTCTCTCTGCCTTTGTCGGTGGGGCCCGCCGCCTGGCGCCGTCTTCCTCACGCTCGTCTTTCCAGCGCGTCCGCCGCCTCGCCGCCATTACCGCTACTTCGAGCTCATCAAGCCCGTGATTCCTCCCCATTTCTCTCGCCATCACGCGCAATGAAAGCGCCGCTCACCACGCGTTCGTTCCCGCTTTACTCGCCTTTAAAACTCGCCGAACGCCGCCGCCCTCACCTCCGCAAACGGCCGCTGCCACTCGCCCACGATCTCTACTCCTCAAGCTTTTGCCCCAACTCTCCACACCTCCTCGCTCCCGGCCGCTCGCAATTGGCTCTTCTTCTCTCGACGGCCGAGTGTGCTTCATTGCCTCTAGCGCCGCCACCGGTGAACCTCCGCCGCTCGACCGCACCACCGGCCGCCAAGATCGCGAACTCGTGCGCACTCCGCACTCTCGAACGTCGCCGAGCTCCTTCGACGCCAACGATCGAACCACACCGCCTCTCGCCGCCGCCGACCATCTTCCGCCACGCCCTCGCGTCGCCAGTAGCGATCGACTCAAGATCACCTCCCGAATATTTTGTGCACTCACCGAGCTCGCCCGCCGCTAATCGCGGCACCCTCTGCCTCGAGCGCCTCCTCCCGCCGACGTGGTCACCACCTCGGCCACTCACCATTTTCGCATGCGTGGCAGCCAAGTCCGGCGCCACTGGTCGCGCAAATAAGCGCACAAGGCCAAAGACACCGCCTTCAGATCGTAGGCACCGAGTCCACCGTGGACTTGCGCCACGGCTGTGGACTCACCCATACTGCGGGCCCACTTGTCGAGCCTCGGCACAAGATCACTGACGTCACCGGCGCAATAAAGATAATTTCCTTTAGAAATTTAATTCGGAAAATTCGGAAATTCTGATTTTAGGATTTAATTTAGGTTTTAAACTTCCAGGAGCTCGTATTTCTTCATACAAACTCCGATTTAGGTGATTCAAATTTCTAAATTTGTATAAAATCAAGATCTAGCTAACTAAACCAAAGTTATTAATTTGGAATTAATTTGAATTTTCATTTGAATTTATTTGTGTTCATTTGAATTCTATTTGAATTTGGAATATTTTCGCGTATAGATTTTGACGACTCCGGAGAGCTTGACCCTATTGAAGAAGTAGAATACTAGGAATTTGAGCAAGGCAAGTTACACCATTGACAATTTTGCCCCCAATATTTAAAATTATTTAATTTTTGTTTTAAATTATTATTGCATGCATAATTGTATTTAATTATTTTAAATTCCTGTTTTTAAATATTTAATTATTCCAATTCCTTTGTATAGCCAAATTTGATTGTTGTATTATCAATTCCTTGTAACCTTAGTCAAATGAATTTAAAATAAATATATGCATAGCAATGCTTAGACCATGAAATATTTGACTTTGGGAGAATTTAGCCAAAATTTCATAAATTGATAAAAAGCCTATGACATTGCTTTGTCATGGTGGACTTTTGCAAATGTCTTTGAAAATTATAAAAATAAAAGAAAATGGTTTATACTTGGGCAAACATGGACCGTTGGTGGGTGCAGTTTATGCACTGCCTGTCTGTTAGGATGAAACCTGTGGTTTTTATTGAAAGATGCCCAAGTAGATTAAGGACCGCCTTTGAGCCGCATCTTGCAAAAGCTCCACCGTACTACCACATGTTACGTATGGGCGTAACTGTGCTTAATAATTTGTATTACCTCGTATTGTTTATGCCATTTTTGTTGTGTGGGTGTCGGTTAGACTTTATTCCCACTTGGCGCAAGAGTGGGTTTCAGCAGTGGTTAGCCTAATGGAAGTGAAACCTTAGCGGGCATATTGGTATTGAGGTAATGCATTGAAACGCCTTGTGATAATTGCCTAGTCACACGCCTAAGGAAGCGTGTATTGGCCCACATAACTGCAAATTATCTCGTGTGGGTAAAGTTGTACCACCTCCGCAGAGTGTAAATCTATTGAATAGCCGTGTCCACGGCCATGGACATGCCGAGCAAAGCCACTCTAAGTTAGATTTGTTTTTGGTTTTAAAATAACTTTGGACATGATTTGAGGATGGTTAATCCTTGTGGTAAATTTAGGCGGTAGCCTTGTGATAGGAGGGTATCCTTCACCATGTTTCATATGGAGGTTATCCACTATAAAATGATCAATTTTAAATCTGATTTTAGTTATGTAATGAAAATGTGCCTTGAAACTTAGTATAACTATTTAAACCAAAAGGCTAATTTATGCAAATAAACCCTACAACCTTCCTTTGAATAACTTATGCATGCATTCTAAATTGTATTGGGTGTAATTTATGCGAGCACAGGTTGTAGTGCTCACTCTTCTTTGAATATTATTATTCAGAGAAGACTGCTATCCGTAAGGTGAGGAGCAGGACGATTAGGCAATGACCTCCGCACGATTACTGTGGCGATCGTGTGGCTTACCATTATTATTTGCTTCCGCTAATGTTTTATTTGGCCTCCGCCCCAGCTTGTAATAAACTCTATGCTTATTAATTATACACTGGATATGTTTGTGATAACATTTTTGTGACTGTGTACACTGGAAATCCTGGACTAGTGTATGAACACAGAGAATTCGGGATCCTTCGTTCCCGGGTTCGACACATATGCAAAGATGCTGATGTATGAAAAATGCAAACTCCATCATATTCATCATATCCAACTTTTCCTAATGATTGTCAACAAAGATATAACCATACCATTCCATTGTTTACAATTAAATAAAATAAAAGCACAACAATAATGGTAATAGAAGATAAAGAAAACAATGATCAATCATTGATCGATGTCTACCATGCACTTGCCCTTACTAGCTGCGACACACGTTTTGGCTAGAAGATGGCAACAAGCAGGACGCCTCTCCTACATTAAATACTCAAATTTCAATACAAGATATAGCATCATAAGAACAACAATCAATCGACATTGCTACTACACGTCCCCAAATCCGCAACGCTTCCCCGGTACCGAACAGTCACCTCTTGCTGTCCTAGTACTAAAAAGAGTGTAACTTTTGACTCAAAAGTCCGATCATGGTAATCCACCCAGTTCTGAATTCTACACAAAATTCCCCTCATTTTCTTAGATTACCAAGTCTTCTAATTAAATCGTCTAACTCTCTGTTTTTATCCCAGAAGACCGACCTGTCAACTTCGGGACAGCGGGTCTTACTAAATTCATAACTTTTGTCACGTGGCAGGACGAAACGGCGGCGGCGCACGGGAAACAGAAAAACCAAAGTGGCGGCTAGGGAAAAAAAAGAAAAGACCGCTAGGGTTTGCAAAATTCACTCTCCTCATGATCCTTTTATATCTCGCACAGTCTAGCCCCTCCGTAAAACTCTAAAATATTCTATTTTCACGTACCTACTTTGTTTAATTACGCACATGCCCTTAAGAGGTTATTATTATTATTTAGAATATTACAATATTTCTCCAGTTAAGTTAGGAGAGCAAAACCCATATCCGACCAGTTACATTCCTCCGTATGTTTCACAGCATACCTGTAAGCTACCTTTATGACTACCTAGTTACGGAGTAGCGTTTGGCAACCCCAAAGTGTACTCTTACACATGTAGGAAACCATGCTGATCTCAGGTCTAAGGATTATACATCATCAATGCTTGAGACCAACTGACGACATATAAAATCATAACAATCACAACAGTGTCTCAAGGTGGGTCAGTCCAACCCCATGTTCTCTAACATGTGTTCACATTATTGATTTGATATCCTTATATCCATGACCGGTGAAACATGGTCATCAATTGTAACATCCAAAAATGGATTTGTGTTTCAAATGTAAGAAAATCAGGAGAAATTAAAACTTTTCTTGCATCTTGAAGCCATTGATCATTTCTGTAATTCTGGATTAAGGAATTATGGAAATCACAATCAGAATCCTCAATGACTACAATCAAAAACCTCCTTGTCATAGATCTTGTGCCAAACCCTTGGAGATATTTCTCCTGAGTTCTGGGGAGGCTTGGCAACACCTCTGAATTATCTTATGATTTTTAGAAGTTATTTGGTAAATCTTGGAGGCAAGTCAAATTAGGTCAAACCCTATTTCCCATCTTCTGGAATTTCTGGAGGAAAATTCAGTACATTAGAATCTCTGGAAATTTCATATGAGGTTCCTCCGGTCGTCAGCAAACTCCAGTTAAAATTTCATAATTTTTGGAGCTTGCTTGCTATCTTAAATAATTCCTCAAAAGCGCTTATTCAAATTCAAACCCTAATCGGTTTTCACTGTTCTCGGGTTTGAGTCGGACTGGCTGCCACGGACTCGGTCCATCCACTAATCGTACTAACCGGTCATTCGGCGCTTAGGTGGTGAGCCGTTGGATCGGCATCGAACGGTCGCCGACCACCGAACGATGGAGTCGTTTTAATCCACCGATCTAACTCACCGTTGGACCAGATCGAACGGTCTTCGACCGCTTGAACGATGGGATCGCTTCAATCCACTCGATCTAGCCCAAACTGCTCGATTTCAACCGACGACCAACGAGTCGCCTCCTTCCTCTCGTCTGCGCGTGAGCCCCGCCATGGCGCGGCGCAGAGGAGAAAAGCGATGGCGCGCGATCCACTCTATGTCCACCTTTAAACGGCTAGCTCTGCAAGATTAAATGCCCGTCGCGCTCATCCCTCGAAGGCCATGATTCAACCGCCCCATCGCTCTCAAGTGCTCTCATGGCGTTGTTGACCCGACCGGGAAAATCCGCCGCTGCTCTCGCCATTGCCCTATTTAAACTCCATTGCTTCACCCTTAGCTTCCTTTAGCACTTCCGCAACTCCAGCCTAGCACTCACCAGCTTGCTTAGGCCGCAGCCTCGCAATCCCTCGACCGCCATTGTTGAGTTGGGAGTTTGGTGGAGGCGGTGTAGCGGGGGTTTTCTTCTTCAAGTCTTTGCCCCCTCTGCTCCCCCTTTACTCTATGGAGCTTGACCCTCGCTCGGTTTGGTTCTCTCTTTGCTCAGGTCGCTGTGGCCTAGTGAGGACCTTCTGCTGCTCGTTCATCACTGTCGCAGGAGCACTCCGTGGGTCTCTCGGTCATTTCTTCATCTCGTATTTTCACCTTGCCCTATAGGAGCTTAGTTGTGTTTTCGTTGTTCTTTTGGTATGGTCCGCTCGAGAGTTCTCCGAGCCATACCTACTCGGCCGCACTTTGTAGTCGTACTCCGCCAGTAGCAGCCATACTCCGACCAGCACTAGCCGCCGGTCGAACCGTTAAATTTTTAGGCACTCATCTCTGCCCTTGGCTAGCGCCGCTGTGGTCGGAGAAGCCGCCGATGCCTCTGGCAAAGCGTGCGGGTGGCGCTGCCTCGTGATCGGAATTCCGACCGGTCACTGTAGCTTGGTCGTTTCGACCGGATGCAGTATTACGATGGGTAAATATGACCTCGCGTAGTCCTCAGAAGTACCCCTTATATTTATAAGGGAGAGTCCTACCTTGTGATTGTAGTTCTCCTACAATCACCCCCATAGTCGTAAGTCTTCTACGACTATGGCGCGGTCATAAGTCCTTCTACGACCATTATCCAGTCGTAAGTTCTATCGCGGCCTGTACCTAGTCGTAAGTCTTATCAGGACTATGTCAGGGTCACGAGTTCTTCTTCGACTTGTACGTAGTCGTAAGTCTTACTACGATTATGTTAGGGTCGCAAGTTCTTCTACGACTTGTATCTAGTCGTCAGTCCGTCTGCGACTAGAACCCAGTCGTAAGTCTTCTACGACTTGTACCTAGTCGTAAGTCTTGCTACGACTAGGTCATGATCGTAAGTTCATCTACGACCCCTGCCTGGTCGTAAATCCTTCTACGACTTTTGTGCAGTCGTAGGTTCTGCTACGACCAGCACCTGATCGTAGGACCTTCTTTTGTTCGTATCTTTGGCATTAAGAATCCAAATCAATTGGTTCTTGTTGCTAAATTCTTTATAAATCATGCTCTTACTCCTGTAAAATTTTCAGATTTTTTGGAGACAATTTGCTGTTGAGTCTTTGCGTTTTATTCGTTCTTATCGATTGCTTTTCGCTTTCTCGTTAGGATCCGAAGAGCACATTGACAACCTAATTGATCCTCCGCAACATCTTGATCTGCAAAGAAATGTGCAAGCGGCTTGATCATGTTAATCCCATTACTTTCAAGTCTAATATCTTGTTTACAACTCATATGTATGCATGCTTTTGTGTCAAACTAATTTTCCCGATTAGAGGTAGTTAATCCTATTGCATTGTTGCCCTCAAATTGTTATCCCCTGCCACAACCTTAAGTTATTAATATCACTGGTGGATTAGAGCCCGGTGATTTAGCTATGCTCTTTTATTGTCTTTTCGATGTCATGCTTAGAAATGCTTAGATGTCGGTAGTATTGGGCAGTCGTCGACTTAGTCGAGACCTTGATCACACAAATCTTATTACTACTCCATTATGTGTAGCACCCTGTGCTTTGTTACTTTGTAAAGTCAAAAACTGAAAATAAAACTGTTGTCGACTTGGGCACAATGGTAAGTCGGTGTGATCTGTTGGTGTGAATGGAATGGTGCTTAGATCATCAAGGACCGAGTTACTTGTGTCACTAAGCCAAGCGCTTATGCGTGCTAACCACGCGAGAGGGATATAGGACCTCTCTTGACTTAGTACTTTGGCGTGGGTTATCTCCGAGTCGCAGGAGGGCGTTGTATGTGTTGTGTGAAACATGATATGTGTTCTCGGTGTTCTTGTGTTGGGTGTGCGGTGGTGGAGATTCCGGGTAGGCTCTCCACCTCGAGGAGCATTTTAGTTGTCCAAGGCTTTACCTGAGACGGGTAGTTGACCGAGGCTTTACAATGACTACGACACAACGTATGGGTTTCTATCCATACGGGCGGCTCGTGAATAATTCACAATATTGGAAAGGTCTCAGAGGACTTAGCCGCTTCAAGCATACCTTCTAAGTGTGCTTAATAGCTTGGCAAAAGGCGGTCCGCGTGTGGGTACATTGGTACACCCGCAGGGATAAAACTATTCGAATAGCCTCGTCCTAGGTTATGGACATGCTTGGTAAGGTCGTGCAAGAACTAGACTACAACCTTTTAAATTAAAATTTGACATGGGTGGTATTAATGGGTAATTCATGCTATTGTTGTGGTGACTAATGGGTTAGTCGCCTGTGATTCTTTGCCATCTATCTATCGTTATATTGTTGTCGCTACGATTATTTGAACATTAAAAACTGATTTGTTAAACTTGCTTTCAAATGTACTATCTTATTGCAAATAAAATTTGCTTCATGCTGAAAATGAAACATGCAGCCTCCACTCAAAAAGCTTGCATATAGTTATGTTCAGGTCTGATACTCTGCACGTAAGTCTTGTGAGTACATTCAAAGTACTCACCCGGCTTTGCTGGGCTCTTTGTTGTAGGAGAGGAAGGTGAGCCCCAAGGGCCTCATTTTTGTGAAATGTGTTGTGGATTCGACGACTAGCTTGGCGGTCCGGTCAGTTGCCTTGTGGGTTAAAGGCACACTGGTCGGCTCTTTTGTTTATGACCATCTTATGGCACTTTTGCTTCCGCAGTTAAACTTCTTTATGTATATGTCGTTTGGCCGGTCGGCCTCTCTTTTGTAATAGCTATCTTTTATTTATGCTATCTTCTGGTTGTTGCTTTGCTTCGGTTCTATGTGAATGAATGGAACTGATGTATGAACTTTGTAAAGAGGTGTGTATACTGCATTTCTGGGAAGTATACATGTCTCGAGTCTCGGATTATCTGATTTGTGATTCTAGGACCGAATGGATGGTTAAGCATTACAAGCCCGATAAACTGGGGTCTCACAAGGTTTGGTATCAGAGCCATACTGACCGTAGTAACCCAAGTTGGTCGTCTTTAGGATATTTTGGAAAATATTATTTTCAAAGTATCAAATGGTTTATGAAAGCTTAAGGAATTCTCAGATTTTATTCCTTACCTATCTTAGCTTTCTCCTCTCATCTTACTCTAATTTGAGTTTCAGAAATTGATTTCCTCGCCTTTTTCAAAGATAGTTGTTGGGTTTTGGGAACTAATGAGCTTGGCAAATTAAAGTGGTGGTTGCCCTCTACAAGGTTTTGAAGTTTCTGGAATGGATAAATTATGCATCGAAGCTTGGATGCAAAACCCGACAATGATCTTTCAATTTAGGACAGCAGGCTCAAAGGTTCCAAATGGGGTAGAGAATGAGAGGTTGACCGACTGAAACTTGTGGGAATAGGAGGGTAAGGTGTGATACTAGTTAGCTCTGTATCTAACACTATTTTCGCTGACTTAATCTTACTCTTTAGTGGTAATAGACCTTACCTGCTATTCTGATTTTATCTTCCCAATCAATTTCTCGTTCATTCAATACGGGTTAGTTGCGTTGGAAAGTTGAGCTTTGGCCTTATGATTCCTTGCTGTTTTTGGAGTCTTTTTATAAGCATGTTTTAAGTTTATACACTTGTTGTTTTTGGCTTTCGATTAGGGGGTATTCCATTCCCCTAGTCGCTAGCGTTTCGCTTTCTTGTGGCTTTGATTTTTGAGTCTAGTTTTAACCAAAATTTCTTGTAACAGGATGGCCGGACGCACTCGCAGCGGCCAAGGCGGTCCACCGTCCGACGAGGATCTTCCTCCTCCTCCGACCATGGTCGAGGTCCTTCTTGAGATCGAGCGCAACCGTGCAGAGGACAGGAGGATTCTTCTGGACGTTATCGCGCGCAACACTTCCGCCCTTACCGGTGCTTCAGGATCCGGGCAAGGGAGTGGACACCAGCCGCGTGGGGGACTCGCGGAGTTTCTTCGCACTGCCCCCCACGTTCTCCGTGTCCGAGGACCCGCTTGACGCATTTGATCGGCTTCGCTCGGTTGAGCGAAAGCTTCACATAGCGCAGTGCTAGGAGCACGAGAAGGTGTTGTTCGCTTCGCACCAGCTAGAGGGTGCAGCTTTGTCTTGGTGGGAGAGCTTTCTCGCCATGTACTCGACGGTGACACCGCCACGGGAGGAGTTTCGATCGCCTCCGTCGAGTCACATTCCTTCCAAATTTTGATGAGGTCAAGAAGAAGGAGTTCTTGTCGCCGGACAAGGACGTTCCTCAGTCACGGAGTATCTTTACGAGTTCAACCATTTGGCTCATTATGCTCCGGAAGAGGTGGCCACTGATGAGGCCAAGCAAGAGAAGTTAAAGGATGGTTTGTCTGAGGAGCTGCAGGACAAGCTATCTATCGTTGACTTCCCAGATTTCCAGGCCTTGGTGGACAAGGCCATCGAGCCGAGCACTGTGGAGAGCGCGCCAGGATTCCGCAAGCGTAAGTGGAGGCCCACAAGTCATCTAGGGCCAGCTATTCCCGCTTGATCCGTCTCGTGGGTCGCGCCCACAAAGCCAAGACTTCGAGGCCGTCAGCGCCTGTTCTTCGTCCTTCACAGGTCGTGTCCCAATCACGTGCACCTGCGAGTCAGCAGAGTGGCCCCCACAACCCAGCCGCTGGAGTCACTTGCTTCACCTGCAACCAGAAGGGGCATTATGCGAACCAATGCCCTAAGAAGACAGGAGCAGCCCCTCGTCCTAATGGAGGACGCGGGCAAGGAGGCGGTTCTTCGTAGGACCTGAAGATAGTCCCTGCTACCCAAGGCATGGGTAGTGGTCGCGTCAACCTCATCTCAGCAGAGGAGGCACAGGAGGCACCCGACGTTGTGCTGGGTACACTTTCTGTTAACTCTCATTCTGCTACTGTTTTGTTTGATTCAGGAGCATCTCATTCTTTTGTTTCTGAGTCTTTTGCTGCTATTAGTGAGCTCCTTTTTACTCCATTGTTGATCACATTGCTCATTCGCTCTCCTGGTTTGGAGTTGAGGGCTGAATCTGAGTGTAGGGATGTCCCAATTGAGATTGAGGGAGTAGGATTCTTAGCAAATCTTATCCTTCTCCATTCAGCAAGTCTAGATGTAATTCTTGGTATGGATTGGTTGTCTCAGCATAAGGGACAAATCGATTGTGCCAAGAAGTGTGTCTCTTTATCTAGTCTTCCGCGAAAGCGTTCGTTAGCTTTTAATGAAAGTCGCTAGGTCCGCACTTCTTCGCACTTGAAGCGAAGCCCGCTCTAGATATTAGTGAGGTCCCAACAGTTTGTGACTTCATGGATTGTGGATATCGTGAGGATATGTGCACGATCTCAGGATGATGAGTCAATTGGCAATGGCGTTATTGGTTTGCAAAATCTCGCGTTTTCGGGGTTTGCTTCTTCTTTGTCGGACCACAAAGCGGTCGGACCGGTGGAGTGGGCGGTCGGACCGCGCGTGGGGCAATCGGACCGGCAATGGTGGCCGGTCGGACCGGCCTGACCTAACTTTGGATTTTGGAGCTAATCCAAAAATAGGTTGTGTAGGCAGGTGAGGGGAGTCTCCTGGATGTGGTCCCATCATTTTTAGAGCTCCCAGTCAAAAGTTCTATTCGATTGAAATTTCGGAAGGTTTGAATTTTCGCTTGAATTTTGGCTGTCTTTGGACCGTCCGACCGCCGTTGTGGGAGCGGTCCGATCGGCATGAATCGGTCGGACCGGCCTCGTGGCTGATCGGGCCGCGATACTTGGAGGTGAGCCAAGTGTTGCATTGAGTTGATTTTGAGTGTGTGATTCTCTGAACTTCAATGCTTTATTGATGTATATCGCATTGCGGAACTGACGTGGGTCAAGTTGTGAAGAACTTGTTCCCGGAAACGGTTTGTTTGTCTATTGCTGTGCAGGTGGCTTGCAGGTCAACGACGTCAACGGTGAGTGGATCGGGACTACGCTTGGAGAGCCGAGGTCCGTAACGATCGTGATACCGTGAGGTTGTGAGACTCAAGCATGGCGCAGAATGGACAAGATGGATCGAACGGTGATTCAAGCAATTTGGTTGGATCAGCGGTGCGGATATCGGTGCGAGTCTCGGGAGGTTCCAGGATTCGGACAAGAGAGGCTTGGCGTCGATGAGAACCGCTGATCAACCTACACGTGGTGAAGCAGGCGATTGCTTCAACAGATTAGTATGTGGGTCCCATGGGTGAGTGGGCCCCAATTGTGTAACTCTAGTCCTCTCTAGTATAAATAGGAAAGGGGGAGAAGGAAAACCTTTGAGGCATTCATTTGGTTTCTTCCCTTGCTTTTCTAGGGTTAGGGTTTGGAGAGGAAGAGAGGGAGAGATTGTATGCTCCTTTGGTGAGCTCTTGTCCTCCTAGTTGGAGTGGCTTTGTAAGCATCTTGTGAGATCAATCAATCTTGTGATGCTTGCTTGAGAGATCTTTTGTCTCCTCTTGTGTTCTTCTCTCAATTGAATGAATTTGGTGCTTCCTTGATTCAAGGGTTTATGCTTGGTCTCTTGACCCATTTTGTCTTGCTTTGATGTGTGGGAATACTCCTAGAATCATCTAGACCATCAATCCCCACAAGCAAGTCTTGAATCAAAGTCTTTCATATTTCTAGGGTTTGTGCACTTCTTGATTAAATCCTTGAGAGATCGATTCTGAAGTGGATCCAAGGATCGTCGCTAGAAATAGGTCTCTAATATCATTAGGGAGGTGTACTCGAAATTTGGTCAAGTTTCATTGGTTGAATCAAAAGTTGGATCAAATTTCGCTTTGGATTTGGGGTGGATTTTCAAGATCGATCGAACCGTCCGACCGGTCTTGTAACGGCGGTCCGACCGCCCGTATATTCAGACCGCTCTCCTGCCGGGTCGAACCGCTGTCCACCGGTCCGACCGCCAGTTAGTTGCCGGCCGATCATTGGTTGAACGTCGGTCCGACCGCTCGTGGTAGCCGATCGACCGCTGTGCCTGATCAATCCTTTGAGCTTAAGTCTCCACATTTGTGTCGTGTGGTTGTCGGGTTTGTCGAGTTCAAGACAAGGCTTCATGGTGTGCTTATCGATCTTCTTAGCTCTCATAGCTAAAGAAGTAAAGTTCGTGTTGAATTCGACTTAGGCGAGAAAATTGTGAAAGCGCCTATTCACCCCCTCTCGATCGCCTTCCGGTCCTACAAGTGGTATCGAGCGGTTAGCTCTTGTCTATAGATCTTAACGGTCTTTGGAGCCATGGCGATCGAGCGATATTCAATCAAGCCACATGTTTTTGATGGAGTTGATTTTGCATATTGAAGGCCCGAATGGAGGCCTACATCGAGGCTCAAGGGCACGCGATTTGGCTTAAGGTGAAAAACCCTTATGTCGTGCCACCGATGACAATTTGATCACTCGGATGTGGAGAACAACAAGCAGGCTCGAATTTCTTGATTCAAGGCCTTAGTCGATCGGAGTTTGAGCGTGTTGCTCACTTGTCGTCTGCTCATGAGATCCGCGGACTCTTTGTGATTATCACGAGGGTCCCTGCGATCAAGGAAGTGAGACAGAACCCGACTTAAGAAAGCATACTCCAAGATCGAACAAAGACACGTGAGTCTTTGGATGAGTGTGGGAAGATTCTCTAAAATTCTTCATGATCTCCGTTTGTTGATCTTGTCTTTTCGAGTCGTAAAATGCACGCCACTTTTGGGTGCTTTGGATGTGAAGGTCCGGGAATGAAGATCACCGCCATAAATGATAACATCACATGAGTGAGCTTACCATGGATAAGCTTTACTCGAGGTTGAAGACGCATGAGATTGATTTTATCTCGCGTCTCCCCATGTGAGCCAATGGCTTTAGTGATCGATCAATCTAAGGGTAGATATCTTCGATTCCTTTAATGTTAGCTCATCCGATTTTCTTTGTCCGCTTGCATTCCTTGAGCGATGAGCAACTTGAGAGACTACCCGAGGATGACTTAGCCCTCCTATCCACAAAATTCACGAGAGCCTACAATAATGTGAGGAGTAGGAGGAGAGGTGGACCTATCACATGCTTCGAGTGTGGTGAGCTCAACCACGTTCGCTCTAGATGCCCCAAGTCAAGGGCAAGGAGGAGAAGGAGTCACAAAGGCATCCCTCAAGCGAGGATGCTAAGTCCAAGAAGACAAACTATCGCAAGTTTGTCAGCCGAGTCCTTGAAGCTCTAGAGGATGTGAGCATGGAAGATGTGGACTCGGAGTCGGAGGACGACAAGAGTGACTCCCGTGGTAAGAAGAAGGCACGTGATTTCACAGGCATGTGCTTTATGGCTAAGAACAGCCACGACAGCTACTCCTCCAACAAATGAGGATCCTTTCAAGTGATCCCGATGAGGTATGCCCTTCACTTTCGACATGAAAAGGGCGTTAGTGCTTGCTGAACAAAAATTGCATAAGCAAGTTAAAGTGATCAAGAAACAGGATACTATGATTGATAATTTGAACCTAGAAGTGGTTAGGCTCAAATCCATTAATCCTGATGATTTCTGTGATTCATGCTCTAGCTTGCTTAATGAATTGTCAAGCTTGAATAATGCTCATTCCTCTGTTGAAGATCAATTGAAAAATGCTCTTTCTGAACTAGAATCTCTCAAGTCTAGTTCATTTGCATGAATGCCATTCCGCTTGATGTGATCGCTCTAGAAGCTACTCCATTAAATTGCTCAAACGTGCTTTGCTAGAATTGAAACTGGATAGCTCTTAAAAGAATTGCAAAATTTGATGCTAGTCACACTTGTTCTCATTGTAAGAATAATCGAATTAAAATGCAAGAGATGGTGAAATGGTTGCTTATTCTAGAATTGCCTCTTGTGAAAATTGCCCTAAGCTTACAATTGAGATTGAAGCTTTAAACAAGACTCTTGAAGAGAAAGCTAAAATTGAAAGATCTATGTCTCTCATCGCTTCCAAGAAAGTTATTGATTCTTCCTCTTGTATGTTGCATGTGAAATTGAAAATGCTATTGGTAAGATACAAGAGGCTTTTAGAGTCAAATTTAAGGAGCAGCTTGAATAGGATTGAGAGTCCTATTGTGTGTCTTGTGAGGCTCGAAAGTGGAAGTGGATCTTCTTAAGAGCAAACATGTTGAGGCAATCGATTCTAAAAGTGCTCCAATTGTGGAGTTTTGGCAAAAGAGAACGATTACCTCAAAATGACTCTTGAGAAGTTTTCAGTGGGAAAAAGAAACTCAACTTGATTCTAGACCAATCCAAGGTGAGTGTGAAAACAAGTGGCCTAGGCTTTAAGTCCCTAGAGCTCTCCAAGAATCTCACACCAAAGATTGCTAGAATTGTGAAAAGTGGTTTGGTTGAGCAAGAATCTTCTTTGTCTTCAAAGGTGGTTCTTAAATCAGAGATTCTCGCTCAATCTCTTTCTAGCAAGAAAGGTGCTTCTGTCTCACCAAGACGGACCCCTCAAAAGGTCAAGTACCATTGCACTTTCTGCAAGAAAGAGGGCCACACTGTTGAGTTTTGCTTCAGGAGAGCAAAGATTGAGAGGAAAGAGAGGATGAGCGCTTTGAGATCCATTAGAGGAGTCTCTTCTTCACGATAGTCTCTAGAGCCGGCACCTATTCAACAGTACCACATATAGGCCTAGGCGTAGAGAATCTTGTTGACTCTTTTGGTGGGTCCAGCAAAAGTGTGGTTTAGGATATCGTGAGGATAGACCACGGGTAGCACCTAGACAGGGGAGTATCGGTCTTTTGGTAGATCGCTTTGGAGAGGTCCAGTGGTGCTTATGGGCATTCTTATGATTTTGTGCCTAATCATTTTTCTCACGCTTTTTTGTCGTTCCTGTGCCTCATCCATCTCAAGATCGACTCCTAGAACTTTTATCTCAAATCCCAAAGATCGAGGCTTGGATGTTTTGAGGAATTTGCTCTTCTGCTTTCATTGTATCATAATGCATTTTTATTTCAAATGTCGTGCATTGCTAATAAAAATTGTGGAGCCTTGAGTATTATCCTTGTATGGCTTGATTTCATACTCTATACCTTGTCATATCAAGTGATAGTCTCATGGACTTCTTTTATGGCTCTTCGTGTTTTGGCTTAGCTTTTCCTTGCTAGCTTTATATCTGTGAGCAAATTGAGTCGAATCATGTCTTGTTGGATCTTGTGACTAGTTTTGCTCTAGTGATCCTCTTATGATTCTTGCCATGTCCTACAAGTGAATTGAGTCTTGAACTTATTTTGAGATGAAAATGAGCTTTTATCTTCTTAAGTCAAGCAAATGAAAATGAGATTTTCGTGCGAAAAAGCGATCTCACCAATCCTTTCTCATGAGACGGCTTGCCATTGCACTAGGCATGAACTCGGGGAGTTTTGGATGACCTAGACCACTCTTTTAAGCTTATCGCTTGAGATGGTCGCGCAAGGCTTGAGATCTAGCACAAAGAAAAGAAAAATTTTGCCCAAAAGGGCTAAGTGCTGAGCTTTGCTTCAAAAGAATTCTCTTAATGCTCAAAATGCCTCAATTCTGCTTTGAGTCTCGCTTTGCTTATAGACATGGCTTGACTCATTTTTGGTTGCTTTTAGTGAATCTATGACATTGAGCAACCTTTCATGGTTTTAATTCATTAATCTCATTTCGCTATCTTGGTGTTAGCTTTAAAGACATGTTTTGCCATGATTGAATAAGCTTCTACTCTTTATATGGCTTGGTATATGTCTTGTCTTGTCTACATAGATAGTGGTCATGGCTCCTTTTGCTAAGTTTCAAATAAAGTCATTTCTTCATGCTCGTTCTTCTCTCATGCATCTTGATGAATTCATTGTCAAAGGGGAGAAGGATTGAAGAAAATGTCGCTTTGGAGCTTTTGGTTCACATAAGGTTTCATGCATAAAAGAACACACACACACACACAAAAAAAAATTTTTGTGAACCTTTTGAAAATTTGTGATCATAGTGAGTTGAGTCTCTGGGTTTTATTGCCTTTTTCTGATTTGAATTGCAATTCAAGAAGACTCACAATGATCAAAGGTCAAATAGAACTTATTGTCTTTCATATGGACCTTAGTGAGATTTTTGGCCATCTTCTGGAATTTGAATCCTTTTGTGCGTTCAATGCCTTATCTCACTTGCCTTCACTATTCTGAAGCCAGCTTGGTCGCTTCCTAAGCTTTTTCTTGCTTATGGACCAAGTTGTGCCTTTATGCGAAAACGACGATTTTTACTTTTCATTTTAAAAAACCACATTTTCTTGAAAATTGCCAATGTGTTCATCAAGGGGGAGATTGTGGATATCGTGAGGATATGTGCACGATCTCAGGATGATGAGTCAATTGGCAATGGCGTTATTGGTTTGCAAAATCTCGCGTTTTCGGGGTTTGCTTCTTGCTGTCAGACCACAGGCGGTCTGACCGGTGGAGTGGGGCGGTCAGACCGCCCGTGGGACGGTCGGACCGGCAATGGTGGCCGGTCGGACCGGCCTGACCTAACTTTGGATTTTGGAGCTAATCCAAAAATAGGTTGTGTAGGCAGGTGAGGGGAGTCTCCTGGATGTGGTCCCATCATTTTTAGAGCTCCCAGTCAAAAGTTCTATTCGATTGAAATTTCCAGAAGGTTTCGAATTTCGCTTGAATTTTGGCTAAGTCTTTGACCGTCCGACCGCCGTTGTGGGAGCGGTCCGACCGGCATGAAATCGGTCGGACCGGCCCTGTGGGGCGGTCAGACCGGCAGTCACTTGGAGGTGAGCCAAGTGTTGCATTGAGTTGATTTTGAGTGTGTGATTCTCTGAACTTCAATGCTTTATTGATGTATATCGCATTGCGGAACTGACGTGGGTCAAGTTGTGAAGAACTTGTTCCCGGAAACGGTTTGTTTGTCTATTGCTGTGCAGGTGGCTTGCAGGTCAACGACGTCAACGGTGAGTGGATCGGGACTACGCTTGGAGAGCTGAGGTCCAGAACGATCAGGGATACCGGGTGAGGTTGTGAGACTCAAGCATGGTGCAGAATGGACAAGATGGATCGAACGGGTGATTCGAAACAGCTGGTTGGATCAGGCGGTGCGGATATCGGTGCGAGTCTCTGGGAGGTTCCGAGGGGATTCGGACAAGAGAGGCTTGGCGTCGATGAGAACCGCTGATCAACCTACACGTGGTGAAGCAGGCGATTGCTTCAACAGATTAGTATGTGGGTCCCATGGGTGAGTGGGCCCCAATTGTGTAACTCTAGTCCTCTCTAGTATAAATAGGAAAGGGGGAGAAGGAAAACCTTTGAGGCATTCATTTGGTTTCTTCCCTTGCTTTTCTAGGGTTAGGGTTTGGAGAGGAAGAGAGGGAGAGATTGTATGCTCCTTTGGTGAGCTCTTGTCCTCCTAGTTGGAGTGGCTTTGTAAGCATCTTGTGAGATCAATCAATCTTGTGATGCTTGCTTGAGAGATCTTTTGTCTCCTCTTGTGTTCTTCTCTCAATTGAATGAATTTGGTGCTTCCTTGATTCAAGGGTTTATGCTTGGTCTCTTGACCCATTTTGTCTTGCTTTGATGTGTGGGAATACTCCTAGAATCATCTAGACCATCAATCCCCACAAGCAAGTCTTGAATCAAAGTCTTTCATATTTCTAGGGTTTGTGCACTTCTTGATTAAATCCTTGAGAGATCGATTCGCAAGTGGATCCAAGGATCGTCGCTAGAAATAGGTCTCTAATATCATTAGGAGGTGTACTCGAAATTTGGTCAAGTTTCATTGGTTGAATCAAAAGTTGGATCAAATTTCGTTTTGGATTTGGGGTGGATTTTCAAGATCGATCGAACCGGTCCGACCGGTCTTGTAACGGCGGTCCGACCGCCAGATATTCGCACCGCTCTCGCCGGGTCGAACGTTGTCCACCGGTCCGACCGCCGATTAGTTGCCGGCCGATCGCTGTTGAACGTCGGTCCGACCGCCGTGGTAGCCTTGGTCCGACCGCCCGTGCCTCAGATCAATCCTTTGAGCTTAAGTCTCCACATTTGTGTCGTGTGGTTGTCGGGTTTGTCGAGTTCAAGACAAGGCTTCCGCGGTGTGCTTATCGATCTTCTTAGCTCTCATAGCTAAAGAAGTAAAGTTCGTGTTGAATTCGACTTAGGCGAGAAAATTGTGAAAGCGCCTATTCACCCCCCCTCTCAGTCGCCTTTCCGGTCCTACATGGATGTCTTTCCGGAAGCTCTTCCAGGGATGCCACCAGTTCGAGACCTCGAGTTTGTCATTGAGTTGGTTCCCGGTACTGCCCCAATTTCAAAGAGGCATTATCGGATGCCGCCGAACGAGTTGGTGGAGCTGAAGAAGCAACTTAATGAGCTGCAAGAAAAAGGTTTCATCCGCCCTAGCTCATCTCCGTGGGGTTGTCCTGCAATCTTCGTGAAGAAGAAGGACAATACTTATGATGTGCGTTGATTACCGTCCGCTTAATGAAGTAACGGTAAAGAACAAGTATCCTTTGCCCCGCATTGATGATCTCTTTGATCAATTAATTGGAGCTCGAGTATTCTCCAAGATTGATTTGAGAATGGGATATCATCAAGTTCGGATACGACCTGAGGATATTCCCAAGACGGCTTTCTACTCGCTACTACCGTATGAGTACACCGTCATGTCATTTGGCTTAACCAATGCTCCCGCCTTGTTCATGAACCTCATGAATTCGGTGTTCATGGAGTATTTGGATAAGTTTGTCGTGGTCTTCATCGATGATATTCTCATCTATTCCAAGGGTGAGGAGGAAAATGATGAGCATCTGAGGCTTGTGTTAGGCAAGCCGGAGCACCACCGATAATGAAATTCAGCAAGTGCGCGTTCTGGTTGAAGGAAGTGGCCTTCTTGGGTCATGTACTTTCAGCAGGAGGCGTGGCCGTTGATCCTAGCAAGGTCAGCGATGTTCTTTCATGGATTCACTTACCGATAACCGGCGCGGAGTTTTCTTGGTTTAGCGGGATATTATCGCCGCTTTATCGAGAACTTTCCAAGATCGCGGCCGGCGACGGAGTTGCTCAAGAAGGACAAAAGTTCTTGTGGTCCGACGCTTGTGAGGAAAGCTTCCAAGTACTTAAGAAGCGTTTGACCACCGCCTCCCGTCCTCGTTCTTCCGATATCCATCGAGGCTTCGATATCTTTTGCGATGCTTCTCATCGAGGGCTCGGTTGTGTCCTTATGCAAGAAGGCAAGGTAGTGGCCTATGCATCAAGGCAATTGAGACCCCATGAACACAACTATCCTACCCATGACTTGGAATTGGCTGCTGTAATTCATGCACTTAAGATTTGGCGACATTACCTAATCGGTAATCGTTGCGAAGTGTATTCGGATCACAAAAGCCTAAAGTATTTGTTCACCCAGCCGGATCTGAACCTCAGACAAAAGAGATGGTTGGAGTTGATCAAGGACTACGACATGGGTATTCACTACCATCCGGGTAAGGCTAATGTCGTTGCCGATGCGCTCAGTCGCAAAGCGCATTACAATGCCTTGTTGCTCTAGGAGCGTCAGCCCACTCTTCTGGAGGAGTTCCAGCGTCTCAACTTAGGTTTGGTTGAGCATGGTTCCCTCGCTGCCTTGGTTGCACAACCAACCTTGGTGGATAGAATTAAGGTCGCTCAGCAATCGGATGCTGGGGTGAGCCGCATCAAGGAAAATGTCAAGAACGGAACAGCCAAGTGCTTCTCTGAAGATGAGCACGGTGTTGTAAGGTTCGGGCAACGCCTTGTGGTTCCAAGGGACATGGAATTGCGGGATTTGATTCTCCGCGAAGCCCATGACTCGCCTTTATCCATTCATCCCGGGGCCACGAAGATGTATCAAGATCTCCGTCAGAGATTTTGGTGGACCCGAATGAAGAGGGAGATTGCGAAGTTCGTTGCCGAATGCGACGTGTGTCGTCGTGTCAAGGCCGAGCATCAGCGTCCAGCAGGACTGCTTCAGCCTTTGCCTATTCCTGAATGGAAGTGGGATTCGATCGGGATGGATTTTATCACCGGTCTGCCTCGTACTTCCAAGGGCAATGATGCCATCTGGGTTGTCATTGATCGGCTAACTAAGGTGGCTCACTTCCTTCCAGTCAAGACGGATCTCCGGGTAGGTCTTTTGGCGGATCTCTACATTGCCCGCATCGTGAGCTTACATGGGGTACCCAAGACAATTGTCTCGGACCGTGGTTCTCTTTTCACCTCTCTTTTGGCAAAGTTTGCAAGAGGCTATGGGAACCCATTCGGCTTTTAGCACAAGATATCACCCCAAACTGATGGTCAGACCGAAAGGGTCAACCACGTGTTGAAAGACATGCTCCGTGCTTGTGTTCTCTCCTATGGGAAGAATTGGGAGAAATGCTTGCCATTTGCCGAGTTTTCCTACAACAACAGTTTTCAAGCCAGTCTCAGCATGTCACCGTTTGAGGCCTTATACGGGAGAAAGTGCAGAACCCCGTTGAATTGGTCTGAGACCGGCGAGAGACCTTTCTTTGGCCCAGACTCGATCAATGAGGCCGAGAGTCAAGTCCAGCTTGTCCGTGATCGTTTACGCACAGCTCAATCCACGCAAAGGAGCTATGCTGATCGCCGTCGTCGTGAATTGAGCTTTGAGCCTGATGACTTTGTTTATCTCAAAGTCTCTCCTTTGAAGGGCCATCAGCGTTTCGGCGTCAAGGGCAAGTTAGCTCCTCGATATGTCGGTCCTTACCGTGTTATCGAGAAGAAAGGAGCGGTTGCCTATAAGTTGGAATTGCCAGCTGCACTCGAGGGGGTACATGATATTTTCCATGTGTCCCAACTAAAGAAGTGCCTCCGTGTTCCAACTGAGGAAGCTCCGTTGGAAACTCTTGATGTCCAAGAAGATTTGACCTATCACGAGCACCCTGTTCGCATACTCGATGAAGCTGAACGAAGAACAAGGAATAAAACCATTAGATTCCTTAAAGTTCAGTGGTCGAACCATTCTGAGGATGAGGCTACATGGGAAAGGGAATATCGTCTCCGTGCAGACTATCCATCTCTCTTTACCAATTGAGCCAAATCTCGGGACGAGATTTTTGTAAGGGGGGGAGGTTTTGTAACATCCCAAAAATGGATTTGTGTTTCAAATGTAAGAAAATCAGGAGAAATTAAAACTTTTCTTGCATCTTGAAGCTATTGATCATTTCTGTAATTCTGGATTAAGGAATTATGGAAATCACAATCAGAATCCTCAATGACTACAATCAAAAACCTCCTTGTCATAGATCTTGTGCCAAACCCTTGGAGATATTTCTCCTGAGTTCTGGGGAGGCTTGGCAACACCTCTGAATTATCTTATGATTTTTAGAAGTTATTTGGTAAATCTTGGAGGCAAGTCAAATTCGGTCAAACCCTATTCCCCTCTTCTGGAATTTCTGGAGGAAAATTCAGCACATTAGAATCTCTGGAAATTTCATATGAGGTTCATCCGGTCGTCATCAAACTCCAGTTAAAATTTCATAATTTTTGGAGCTTGCTTGCTACCTTAAATAATTCCTCAAAAAGCAGTTATTCAAATTCAAACCCTAACTGGTTTTCACTGTTCCTGGGGTTTGAGTCGGACTTTGCTCGAGCCACGGACTCGGTCCACCCACTAATCGTACTAACCGGTCATTCGGGTGCTAGGGTCGTGAGCCGTTGGATCGGCATCGAACGGTCGTCGACCAGCCGAACGATGGAGTCGTTTTAATCCACCCGATCTAACTCAGCCGTTGGACCGGCATCGAACGGTCTTCGACCAGTCGAACGATGGGATCGTTTCAATCCACTCGATCTAGCCCACTGCTCGATTTCAACCGACGACCAACGAGTCGCCTCCTTCCTCTGTTCGCGCGTGAGCTCTCGCCATGGCGCGCGCAGAGGAGAAAAGCAATGGCGCACCCACTCTATGTCCACCTTTAAACGGCTAGCTCACGGCGCATTAAATGCATGTCGTGCTCATCCTCGAAGGCCATGATTCAACTGCTCCCATCGCCTCAAGTGCTCTCATGGCGTTGTTGACCCGACTGGAAAACCCGCCGTTGCTCTCTCGCCATTGCCCTATTTAAACTCCATTGCTTCACCCTTAGCTTCCTTTAGCACTTCCGCAACTCCAGCCTAGCACTCACCAGCCTGCTTGCCGCAGCCTCGCAATCCCCTCGACCGCCATTGTTGAGTTGGGAGTTTTGGTGGAGGCGTGTAGCGGGGTTTTCTTCTTCAAGTCTTTGCCCCCTCCGCTTCCCCTTTACTCTATGGAGCTTGACCTCGCTCGGTTTGGTTGTCTCTTTGCTCAGTCGCTGTGGCCTAGTGAGGACCTTACCGCCGCTGCTCGGTCACTGTCGCAGGAGCACCCGTGGGTCTCGGTCGCTTCTTCATCTCGTATTTTCACCTTGCCCTATAGGAGCTTAGTTGTATTTTCGTTGTTCTTTTGGTATGGTCCGTTCTCGAGAGTTCTCCGAGCCATACCTACTCGCCGCACTTTGTAGTCGTGATTGTCAGAGTGACCATACTCCGACCAAGACCGGGCCACGGCCGAACTGCTAAATTTTTAGGCACTCATCTCGCCTTGGTCGGCGCCCGTGGTCGGAGAAGCCGCCGATGCCTCCGCAAAGCGCGGTGGTGGCGCCGCCGCGTGATCGGAATTCGACCGGCCATCGTAGCTTGGTCGCTTCGACCGGATGCAGATACGATGGGTAAATATGACCTCGCAGTAGTCCTCGAAGTACCCTTATATTTATAAGGAGAGTCCTACCTTGTGATTGTAGTTCTCCTGCAATCACCCCCATAGTCGTAAGTCTTCTACGACTATGGCGCGGTCATAAGTCCTTCTACGACCATTATCCAGTCGTAAGTTCTGTCGCGGCCTGTACCTAGTCGTAAGTCTTATCACGACTATGTCAGGGTCACGAGTTCTTCTTCGACTTGTACGTAGTCGTAAGTCTTACTACGATTATGTTAGGGTCGCAAGTTCTTCTACGACTTGTATCTAGTCGTCAGTCCGTCTACGACTAGAACCCAGTCGTAAGTCTTCTACGACTTGTACCTAGTCGTAAGTCTTGCTACGACTAGGTCATGATCGTAAGTTCATCAACGACCCCTGCCTGGTCGTAAATCCTTCTACGACTTTTGTGCAGTCGTAGGTTCCGCTACGACCTGCACCTGGTCGTAGGACCTTCTTTTGGTCATATCTTTGGCATTAAGAATCCAAATCAATTGGTTCTTGTTGCTAAATTCTTTATAAATCATGCTCTTACTCCTGTAAAATTTTCAGATTTTTTGGAGACAGTTTGCTATTGAGTCTTTGCGTTTTATTCGTTCTTATCGATTGCTTTTCGCTTTCTCGTTAGGATCCGAAGAGCACATTGACAACCTAATTGATCCTCCGCAACATCTTAACCTGCAGCAAACAGGCAAGCAGTTTGATCATGTTAATCCCATTACTTTCAAGTCTAATATCTTGTTTACAACTCATATGTATGCATGCTTTTGTCTCAAACTAATTTTCCCGATTAGAGGTAGTTAATCCTATTGCATTGTTGCCCTCAAATTGTTATCCCCTGCCACAACCTTAAGTTATTAATATCGCTGGTGGATTAGAGCCCGGTGATTTAGTTATGCTCTTTTATTGTCTTTTCGATGTCATGCTTAGAAATGCTTAGATGTCAGTAGTATTGGACAGTCGTCGACTTAGTCGACAACCTTGATCACACAAATCTTATTACTACTCCATTATGTCTAGCACCCTGTGCTTTGTTACTTTGTAAAGTCAAAAACTGAAAATAAAACTGTTTTCGACTTGGGCACAATGGTATGTCGGTGTGATCTGTTGGTGTGAATGGAATGGTGCCTAGGTCATCAAGGACCGAGTTACTTGTGTCACTAAGCCAAGCGCTTATGTGTGCTAACCACGCGAGAGGGATATGTGACCTCTCTTGACTTAGTACTTTGGCGTGGGTTATCTCCGAGTCGCAGGAGGGGGTTGTATGTGTTGTGTGAAACATGATATGTGTTCTCGGTGTTCTTGTGTTGGGTGTGCGGTGGTGGAGATTCCGGGTAGGCTCTCCACCTCGAGGAGCATTGTAGTTGTCCAAGGCTTTACCTGAGACGGGTAGTTGACCGAGGCTTTACAATGACTCCGACACAACGTATGGGTTTCTATCCATACGGGCGGCTCGTGAATAATTCACAATATTGGAAAGGTCTCGTAGGACTTAGCCGTGCCGGCATACCTTCGGAAGTGTGCTTAATAGCTTGGCAAAAAGGCGGTCTGGCGTGTGGAAACATTAGTACACCCCTGTAGGGATAAAACTATTTGAATAGCCTCGTCCTAGGTTATGGATATGCTTGGTAAGGTCGTGCAAGAACTAGACTACAACCTTTTAAATTAAAATTTGACATGGGTGGTATGAATGGGTAATTCATGCTATTGTTGTGGTGACTAATGGGTTAGTCGCCTGTGATCATTCTTTGCCATCTATCTCTTCGTTATATTGTTGTCGTTTACGATTATTTGAACATTAAAAACTGATTTGTTAAACTTGCTTTCAAATGTACTATCTTATTGCAAATAAAATTTGCTTCATGCCGAAAATGAAACATGCAGCCTCCACTCAAAAAGCTTGAATATAGTTATGTTCAGGTCTGATACTCTACACGTAAGTCCTGCGAGTACATTCAAAGTACTCACCCGGCTTTGCTGGGCTCTTTGTTGCAGGAGAGGAAGGTGAGCCCCAAGGGCCTCATTTTTGTGAAATGTGCTGTGGATTCGACGACTAGCTTGGCGGTCCGGTCAGTTGCCTTGTGGGTTAAAGGCACACTAGTCGGCTCTTTTGTTTATGGCCATCTTATGGCACTTTTGCTTCCGCTGTTAAACTTCTTTATGTATATGTCGTTTGGCCGGTCGGCCTCTCTTTTGTAATAGTTATCTTTTATTTATGCTATCTTCTGGTTGTTGCTTTGCTTCGATTCTATGTGAATGAATGGAACTGAGGTATGAACTTTGTAAAGAGGTGTGTATACTGCATTTTTGGGAAGTATACATGTCTCGAGTCTCGGATTATCTGATTTGTGATGCTATGACCGAATGGATGGTTAAGCATTACAAGCCCGATAAACCGGGGTCTCACATCAATCAATATATGCGCTGGTTGATAGAGTCACTAGTGTTCCGACCAGTGACATCCAAACAGATATTCATTTAGAACGGCATCATATAAGTTAAAAGGGATTCACCAACAAGTTACATACATGTTAATCTTATAACCAATGATTCATTCAAGGAACAGAATAACACTTATTCAATAACACATAAACATAAACGTGATATCATCATATCTACGATTGCCTCTAGGGCATATCACCAGCACTAATCTACAGTGCCAGTGAAATAAATCTTTAGAATCAGATGAAACAAGGCACCTAAGATCAGCGGACGATGAATATAAAAGTCACCCATAAACAAACGACCAACTCGAATAATTTTGCACATTAGATCGCCAAATAATCTAAAATGCATCATGAATGCCTTTTAAAACTTACCTCTAGATTATCGTGTATCAATTATGAAACTAAAAATAAATTATAGCTTAACTTACTAATAGGAGCAACATCTTTTAAAATGAATTTATCGTTGATGCGCACAGTACCTCTTGCAAGAATTTATCCTTGAGCATTGTCCCCAAAAGTAATAATCTCATCAACGGTGGCACGAGTGAGGGAGGAGAACCATTGTGAATATCTGGTCATGTGGCAAGAGCATCCAGAGTCAATGAACCATTTGTTCTCCTTACAGTTGCCCTACAAAGCATGAACAATCATTGGTATCTTAGTACTGGGTTAGAGAATAAAGATTTAGGTAACCAATACTGAAAAACGCGATACAAGAACAAAAACAGGCAGAGACAAAGAGCTTTTAGCATCTAGGCACTACCGATCAGACCGCCGTTGAAGTGCTGGTTTGACCGCGTGAAAAACGCCGATCTGACCGATTTTGTCACAAAAAGTCTCAAACCTGTAGAAAATTATTTGGAGGGAGCAAAGCGATGATAAGGAGCTTGACCAAACTCCACTCCAGAATAAGAAATCTTTCTTAACCTATCTGTGGATATCGTGAGGATATGTGCACGATCTCAGGATGATGAGTCAATTGGCAATGGCTTTGTTGGTTTGCAAAATCTCGCGTTTTCGGGGTTTGCTTTATCTTTGTCGCACCACAAAGCGGTCCGACCGGTGGTGTGGCGGCGATCGGACCGTGGACTGGCCGGATCGGGCCGCTGGTGGTGGCGGTCGGACCGGCGACCTAAAGTTGGATTTTGGGGCTAATCCAAAAATAGGTTGTGTAGGCAGGTGAGGGGAGTCTCCTGGATGTGGTTTCATCATTTTTGGAGCTCCCAGTCAAAAGTTCTATTGAGTTGAAAATTCCAGAAGGTTTCGGATTTTCAAGCTAGAATTTTGGCTAAGTCTTTTTGACCGGTTTGACCGCCGTTGTGGGAGCGGTCCGACCGGCATGAAATCGGTCGGACCGGCCCTGTGGGGAGGTCAGACCGGCAATGTCTTGAAGGTTAGCCAAGTGTTGCATTGAGTTGGTTTTGATTGTGTTATTATATGAACTTCAATGCTTTATTGTTGTATATTGCATTGCGGAACTGACGTGGGTCAAGGTGTGAAGAACTTGTTCCCGGAAACGGTTTGTTTGTCTATTGTTTGTGCGGTGGCTTGCGTGTCAACGACGTCAGCGGTGAGTGGATCGGGACTACGCTTGAGAGCCGAGGTCCGAACGATCATGGATACCGGGTGGTCGTGTGACTCAGCAGTGCGGGAATGGGCAAGACGGATCGAGCGGGTGGTTCGATCATGTGGTTGGATCAAAGTGCGGATATCGGTGCGAGTCTGGGAGGTTCGATGGGATTCGGACAAGAGAGGTTTGGCGACGCGATGAGAACCGCTGATCAACCTACACGTAGTGAAGCAGGCGATTGCTTCAAGAGTTATTTGTATGTGGGTCCCATGTGTAAGTGACCCCAAAAAGGAAACCCTAGCTCTCTAGTATAAATAGGAAAGGGGGAGATGGAAAACTAAGCCAAGCATTCATTTTAGCCCCTTCTTCCTTTTCTAGGGTTTGGAGGAGAGGAGAGGAGAACTAGGGTTTGGAGTGTGCTCCTTGTTGAGCTCTTGCCCTCCTTGTTGGAGAGGCTTTGTAAGCATCTTGTGTAATCGAACAATCTTGTGATGCTCAATTGAAAGATCGTTTGCTCTCTTTTGTGTTCTTCTCCCTTTTGGATGATTTTGGTGCTTCCTTGATTCAAAGGTTCATGCTTGGTCTCTTGACCTACTTTATCTTGCTTTGATGTGTGGGATTACTCCTAGAGTCATCTAGATCATCAACTCCCCACAAGCAAGTCTTGAATCAAGATTTTCATATTTCTAGGGTTTGTGCACTTCTTTGGTAAAATCTCGAGAGATCGTTTCTGCGAAGTGGATCCACTTGATTGTCGCTAGAAATAGGTCTCTAATATCATTAGGGAGGTGTGCTCGAAATTTGGTCAAGTTTTATTGGTTGAAACAAAGTTGATCAAATTTCGCTTTGGTTTTGGGTGGAGTTTTTCGCTGGACTCTACGGTCCGATCGGACTTTCAAGCGGTCCGACCGCCCGTGTATTCGACCGCTTGCCGGGTCGAATCGCTGGCCCACCGTCCGACCGCTAGTTAGTTGTCGGTCGGATCATGGTTGACCGCCGGTCCGACCGCCCGTGGTAGCTTGGTGTCGCCGCCGGATCCCAAGAAGGAACAAGGAGTTCTTTTCTCCGGTTGTGTCGTGGTTGAGGGGTTTATCAAATCCAACACAAGGCTTCCGTTGTGTGCTTATCGATCTTCTTAGCTTTCATAGCTAAAGGAGTAAAGTTCGTGTTGGTTTTGATTTAGGCGAGAAAGTTTTGAAAGCGCCTATTCACCCCCTAGTCGCCTTTCCGGTCCTACAAGTGGTATCGAGCGGTTAGCTCTTTTCTATAGATCTTAACGGTCTTTGGAGCCATGGCGATCGAGCGATATTCAATCGGGCCACATGTTTTTGATGGAGTTGATTTTGCATATTGGAAGGTTCGAATGGAGGCCTACATCGAGGCTCAAGGGCACGCGATTTGGCTTAAGGTGAAAACCCTTATGTCGTGCACCGATGACAATTTGATCACTCGGATGTGGAGAACAACAGCAGGCTCGAATTTCTTGATTCAAGGCCTTAGTCGATCGGAGTTTGAGTGTGTTGCTCACTTGTCGCTCGCTTCATGAGATCTCGCGGACTCTTTGTGATTATCACGAGGGTCCATCGCGATCAAGGAAGTGAGACAGAACCAGCTAAAGAAAGCATACTCCAAGATCGAGCAAAGACTCGTGAATCTTTAGATGGTGTGGGGAGATTTTCTAAAATACTTCATGATCTCCGTATTGTTGATCTTATCTTTTCGTGAGTCCAAAATGCACGCCACTCTTGGGTGCTTTGGATGTGAAGGTCCGGGGATGAAGATCACTACCATCAATGACAACATCACATGAGTGAGCTTACCATGGATAAGCTTTACTCGAGGTTGAAGACGCATGAGATTGATTTTATCTC